>JAMXBB010000008.1:70972101-71404924 GCA_024138015.1 Lumnitzera littorea
GGACTCACATCCGCTATATTAAAATTGATAGGTGCACTTGCCCCATATATCAAGTTTTTTTTAGGCAAGTGCACCTACCAATTTTAATATAGCGGATGTGAGTCCGAGTCGATCCCTCAGAGATTTTAAGTACTAATATTAACCCTAGCTTTATTATCTAACCGAAAAATTATGATAAATTGAATGAATTAAAAATACTGAAATTAACAAACTAAACTAATTATGAGAATTGATTACGCAAATTAGAAAGCAATAAAACTACAAACGACTTCAAGTATGCAATAATGTATTTAGGAATTATTTCCCCTAGTGTTTAACATGTAACCACTTAAAATATAGTCAATTCAGTTTTTATAATTCTTAACCGAAGGGATTCACAATTAAAGCTAATATCTTTCTCAAGCATATTAACCCTAATCCTAAATTATTTACCGGAATCTTTTCACTTAGTAATATAACTTAGAATTGCATTAATGTATAATGAATTCCCACATAAACAATCAAATTTCCGGAAGAAACATGTATCTTATCTCTAAGTATACATGTAATTCATTTCAATTGTGCTAAGAACTAATTACACATGCAATTTCTCAATCAACATGCATAATATCATATATTGACACTCTAGAAATATCAATCAACAATTAAACAACATAATTGAATCAAGAAAAGATAGAAACTTTATTGAAATTATAATTCAATCCAAGGGTTACATGAAACCCTAGGTTCCATAATCCTAAATACTTGAATTCTAAGCTATCATAACGAATCTAAAAACGAGTTTCATCAAAAACGTAAAATAAAGCATGAAAAACCCCTCTTGATTGATCAACAATCTCTCTAATCTTGAAGTTGATGTTGTTCCCGCCTCTTTCTTGATGTTCTCCTCAAGTCTCTTCTTTTCTCTTGTGTCTCTCCGTCCTCTCTAATGTCTCTCCTAGTCTAAACCCTAAGATATCCTTTTATATATGTATTACAAGGATTCTATTTTCGTCACCAGACACGGCCTAGGACATGGCCGTGTCCCCAGGTCATGTAACTTTCTGCACTAAGGCAAAATTTTCTACATAACTGCAAAACATCATAACTTCTTTGTTTGAACTCGGAATTGAGTGAAACTTGATTCCTTTTCTTCGTTTTCGAGCCTAGAACGCGTTCAAACCTTGAAATCAACATTTTACTCAATTAAGTATCAATTTCTTTAAAGAAAACCAAAAATGTAAGGGAAATACTATAAAATCACCATATAAAATATGTTTAAAATTAGAGTTATCAAATTTCCCCACACTTGAGCATTTGCTTGTCCTCAAGCAAATAAATCAAAACAAAACTTTCAGGACAAGAAACACTAAACAAAATTTATCACTATTTAGGAAACCGGTGAAAGAATACACTTGACCCAAAGAAAGGTAAGAAAATCATTCTCAACTAACTTGCAATAATAAAGTCAACCAATTTCATCTGACCATATTCGAATGCTCCAGCCATACTTAATACTAGAATTCACTAGTTAATTTATGAAAATCAAAGTTTACCCGAGCCATTTAACCAAGGATTCTTAAACTAAAAATTAGATTTAACATCTCGCCAACAGAGAAAGAGTCATAAAAATTTTGTCCATTTGACTAAAATGTATACAATTCTCTCTTCCATCTCACTAACTACCATAATCTAAAACGAACACATTTTACATCCACTCATCCTCTGATCATCCCCCTAGTTCATGCTATTATTGGGAGGTCTTTTGAATTTACTTTATTTAAGCACAATTGTGTTGGTAAAGGGACAGAATCTCGCTCTTTTGACGGACCAAGACCGATCCATACCAAAAACTTGATATGAGGCAAGTGCACCTATCAATTTTAATATAGCGGATGTGAGTCCGAGTCGATCCCTCAGAGATTTTGAGTACTAATATTAGCCTTAGCTTTATTATCTAACCGGAAAATTGTGTCAAGTTGAATGAATTAAAAATACTGAAATTAACAACTAAACTAATTATGAGACTTAATTACGCAAATTAGAGAGCAATAAACTACAAACGACTTCAAGTATACAATAATGTATTTAGGAATTATTTCCCCTAGTGTTTAACACGTAACCTTTTAAAATATATTCAATTTAGTTTCTATTATTCTTGACCGGAGGGATTCACAATTAAAGCTAATATCTTTCTCAAGCATATTAACCCTAATCCTAAATTATTTACCAAAATCTCTTCACTTAGTAATATAACTTAGAATTGCATTAATGTATAATGAATTCCCACACAAACGATTAACTTTCAAGAAGAAACATGTATCTTATCTCTAACTATACATGTAATTCTCTTCAATTATGCTAAGATCTAATTACACATGCAATTTCTCAATCAACATGCATAATATCATATATTGACACTCTAGAATTATCAATCCATAACTAAACAACATAATTAAATCAAGAAAAGATAGAAACTTTATTGAAATTATAATTCAATCCAAGGGTTACATGAAACCCTAGGTTCCATAATCCTAAATACTTGAATTCTAAGCTATCATAACGAATCTAAAAATGAGTTTCATCAAAAACGTAAAATAAAGCATGAAAACCCCTCTTGATTTGATGAACAATCTCTCTAATCTTGAAATCGATGTTGTTTTCGCTTCTTGATTGATTGATGTTCTCCTCAAGTCTCCTCTCTTCTCTTGTCTCTCTCCGTTTCTGTAATGTCTCTCCTTCTTTTAAGCCCTAAGATATCCTTTTATATATGTATTACACGGATTCTATTTTCGTCACCAGACACGGCTTGGGACATGGCCGTGTCCCCAGGTCGTGTAACTTTCTGCACTAAGGCAAAATTTCTGCACAACTTCATAACTTCTTCGTTTGAACTCAGAATTGAGTGAAACTTGATTCCTTTTCTTCATTTTCGAGCCTAGAACACATTTAAACCCTGAAATCAAAATTTTACTCAATTAAGTATCATTTTCTTTAAAGAAAACCAAAAATGTGAGAAAAATACTATAAAATCACCATATGAAATATGTTTAAAATTAGAGTTATCAAATTTCCCCACACTTGAGCATTTGCTTGTCCTTAAGCAAATAAATCAAAACAAAACTTTCAAGACAAGAAACACTAAACAAAATTTATCACTATTTAGGAAACCGGTGAACGAATACACTTGACCTAAAGAAAGGTAAGAAAATCATTCTCAACTAACTTGCAATAATAAAGTCAACCAATTTCATCTGATCATATTTAAATGCTCCAGCCATACTTAATACTAGAATTCACTAGTTAATTTATGAAAATCAAAGTTTACCCAAGTCATTTAACCAAGGATTCTTAAACTAACAATTAGATTTAACATCTCGCCAACCGAGAAAAAGTCATAAAAATTTTGTCCATTTGACTAAAGTGTATACAATTCTCTCTTCCATCTCACCAAGTATCATAATCTAAAACAGACACATTTTACATCCACTCATCCTCTGATCATCCCCTTAGTTCATCCTTTTGTTGAGAGGTCTTTTGAATTTACCTTATTTAATGCACAATTGTATTGGTAGAGGGAAAGAATCTCGCTCTTCTGACAGACCAAGACCGATCCATACCAACTTATTTCTTATATTGATAGCGAGAAGGAAACTTGCTCTTCTGACGGACCAAGGCCGATCCATATCAATTTTTTCATTAGAATTGGCATTGGGACTCAATCTCGCTCTTCTGATGGACCAAGATGAATCCTTACCAATTTTTTCTATACATACACTTATTATTACTTTTGACCTCCAATCATTGTGCTTTTTCAGGGGTTTCTCAAAAGAAGAATTTCATTTGTTTGTTTGCTAAAAATTATAGGACTCTTAAAATTTTCTAAGAGAAAAAGGTATACATAAAAGTAAATTTAAAAATAACCATGACTAACTCTCAATTAGTGATGTTGCTCCAATCTCAAGTCTTAAAATCCTAAGCTAAATAACTCGTAACATTGCCTTCCAAAAATTTGACTAATCAATTCTAGTAAAGTATCATAAGATCAATAATAATCAAGATGACATAGTTGATTTGGCTCAATACCAGTTAATCACCTATTGTAAGTTAACTTAAAAACTAATTGGGTCAAATATGAATAATTGGTCTGTTAAACAGTAACAAATTCATATATATCCCTTCCCCACACTTAATAATGCACATTGTCCCCAATGTACGACTAAGAAAGCATAGCAGCAAGAAATGAAACAAGAAAAATCAGCATAGGGAAAAACGAAATACATGTATTGAAAAAGAAACGAATGCTTCCCTGCCTTGAAGCATAAGATACTCTAGTGGAGAAAGAGTGGCTAGTAGCTCGACAATAGTGCCCTCATGAGTAGAACATGATGTAATAGATTTGGACCTCTTTTGAACAATCTACTTTTCACGAGTTTTCATTGACGACCTGAGAAGAAACACTGGATCGGGTTGGATTTGATGAAGAAATGTGTTGATGAAAAGTAAATCGTGAGGAGAAGAAGAAGAGAAGAGAAAAGAAATATGTGTTGATGTGTGGAAGTGTATGAGAGAGTGTATGTGTGTTTGAATAAATAGGGTGTGTGCTGAATCGTGTGGGTTCTGGGCAGACACGGGCTGGGACACGACTGTGTCCCTTGCTCGTGTGATAATTTTTTTTTTTTTAATTAAATTTAAAGATAAAGGAAACTTAGAAATAATAAAACTAAAGAGAAAAGGCAAAAATAAAGCTAAAAGGGGAAAAGCTATGACGATAAATTGAAAGAAAAAGAAAAGAAGCAAAGCAAAGTTAGATTGAACAGAAAATAAAATGCAGAAAACTTAAAGAACTAAAGCATAAATAGAGTTAGACATGAGTTGCCTCCCAAGAAGCGCTTTAGTTAACATCAATAGCTCGACGAGATACGTCTTCTCATAATTCTTCATCCAGGTGGAGATAGGACTCCTCCTGTATCTCGCTTTCGAACTCTCCATACAAGCGTAAATTTGCCCTTAGGCCATCGACCTTGCCAATTCCATTTCATTGGTGTATAACTTCCATAGTTTCTCTCCTTATCATGCCACTTATCAAATTCATGTAGCCTAAACTTCTTCATCTCGTCCGCTTTTACCTTAGATGCGGTTGTCATTGGAAGTTTTGAAGTTTTTACCACAAAGGCATATTCCAAATGATTTCTTGATAGTTTTGGTTCCAAAATTGGTGGCTTCTCTTTGAAGGATTTTAACCTAGGATCCTTTGGCTTATGGAGTTGATCAACCCTCTTCTTGTCCACAATAGATTGATGAACTTTTATTTGAGCTATCATTTCTGCACAATTAGGGTTGGTCACCAAATCTTCATCTCCCTTTTGCAAGCAATAGCTCAAGGAATCCTTGGAAAGCGTTTCCTGCACACATGTAGATATAATGACATTAGTGGCATTAACATTGTGACATATATCCTCTGGGTCAAGAAATTTGTTCGTTGCCTCTGAATTTTTAAAAACTATTTTATCATCCCCAACCCGTAATATCAACTTATGCTCACTAACATCAAAAACAGCCCTAGCAGTAGCTAGGAAGGGTCGACCTAAAATGATTGGCACCTCAATATCTTCATCTATATCAAGTATAACAAAATCCACAGGAAAGATGAATTTGTCTACTTGCACTAAAACATCCTCTATGATGCCTCTAGGGTATATGATAGACTTATCAGCTAATTGAAGACTCATGCGCATTGGTTTAAGTTCTCCTAACCTTAGCTTTTTGAACAATTTATACGGCATCAAATTTATACTGGCTCCTAAGTCTGCCAAAGCATTATCTACTAACAAATTGCTAAGCATACAAGGAATAGTGAAACTCCCTGGATCGTTTAATTTTTTTGGCAGCTTTTTCTGGAGAAATGCCGAGCATTCCCCGTTCAATGTGACAGTTGTAAGCTCCTCCAACTTCCTCTTATTCAATAAAAGATCCTTTAGAAATTTCGCATACTTTGGCATCTGCAAGATGACATCAACAAGAGGTAAGTTAATGTGTAATTGTTTGAAAATATTAAGAAATTTACCAAATTCCTTATTCAGATCAGTGTAACTTTGCTTAAGGCGCTGCGGGTAAGAGATGGGAGGCTTGTACTCCTCCACTTTCGGTGATTCCATACTTTCTTTTGATTTTAGTAGCTTTGCATCTTCCTTACAGTTGACTTCCACTTCTTTCTCAACTGCTTCTCCACCATCTTTCTTCTCCACTTGCAGTTTTCTGCCACTTCTCAAGGTCACAACATTAACATGTTCCCTGTGATTGACCTCGGTATTCCCTAGGAGTGTCCCTTGTGGCCTTTTAGAGATTAGCTTCGCAAGTTGACCAATTTGGTTCTCAAGGTTGCAATTTGAAGCCTCTTGATTTCTCGGCGAGGATTCAATGTTGGATAAGCGAGCCTCATTGCCTTGAATGTATTTTGTGAGAAGTTCTTCCATACTGGGCTTCTTTTCTTGAGGGAGAGGAGGTAAGAATGGTCGTTGAAATCTAGGTGGACCAAAGTTGGTCTTCTGCTGGCCTTGGTTTTGGTTTCCCCATGAGAAATTTGGGTGATTCCTCCATCCTAGATTGTAAGTGTTGCTGTAGGGGTTATTTTGTTGCTTAGGTGGATTTCCTAGATAATCCACCTGTTCCAGTTGTTCTTGTGTTCCGTACCCCTGCATACCAAAATCACTTACATCCTATTGCACTTATTAAGGGCCAATTGAGAGTGCATCAATCTTTTTACTCAACAAGTCCACCTTGGTTGCTAGAGCAGTGGTCAAGTCCACATCATAAATTCCCATAGCCTTTTGCTTGGCTCTAGTGCTTTCCCACTGATAGTTGTTCATCGCTATTCCTTCAATCAGGTTTTGTGCTTGCTCAGGTGTCTTTGTGTTCAAAGTACCTCCTGCGGATGCATCAATCATCTATCTAGTAGATAAATTGAGACCATTATAGAAGGTCTGAATCTGCATCCATAGTGGGAGGCCATGATGTGGGCACCTCCTGAGCAAGTCCTTAAACCGCTCCCAAGTGTCATAAAGCGTCTCCGCTTCCAATTGAGCAAAACACGAAATATCATTCCAAAGTTTAGCAGTCTTTGCAGGTGGGAAATACTTCTCCAAAAATTTCTCTACCAATTCATTCCAAGTTGTGATTAAATTTCTTGGTAGGGAGTTCAACCACTGTTTTGCTCTTCCCCTCAAGGAGAAAGGAAATAGTCGCAGTCGAATGGCATCATCCGTGGCTCCATTGATTTTAAACGTATCACAAATCTCTAGAAAGCTAGAGATGTGGGCATTAGGATCTTCATCTTGGAGACCGTCAAACTGAACATATTGTTGCACCATTTGTATGATGTTAAGTGCAATTTGAAAGTTATTAGCCCCGACGGTTGGCCTTACGATACTAAAGTCAGCTCCAATAAGTGTAGGCCTTGAATAATCGGACATGGTCCGATTTGCTTCATTCCCGTTGTTAACCATGTGTGGTGGATCTTCCTGCTTGATGAATTGAGTGTTGGCCTCTTCACCTTCTTCTTTGATTTCAACGATTGACTCGTTATCTATGGTCGCCACAATTTGTCTAGGTCACGATCTCAAATTTTGAAGGGCAGTTCTCTCAATTTCAGGATCAAGTTCTACCAAATCTTCCGAGTTGCTTCGGGTCATGCACTACAAGGGCAATAAATATAAAATCAATTGCAGCTCTAGGTAATAAAAATAAACAATGAAAACAAAAGAAAATAAAGAAAAAATGGTCAAAGTAATAAAGCAACTAGCGTTCTTAATATCGAAAATCCCCGGCAACGGCGCCAAAAAACTTGATACGAGCCAAGTGCACCTATCAATTTTAATATAGCGGATGTGAGTCCGAGTCGATCCCTCAAGGATTTTGAGTACAAATATTAACCTTAGCTTTATTATCTAACCGGAAAATTGTAATGAGTTGAATGAATTAAAAATACCGAAATTAATAACTAAACTAATTATGAAACTTGATTAAGCAAATTAGAAAGCAATAAAACTACAAACGACTTCAAGAAATTAATAACGTATTTAGGAATTATTTCCCCTAGTGTTTAACATGTAACCTTTTAAAATATATTCAATTTAGTTTCTATTATTCTTGACCGGAGGGATTCACAATTAAAGCTAATATCTTTCTCAAGCATATTAACCCTAATCCTAAATTATTTACCGAAATCTCTTCACTTAGTAATATAACTTAGAATTACATTAATGTATAATGAATTCACATACAAACAATCAACTTTCCGGAAGAAACATGTATCCTATCTCTAACTATACATGTAATTCTCTTCAATTATGCTAAGATCTAATTACACATGAAATTTCTCAATCAACATGCATAATATCATATATTGACACTCTAGAATTATCAATCCACAATTAAACAACATAATTGAATCAAGAAAAGATAGAAACTTTATTGAAATTATAATTCAATCCAAGGGTTACATGAAACCCTAGGTTCTATAATCCTAAATACTTGAATTCTAACCTATCATAACAAATCTAAAAACGAGTTCCATAAAAAATATAAAATAAAACATGGAAAACCCCTTTAATTGATGAGCAATCTTTCTAATCTTGAAGTTGATGTTGTTTTTGCCTCTTTCTTGATGTTCTCCTCAAGTCTCTTCTCTTCTCTTGTGTCTCTCCGCTTCTGTAATGTCTCTCTTTCTTTGAAACCCTGAGATATCCTTTTATATATGTATTATAAGGATTCTATTTTCGTCACCAGACACGGCCTGGGATATGGCCATGTCCTCAGGTCGTGTAACTTTCTGCACTAAGGTAAAATTTTCTACATAACTTCAAAACATCATAACTTCTTCGTTTGAACTCGGAATTGAGTGAAACTTGATTCCTTTTCTTCATTTTCGATCCTAGAACGCGTTCAAACCTTGAAATCAAAATTTTACTCAATTAAGTATCATTTTCTTTAAAGAAAACCAAAAATGTGAGGAAAATACTATAAAATCACCATATGAAATATGTTTAAAATTAGAGTTATCAAATTTCCCCACACTTAAGCATTTGCTTGTCCTCAAGCAAATAAATCAAAACAAAACTTTCAGGACAAGAAACACTTAATCAAAATTTATCACTATTTAGGAAACCTGTAAACGAATACACTTGACCCGAAAGAGCTTGTTAGACTAAATGTCGTAATGTTTTGTTATCGTTAAAACCTTTTTGGGATACTTAATGTAAACTCATCAAAATTTAAGCATATCTAATTCAACTTTAATTGAAATGCTAATGTAATATTGATTTAAAATAGCGAACTCTATCTACTTATTTATCAAGTTTTGAATGTTAAGTAAGATTACTTAACTTTATTAAGTACACAATAAAGTTGAATAAGTAATTTAATCCTTCGTCTTGATTTCTGCCTATAAGTCTGATTCCCATCACCCTTACATTACCTATAAAGCATAAAATTAAGTATAAAAAGGAGCTAGCTCTCATTTTCCTCATTTTAAATTTCCTCTTACACTTACCTAGAAAAGAGAAAGGAAAACAAGGGGGACCACCACTATCCTTACCTATTTTCTCTCTTTTACTGCTACCTTAGATTCTTTATTCAACCACTACCTCTTTGTTGCATGTTAGTAATAACCCATACTAAACTCTATCTAAAACTTAAGTAGTTGATTGAACATAAAGAAAACCGATGAAACGACCATTAGACTTAATACAAGAGCCACTATAACCAGCTCTAGGTGCTTTGAAATTAAGTAAGAGACCACCATTGATCAGGTCCCTTTAGAAGGTTTCAATAGTCTTTAAGAGATTATAAGCATGAATCTAAGCCAACTAAGGTGAGTTGATGAAATCTTTCATGTTCATGCATAATTAGGCATTTCTATGGGTGTTATAGATGATATGGCTAAAAATAGTTAGGCTTTTAAAATCAGTATCTTAAGAGTATAATTATACTTAATTGTTATTTAAAAAGTCACTAAATTTCAACTTTTTAAGCTAAGACACAGGATTTGCTTAAATTTTAAGCTAATTAGTAAATTGCATAAGAAATTGAATTTTGATTTTAGAAACAAATTTTCAGCTAAGATCTTGAGTTAGTATAATGGATATTGATTTAATTTCAAGTAGCATGTTGATGATAAGCTTAATGTGTAATGTTCTATTAACTTAAGGGAACTTAACATATTTATTATCATTAATATTGTAAGGATAACATACACAACATAATAAATGGCACACAAGTTAAAGGGGGATTAACATGCTAGGTCACATTTCTCAAGTCTTATATAAGATGATAGGGGATGGGTCTTGACATAGGTGAACACATGTAAGCTTATCACACGAACCAAGGGTTGGTCTTAGCCTTAAGACAATTAGAAAACTAAATGGGAGTCAAAGGTTGAGCAGGTATTATGTACAAGCACTCGAGTATGACTCACCAAATGCCTTACATGAACATAGGAATCACTTGATATGATGTATAAGTTTCTTCCTAAGGTCACTTACCATTAGCTCTTGCTCAAAGAACTAGATAAGAGTAACTTAGACTCAACTCACTAAAGAAACTCAAGTTTAAGGAAAAAGAAGAAGTTCAATATTCTATTCTTAATGATTGTGGCTATTACAATAGTTAGGTATTTATATTACCAATTTAGGGTAACTGCGACATAACAACTGTAAACCCCTAAAATTTTCAACCTAGCTTTTGAAATTGACTCAACTATATTAGACAATTTAGGAGTTGACAAGGCTAATGAAAGTAAGAACTCTAAAAGAATTAATCAATCGCGTAAGAAACTTTTTTACCCTAAACGTATCTAATTACTAAAGATTTCATTCAAAAGTAATAGAAACCTTAAAATGATCACCTTAAAGACATATGTGCACTAATTCATCATGATATACCCTAAAACCCTAAATTGGTAATATAATCCTCATATTTTGCCAAATCATTAGTAAAGGTTAGAGACGACTTTCATTCATGCATATACATTTTGAATCCTCAAGTAATCCTTTAGAAACTAAGATAATGAATCATAGATTACATTTATTTCTAAGTATATGATTAAGATAGTATTACATAGAGTTAGAGGTATAGTTGAAGATTAAGCTAAATGTAGTGAACCTTAATACCCTAATTAGTATTTTTTATACTAGTTACACTAAGTAGTTTACCAAATGATGTTTATAGGTTATAAATACTTAAAGTAAGACCTCATCATCTACTCTTACTAATCAATTCACCAAATACTTCATTTCCTTAATTTTTCCCTTAATTTCCTTTAATCACTACATTATGTATACAAAATTACACATGCTTAAGGAAAGTTAACCAAGTTAACACATATTGACCAAGGTCAAAGGGTTGACCAAGTCAACACATGTTGACTAAAGTCAACAATTTGAAAAGTCAACAAAAGACATTAAGAGATAAAGAAAATATCTAATCTCATAATAATGGCTTTTCTTTCCTTTTCTTTTGGTTTTTCTTTCCCCTTCCCTTCTTTAGTTGCCGTCCACTTATTCTTCATTGTGACCCCACCATTTGTTCTCTTCCATTATGACAACAAAACAAAAGAAATAAACCAAAAATCCCCCTCTATTGCCGTGAGCTTCTTCTTCCTCTTTCACTTTCATCACTTCACTTTTTATCTCCTTAATTCCAACATAAGCAAAGGTATGTATCTAAGTTACTTTATGTTGTTTTACATTCTTCATTAGTTAGGTAATTAAGTAGATTAGAGAAGTAGACTTGTGTTAATTATGATCATGAAGAAGAGGGTATAAAGTCCTCATCTTTAAGTGTAGAAAGTGAGGAACCATGAAGGAGAGGGAAGAAATACATATGTATGTGTTCTTAGGTATGTGTACATAAGGAAATACCAAAGGAATACTTATATGAGAACCCTTGTACATGAGTATTAACCATGTACATAACCTAAATTAGGACAATACCTAACTATACCTACTTATACTATACTAATTACATACTTAAAAACACAAAAGAATGGAATTATGAAGCTTTTCTTAAGGAAAAAATTAGGCATACAAATTTTTGTATAAGAATACGTATCTAACTGTATAGGTATATGAGTATGTATACACGTATAAATACGATATAAGTCTAAGTAGATGTATAAGTGTAGATATGTATAAGGTATATATACATAAGTATAAGGGAAGAAGTAACATGTACATAAGACATGTACATATGACATAAGCATGAGAAGAGGCTTATGTGATCACATAATGAAGTAAGCACATGATGACAATCAAATCAGAGTACAAAAAAGTAAGTTCGTAATTCCAAGAAGTACTTAAAACAAATTGATAAGAATGGTGATCAAGTGACAAATGAAAAATACCTACATCTTTGGAAAATCTTATTGTTCACAACATAAGCAAGTGATGACATAAGCAAATGATGATGTAAGTGATGACATATCATTAACTCAAGTTATCATAAACAGAGAAAAAAATTAAAAGCCTAATAAAAAAAAGTGAAGAAGATGAAAAGTAGAATCAGAAGAGGCAAAGGATAAGTCAAAGGCTTTGGACATCTACTAGAAAACTACTAAAGTTAAGATAAGATTAGAATGATATATTAGAAGTAAGGTTAAAATCAAAAGACATTTTAAAATCAAAAAGTGAAGCAAAATCTAAGCATTTACATAATTGAAGATCTAATATTGTGAGTTAGATATATGTGGGATATAACTAATCATATCAGTTCTATATAGAATATTACATTAGATAACAATCAAATCAGAGTACAAAAAAGTAAGTTCGTAATTCCAAGAAGTACTTAAAACAAATTGATAAGAATGGTGATCAAGTGACAAATGAAAAATACCTACATCTTTGGAAAATCTTATTGTTCACAACAAAACAAAAATATATAGGAAATGGCTGCAAATGGTTATTTTCTTCTAGATGATAATATGAATGTTAGAGTGGTGACTATACAAAGGGAAACATTTAAAGATTGAAAAGGTGAACAAAAAGAGGAGAAAAGAGATAAAGAAGAAAAATCGTATACTCATATTAAAGTGCTTTATCATTTTGTTAAGAGCTGCTATGTGAAAACTAGAAGATACTTTTTCTAAATTGCTTCAGTGGATTGTGAGACTCTTTAGGTTGTAAGGTAGATTTTCTAAACCTGTACATTCCTAAGTAGGAAGTACAAGGTATTGCATCATTATATTATATAGATTTGCATAATCTTTAGGTAAGAACTATGAAGTAAAGGAAATTAGTATGTATACTCTTGTTAACTTTCTCAAATAGTGGAATACATTGGTGTAGAAGACTAATTCCCTAGCTACAAGCTAGTAAAGATGACTTACTAATAAAAAGAAACCTCTATAAATCACTTACCTAATTTCCTCCATTATTGTACTCTTTTATATCATTGCATAGTCTATACTCCTACAAAATTGTGTTAAGTCTATGATTATATTATAAAGTGCTATCAAAATCATAAAATCATAATTTGATATATAGGTTCTAATCTAACACATAATAAAAAAGAATATATGATATGTCTTTTTGCTAAAAATGTTTAACTCTAAATTTTGTAATGATCAATTCAACATACCCTCCCTCTTCTTGATCATTCATAAGGGACCAACAATTTGATCTTATGATCCCATTTTGATGTTCCTTTCCTTAGAAAGATTTTTTATAAGCAAATGTTTAAGTAGCTTAAGAAATTCCATGTTTATATTATCAAATATTTGTTAGAGTTAACAAGTAAAATTTTTCTTTATACCCGTTAATATATCCTATAAGAAAATAATTTTCTACAAGAAATGTTAATTACATCAAAGCTAGTATGTAGAAATTGCAAGGGATTACAACACTTGAATGTGAAAGGATTGAATTGCCAGAAAGAAAAGGTATGGCTTACGGATTGCTAAAAATTCTATCACTTGATATATGTGAAGGATGTATTTATGACAAGTAAAACAAGAAGTCATTTCCTATAGGGAAAGCATAGAGAGTTAATGCATATCTTAAAGTAGTTCATTCAAACTTATGTAGTCCTACAAATACAAAATTGTTAGGAGGAAGCTATTACTTTCTTCTATTCATAAATGACTTTGCCAAAAATGAGTTAGGTATATTTCAAGAAATCTAAATAAAAACATGTGAGGATTTTAAGAAATTTAAAGCAATGGTTGAGAAGCAAAATTGGGCAAACATAAAAGTACTTTGAATAGACCAAGGTAGTGAATTTCTATCAAAGAAACTCAATCATTTTTATGGAGAAAAGTGAATTTTATGGGAGCTAACAACATAATACACTCCAAAGAAAAATGAAGTAATCAAACTAAAATATAGAATGGTAGTGGAGATGGTGAGAAGCTTGTTGGAAGGGAAAGGACTATCAAATTCATATTAGGCAAAAGCTATTCCAACTGCAATGAAATTGTTGAATCACTCCCTAATAAAAGTTACGCAAAATTACACTCCTTATGATGTATGAAAAGGCAGCAAACCAATTGTAAGCCATATAAATGTCTTTTGTCATATTACTCATGTGCTGGTGTAATCTCAAAATTGCTAAAAACTAGATGAAAAACTGATGAAATATATTTTTTTTACTATTGTTTTGAATCCAAAGCATTTAAAAGTATAATCTTGGTAATTGTTAGTATAAATGTAGTGTTCAATGAAGATGCATGTTGGAATAGAGTAGCAATAACATCAGCAATGAAGATCGATCTTAAATACCATTAATGGAGAAATTAAATTCAATTTTAGTTTATTCACTAGCATCCACACTAGTTAAGTCCTATCCAGTAACTACACTAGGTATGACTTCAAAAACTAGCAGTTCAAGCTCAATAAGAAAATCTTTAGAGAAGATACCACTAAGGAAACTCAAATAACTGAGAAAGGTTTATGAATTAAATAAATATGCATTATTAGCTCCAAATCCTACAAATTATGAGGTGACAATTAAGAAAGAGAAGTAGAAAAAAGCAATGGAAGAGAAGCTTATGTCTATAAAAAGGAACTCAAGTTGGGGGTTGTACTAATTTTCTCGACAAAGAGAATGTAATAGGCTTAAAATGGATTTTCAAGATAAAATTGCATGCCAATGGAAGCGTTTAAAATTATAAAGCTCAACAAATAGCAAAGGGGAACTCTCAATAGCAGGGATTGGCTATGTGGAGTCATTTTCACAATAGGTCAATTAAGGTAATAAGAATGCTCTTGTAGTTGGCAATGCAACTTAAATGGAAGGTACATTAGTTTAATGAAAAATTGGCATTTCTCAATGGTGGACTTAAGAAAAAGTCTATTTCTCACAACCTAAAGGATTTATGATTCATGGGAAAGAAAGAAGAGTATACAAGATAAGGAAAGCTTTCTATGGCTCAAAGTAAGCTCTACAAGCCTAATAACAAGATTAGTGCATATATATTTCCAAGAAAATGGATTTGCAAGGAGGGAATATGAACCAACTCTTTATATAAAGAAGAAAGTAACATTAGTTTTATCATAGTTTTCTTATATATAGATGATACAACCAACATGGGGTTAAATACAGCACTTGTAGAAGAGGTTAGATCTAACATGATCAGCAAGTTTCAAATGAGAGACTTAGGACTACTACATTACTTTCTTATGTTAGAAATACTCCAAGATGAAGCTGGGTCTGTGTTTGGAAAAAGAAGTATGCAATGGACTTGCTAAAGAAATTTGACATGGGTAATTGTAAGATGGTTGCTACTCTAATGAATGTGAGTTTAATATTGTAACAACAAGATGGAAATGAAGCAGCATATCAAAAGCAATTTAGAAGTTTGGTTAGTGGACTAATGTATTTGACACAAACAAGACATATATATTTAAGTAGGTGTTTTATCAATATTCATGAGCAATCCATCAATGCAACATTATGGATCAACAAAGAGCATTGTGTAATATATTGTAGCACCATTGAACTGTGAGTTTGGTACATGAATGTATCCAACTTTAAATTGGTTGGAGTTACTAATAGTTTTTGGGAAAATTCATTAAATGACAAAAGAAACACCTCAAGAAATGTGTTTAGTCTAGGATTAGGTGCCATCACATGAACATCAAGAAATAAGCAACAACCATGATGCATCTCCAAGGTTTAACATACAAAGAGACACCACAACGAAACAAACCAAAACAAATAGGGAAAAAGGTTAGCAAAGTTTAGGCAACTACCGAATAGATATGACACACTACTCGATCCTACTCGGCCTATAATCCACCAAATATGACACATCAATCCAAACTAAAGGCTCACTCACCACTACTCGTTGCTAAAAGGAATAGATAAGAGTTAAGAGATAATGAGAACACTAAGGTTGCTCAACTAAATAATTTGTTATTGAAAGTTGGATGCCTGCATACAAAGAAGTGGGGGCTTATATACCTATTCACTAGGGTTACTTTACATGTATGAAAAGACAAAAAGGGTATTTTACACTTAGGTTACACGAAACATACTAAAAGAGGTAAAAGAGACAAAGAATATTCAGTACGGAAAGAAAGAATCATTATCGAATATTGTCTAAGAAGACATGTGTTGCTTGGTGGCTGGTAGTTAGGAATATGTTACAAAGTAGGTGAAAACAGGAGGGCATTGCAGTCAAAGGCCGACTTGATCTAGTTCAGGTCGGGGACTAATTAATTCTGAAAAGAAGTTAGCTTGCTTCAGGGTCAAATGCCTGTGGTCGGATCGAAAGCTCACCTCAGCTATTCTTTAGCTGTCTCTTAGGGTAAAATTTTTCTGCTAAACAGGGGCGTATCTGACGTATGTGAAGAGCTGATAGTTAGGTTGGTTGGAAATCATCTTGGGATAGGAATCCTCATCTCAACTATAGCTTAGAGCTAGAATCCTCCGAGTGAGTCCTTGGAGTCCTTTAGCTCGGCTACACGTGATCGATCCAAAGGGTTGATTCCTATCATCTTCCTAGGGGTCAAAAAGATTTGTCCTCAAATCTAGAGCAGTCTCTACTCTTTCTACTGGGGCACTTGTTGAGTCTTCTTCTATTGGTTAGTAAGGGATCAAATTGGACACATTGAAGGTGGAAGAAACTCCATAGTCATTAGGCAACTCAATTTGATAAGCATTGCGATTGATTTTCCTTAAGACCTTGAACAAACCATTAGCATAAAGAGATAGCTTATTCTATCTCAAGTGTGGGAATTGCCCTTGGTTGAGGTGAATTCGTACTAAAGAAACAATTCGGCGGCCTCGATTACCAATCTCTAGTTGTCTCTGATTGAACTTAGCGATCTTCCTTCAATAGCTAATGTAGCTCATGCAATTCTTAGGCTCGGTCCACTCCGGATTGACTTTCTTCAGTAGCTACTAGGGTACCAATCATATCTAGGGAAACAATAAGGTTAAGGCAATAGATGACCTCGAATGGGGTCTTCCTAGTAATGCTATGGACAGTTTGGTTGTACATGAACTCCACAACTAGTAAGCGCAAATCCCAATCTCATAAGTTCTTTCCTACAACAGCTCTAACCAGATTACCTAACGTCTTATTTACCACTTTAGTTTGGCCATTAGTTTAAAGGTGGCTACTGAAGCTAAATACAAGTTTAGTTCCAAGTCTTCTCCAAAGAGTCTTCCACAAATAGCTCAACAATTTTGTGTCCCGATCTAAAACAATAGTCCTTGGTACTCCATGTAGTTGGACAATCTTGCAAAAACAGATCGGTGATATATAGGGCATTGTTAGTTTGATGGCATGGAATGAAGTGTGCCATCTTGCTGAAGCAATCCACTATAACAAAAATAGAGCCCTTCCCTCTGGATGTCCAGGGAAATTAGAGGACAAAGTCCATGCTGAGGTTGGCCCAAGGTAAAGTGGGTGTTGGCAGGGGCATGTACTCTCCATAGGGTTCTCTCTTCCACTTAGTACGCTTGCACAGTTCACAACTACTAACTACCTTATGGACATCATGGTGAGAATAGTAACCAAGAACAAACAAGGCCAGTCGCTAAATGAGTCCAAGGTTACAAAAAGCTCAAAAGAATTAATGAGAGAAAGTGCGAAAGGAATGAATGATGAATGAAAGGTAAGCAAAACCCATGAATAGCTCTAGAGGATATGACGCACTAATGGAACTTCCGAGGACCCACAACACAATTCAATATGACACCAAATTGGTCCAGTGAGGTTACTTATCACCTAACCTTGCTCAAGGGTTAGGATAAGAGTAATGCTGAGAGTAAATAGAGTGTTTATGCAAGGAAAAAAATACTCAAGTGTATTAAGGATAATCCAATTCTACCCTTACAGCTACAAGTACAAAGGTATTTATACCCATAAGTTAAGGCAACTTTCCTAAAAAGGAAAAGACAAAAAGATTGTTTCCTAAGGAAGTAATATACAAGATATACAAGGATAAAAATGAATATAAGAAAAACAATCATTTGTGTAACAAATTTTACACATGATACTGTACACATAACAATACTACATTGGTGAGGTTGTTAGAAGATATGGATAAAAAATACAGATAGCTAGCTTGTCCGAGCAGGGATGACTTAATCAATCTAGAGTCTCTCTTTCTTAACTTCTCGACAAGGAATATGCTGAGTCATTGATCAACTCGAGTGCGAGTGAGTAATCTTCAATTTGGTGCACTACAGAAAGATGAGCAATCATACAGCTCGGCATGAAGGGTAACTCGGTAAGGAAGTACTCTGCCTCAACAAGAATTGGCTGGAACAAAAGGATTCGTAATGCCAGTCCCTCTAGTCCTCGGGCTCGGTTGCAACTCAAATGTTCAATAGTTTAATTCCCATCATTCCTTAAGGGTTGTTTTGGATTTGAGATCAAATCTGAATGGTCTTCGCTCAGTTCTTTATCAGGGTGATACAGATTGAGGTCGGCAATGTTGAAGGCTTCAAAAACCCCATAGTCCTCAAGCAATTCCAATCTGTTGGCATTATCATTAATCTCCTAGAGGATTCTAAAAGGTCCTTCTACTCTTGCAGATAATCTGTAACTCCTTTTGTTCGGGAATCGTTCCTTGCTTAGATGCAGCTACACTAAGTCTCCTAGCTGAAATTGTTTAGCCATTCTACCCTTAGTCTTTTTCTTGCATTCTTCTAGCAGCTTGGTCAATATACTGAGTGACCTTATCATAGATGTGCTGAAGGGATCGTGCTCTAGCCAAGGCATCATGGTCCTCTTGTACGAGTATGGGTGCAAGGGTGTGATCGAAGGGTAACTCAGGATTGAAACCATAGACGACTTCGAAGGGAGTTTGCTTAATGGTGTAATATACTGTCCGGTTGTAACCAAACTCAACTACGAGTAAGCAAACATCCCAATCAGCTAAGTTCTTGCCCACTATAGCTTAGAGTAGTGATGCTAAAGTGCAATTAACCACTTTTGTTTAGCAATCAATTTGAGGGTGGCAGGAAGTACTAAACAGTAGTTTGGTCCCCATCCGATGCTATAAGGTCCTCTAGAAATGGCTCAAAAACTTCGAGTCTCTGTCAAATACTACGCTTCTCGGTACACCATATATCTGTACAATCCCCTGCAAGAAAAGAGAAGTAATAGTTAAAGCATCGTTAGTTTTTGAGCAAGGCACGAAGTGTGCCATTTTGCTAAACCGATCCATGACAACCATTATAGAATCTTTACCTTGGATAGTTCGTAGTAGTTTGAGAACAAAGCCCATGCTCAATTCAGTCCATGCCTTCGACCACTCAATGTACATCTCTCCTCATTTTCAGCTAATAGAATCAACCATTCAACAACTCATAGGTCCTCCTTTCTCTAAAATAACCCGAAATTCCTCTACTATGGGCTTCCCTGATCAGTAGCTCCCTCAGTGAACAAATCGGCATACATAATTTTCCACCTCGAAACAAGTAGCCATCCTCCACATGATGCTCATCTACTGTCCTCCCATCAATGCATCGCGAAATTATGGGTCCAAATTGTGGATCCTCATGGTACTATTCTTTGATACATGTAAACCCAAATAGTCAAGTATGCAATTCTAATAAAAGCGCATATTTCCTCAAAAGAGCATATGCAACTACGTTACTCTTTCCCTACTTGTACTTTATTACAAAATTGAATCCTTCAATGAATTCAACCCATCTTGCCTGCCGCTTTGATAACTTAGTCTAACTTCGAAGGTATCTCAGCAATTCATGGTCAATATATATGACAAATTCCTTCGGTAGTAAATAGTGTTGCTATACTTGCAATGCTTAGATCAGTACCAAAAGTTCCTTATCATTTACGGAGTAGTTCAGCTGTAGTCCTCGAAGCTTCTCATTGTGGAAAGCAATTGATCGGCCTTCCTACATCAGGATAACGCCTATTCCAACACCTAATGCGTCACACTCCAACTCAAAGATTTTCTCAAAGTCAGGCAGAACTAACATCAAGGCAAAGGTCAATCTTTCTTTTATCTCGGCAAAGCTCCTCTCCTCCCTTTCTCCCCATCAAAAGTTGGTTTTTTTGTTTGTTAGTTTAGTAAGTAGCACAACGAAGGTACTGAAATTCCTAATGAACCTTCTGTAAAAAGAAGCCAATCCATAGAAACTCCTCACATTGGCACAAGTAGTAGCATTCAGCTACTCGACAATTGCTCAAATCTTTTCATCATCAACTTACAAGCCTCCTCCACTGACTACATAACCCACGAATACCACTTCCTCCTAGCAAAAGTAACATTTCTTTAGATTATCGAATAGTCTCTCAATACAAAGGATTAACACAGAGGATATCTAGAACTACTCTGACATGTTCACAGTGACTCGATATGTCAGCACTATAGACCATAATGTCATCAAAGTAAACCACGACATACTTCCCCATAAGATGTCTCAACACATGGTTCATGAGTCTCATGAAAGTACTCGAGGCGTTCGACAAGCTGAAGGGCATGACAATCCATTCATAAAGTTCATGTCAAGTCTTGAATGCAATCTTCGACTCATCTCCTAGCCTCATGCGAATTTGAAGGTAGCCAAATTTAAGATCAATCTTACTAAGAATCTTGGCTCTACTGAGTTCATCTAACATGTCTTCTAGCCTTAGGATTGGATACCTGTATTTGATCGTGATCTTGTTCATAGCTCAGCTATCTATACACATTTACTAGGTTCCATTCTTCTTTAGCACTAAAAGTGTAAGCACAGCATAAGGGCTAAGACTCTCTCTTACATAACCTCTCTCCAGCAACTCATTAACTTTATGTTAGAGCTTAAAAGCCTACTCAGGATTCATCCGATAAGCTGGCTTATTCGGCAGTACAGCACCGGGTACTAAGTCAACGCAGTGCTCTATGCCTCAAGTTGAGGGCAACCCCTCTAGTAACTATTCTAGGAACAAGTTCGCATATTCATCTAGCAACCCCTTGATTTCCTAAGGTAGCTCATCCTACTCCTTCATTTCCAATAGTTACCTAATCAACAAGAGCCTGTAGCCGTCATGTATAACTCTCCTATCAAACAACCATGGCCTACCTAGCAACATGTAGGAAGTGCACATAGGCGGTACGTTGCGGAGAATCTGGTCAAAGTAATTCCCTATAGTGATCAGCAATAGTATTTTCCGAGTGACATGTAATGCTCCTTTCTCACTCAACTAGTGCAACTTATATGGCCTCGGATGTGCAAAAGTTGGCAACATCAGTTTTGAAACAAGATCGGCTAATGCTACATTGGTGCAACTTCCACTATCTATGATGAGGGTATATACCTAATTATTCACCTTATAAGTGGTATGAAACAAATTCTCTCTCTACTCCTCCTCTCACTAGGGTTCCACATTCATAGTACGTTGAACAACCATGAGTAACTTGTCCAAGTCCTCAGCAAACATGTCCTCCTCAATCAGCTCCTTTTCGACAGGGACCTTCTCCTCCTCAAGTTCTTCATCTATACTGTCTACTTCTAACTTTGGGATGTCTCCCTTAATGACCATTGTCCTACGGTTCAAGCACTGAGTAGCCACATGTCCAAACCCTTGACACTTGAAGCACTTGATCTAGCTCATCTTCCTACCAAACCCTTACCCCTTCTGATAAGTTCGAGTCAACACTTCACCATTAGGTCGACCTTTCTACTCGACTCAGACATCAATCTTTCTGTTCGACTCAGTACTCAACTGAACTCAGTGACTTACCTGTCCGGGTCAGCTAATCAACACCCTGGTTGTGAGTTGGCTCCTCCTTTGCCTTTCTACTCATTGGGCAATCCTAACAACTTCATCCATTGTGTTAAATTGTTAGAGCTCCACAATGTTTCAAATGTCTCCTCTTAACCTAATAATAACTCTTAAGACTGTTCAAGCTGGTGGTTCCTCCACTTCGCAATGTATCATAAGCATTTGAAATTCTTAAACATACTCGTCAACGGTTCGGCCTCCTTATCTCAACTCCTGAAGCTAAGTGAAAGTATCTTAAAGATAAGTTTCTAGCACGAATCTATTTCTAAGTATTCTCTTCATCTCCGGCCAAGTATTAATCTCTCAGTATCCCTCTTATCTTCTCATGACCTGAAAATTCTTCCGCCACATGGCGACATATCCAGAGAACTCGACAGCAGCAGTTCTTACCTTCTCATAATCCTCATACTGATAGTAATCAAACACACGCTCTACCTTCTCTTCCCACTACAAGTATTCATCAGCATTCCCAGATCTATTAAAACTCAAAATTCAAAGCTTCACGTAGTCGGATGCTCTAGGGACTCGTATACTCTCTTCTTCAAAATACTCCTCTTCTTCCTCATCCCCCATGCTTGCCAAATCAATCATTCTCCTCACTCGTCCGCCTACTCCTCTACCTTGATCGAGTCAAGCTAGGTTCTAACCTCTAATAGGCTACGCAACTTATGGGGTATTTTACATGACCTTAGTGGGTCAGCAAGACAACACATGTACAGCTTGAGTTAAATCCACCAAGAGATTAGCTACCTCATCAAGTCTCTCGTCAGTGCTTCTAGGGGTTCCCTAAGATTATCGCCCATGGTAGACAACTCTAATGTCATTTCCAATACCAACATTTATACTCGAGTCAATCATTTTTTCCTTACAGATTCAAAGCTCAAATAAACACTTTAGGAAATTAACAGTCAACAACACAACGCTCAAATGAACACAGTAACTTGCTCTATTTCACATGCAAAATAGAGTGTAACAAAACTTCAAAAACACACATCAACTCAAACAAAACCTTCGCTCTAATACCAAGATGATATGAACCGTGACCAAAAACAGACAAGGCTGGTCGTTGGATGGGTTCAAGCTTGCAAAAAGCTTGAAAGAATTAATGGGAGAAAGTACAAAAGGAATGAATGACAAATGAAAGGTAAACAAAACCCACGAACAGCTCCAAAGGAAATGACGCACCAATGGAACTTTCGAGAACTCATGGAACAATTCAATATGATACATGAATCAGTCCGATGAGATTACTCGCCACTCAGCCTTGCTCAAGGGTTAAGATAAGAGTAATGCTGAGAGTAAATAAAGTGTTTATGCAAGGAAGAAAATACTCAAGTGTGTTAAGGATAATCCGATTCTACCCTTACAGCTACAAGTACAAGGGTATTGATACCCATAAGTTAGGGCAACTTTCCTAAAAAGGAAAAAACAAAAAGATCATTTCCTAAGGAAGTAATATACAAGATACAAAAGGATAAAAATGAATATATAAAAAAAAACAATCATTGGTGCAACAAATTCTACACATGATACTGTACACGTGGCGATAATACATTGGCGAGATTGTTAGAAGATGCAGACAAAAAGTACAAATAGTTGGCTTGTCCGAACAGGAATGGCTTAGTCAATCTGGAGTCTCTTTCTCGACTTCTTGATAAGGAAGATGCCGAGTCATTGATCGGCCTAAGCGTAAGTGAGTAATCTTCAATTCGGCACACTATAGAAAGATAGGCAGTCATACAGCTCGGTATGAAGGGTGACTCAACATAAAAATACTCGGCCTCAACAAGGGTCAATTAGAACAGAAGGATTCGCAGTGCCAATCTCTCTAGTCCTTAGGCTCAACTGCAAGTCAAAGGTCTGGTAGCCTAATTCTCATCATATCTTTGGCCAAACTAAGCCAATATAAGTTTTCTTTCAACATATTAACTATCTTGGTCTCCCCAAAATGACTAGATAATCCTCCGCTATGAGTTTCCTTAATCAACAGCTTACGCATAGAATAGTTTGGTATGCACAGCCTTCGGTCCTTGAGCAGGTAGCCGTCATTGAGATAATATCCCTTGATAGCAATTCCATCCTTACACTGTTCTATGATAGGGCTGAAATGAGAATCATGAGCATAATGCTTGGTAATTAGTGAGAATCCCAATAATTTTGTCAGCAAAGTTTTTTATCATGATAGAGCGTCGGCAACCACATTTCCGCTTCCCTTATTGTGCCGAATGACATACAAGAAGCCCTCCATAAACTCCAACCGCTTGGCCTATCTCTTTGAGAGTTTGTTCTAACCCCCCAGGATGCTTCAAAGATTCATGGTTAGTGTAAATAACAAATTCTCATGGTAATAGGTAGTGTTGCCAAACAGTGAGGGCTTAAAAAATAGAATACAACTCCTTCTCATACATAGAATAGTTTAGGGTAGGACCACTAAGTTTCTCATCATGGAAGGCTACAAGTTGTCACTCTTGCATTAGGATAGCGCCAATTCTAACTCCTAATGCATCATATTTTAGTTCGAAGGGCTTATCAAAATCTAGCAATGATAGGACAGGTGCCGAGGCGAGTTTTCCCTTGATCTCTTTAAAGCTTTATTCAACTTAGTCATTCCACCTGAATCCTTTACCCTTATTAGTCAACTCAGTCAATGGGGTGGCTATTGTACTGAAGTCCTTAATAAATCGTCTATAGAAAGAAGATAGGCTATGGAAACTTTGGACCTCAATGACATTATTCGGTGTTGGCCATTCCAAAACAACTCGTATCTTCTCCTCATCTACTCGGATTCCTTCCCCTATACTACAAACCCTAGGAGTATCGCTTCTCTTTGGCAAAACATGCATTTCTTTACATTCCCATACAACTTCTCAATTCACAAAATGTTAAATACTTCATGAAGATGTCAAACATGGTCGTTCAAGTCGGCATTGTATACCAATATATCGTTAAAGTACACAACTACACATCCCCTAATTAGAGGGCACATTACATGGTTCATCAACCTCATGAATGTGTTTGGTGCATTAATAAGCCCAAACGGAATAACCAACCATTCGTGAAGTCCATGCTTAGTCTTGAAGGTAGTCTTCCATTAATCATCCAGGCTCATGCTAATTTGGTGGTAGCCACTCTATAGATCAATCTTCGAAAATATTTTAGCACCATGAAGCTCATCTAACATATCATTGAGCCTCGATATTGGGTATCTGTACTTGATAGTAATTCTATTGATTACTCAACTGTCGATGTACATGTGCCATGAACCACCCTTCTTCAGAACGAGCAAAGTTGGTACAGCACAAGGGCTCATGCTCTCCCTCATTCTACAAGCTCGTCTACCTGCCTCTTTAATTTGGTAGCTTACTCAAGGTTCATCCTATATGCGAGTCGATTTAGGAGGGCAGCACCTAGCTATAGGTCAATATAGTGCTCTATGCCTCAAATTAAAGGCAGTTTTCTAGGCAATTCTTCTGTAAACAGGTTAGAAAACTCATTTAGCAAGCTTCGAATCTCTTCTAAAACATCTTGTAATTCCCTCATCTCCAACAATCTCCTAACCAACAAAAACATGGGTTCATCAGCCTTCTCGATAGATCAAAGCTCTCTTCGGCTCATCACTAAGGATTTCTTCTTACTAGCTCGAGTAAGCTGATTATGGGCTTCAACTACTTGGGACGAAGTTGGAGGTTGCAACATAATCTTCCTCCCATCCTTGACAAAGGCATAAGTGTTCTTATACCCATCATGAATAACACGTCGGTCGAATAACTAAGTTTATCCAAGCAACAGATGCGAAGCTCCCATGGGGACGACATCGCATACTACTTCGTCCCTATATACATTTCCAACACTAAATAGCATAGATACTTGTTCAATCACGTGCAAAGCACCCTCATCATGAAGCCAATGCAACTTATAAGGTCGGGGATGCTTTGAGGTCAGCAAGCCCAACCTTTGCACAAAGGATTGCACAACCACATTTGTACAACTTCCTCCATCCACTATGATCATGCATAATTGGCCTTTGACGATACACTTGGTATGGAACAAATTCTCTCTCTAATCCTCTATAGAGTTCAGTAAGGAACTCAAGACTCATCTCAGGACTAGGGTCATTACTTCTCTTTGGTCAGCATAGACACAGGTCTCCTCTTCCTCTTCAACTTCGGGTTTTCCAACATCTTCTTCCTTCTCAGGCTCGCTCTCGTTGGTGCTATATACTGCATCTCCTCGGAGCACAATGACGTGTCAGTTTGAGCACTCAGCAGCTATATACCCTAAGCCTAAGCATTTAAAGCACTTTACCCCATTAGTCTTCCGTCTAAAAGTCTGCCCTTTCTTATATGTCTTCAAGGTCTGCCTAGTCTTAGCTCGGCCCTACTATCTAACTCAACCTTGCTGGTTTCCTCAGCTGTCTTCAAGTCGATCATTCATATCCTCAATCTTATATGGCCTCCTTGACTTGGCTTGAACAAATCGGCGTAACATTATTTCCCATGATAATGTCAACTTAGGTCGGCTTGGAACACTTCTCTTCTGCCTTTCAACCCTTTACGCTATCTTGATAGCCTCTTCCAATGTATAAAACCTCTATATTTCCACGATATAACGAATCTCATACTTAAGCCTAAAAACAAACCTTGATATTGTACTAGCCTCTAGTTCTTCTACGTCGACTCGGATCATTAGCATCTAGAACTCCTTAACATAGTCATCAACAGATCGACTTCCTTAGCGAAGCTCCTGTAATTTTGCAATTGTATCTTATAGGTAAGTCTCGAGCACAAATCTACCTCTTAACAATTTTTTCATCTCATCCTAAGTTATAATACCTCATCTTCCATCTCTTACTCTGGCTACATTCAAATTCTTCCATCACATAGTGGCATACCTAGTAAACTCTAATGCAGTAAGTTGGACTTTAACCACATCCTCATAACCATAACATTCAAATACTTTCCCAACCTTCTCTTCCCACTCCAAGTATTCATTTGCATCTCTACTTCCAGCAAAGGGTAGGATTTGTACCTTAACATTATCTAGCCCTCGAGGAACCTAACATCTTCGTCCCTGCACCTGATAATAGTTTACCTCTTATTCACCAAACTCTTCAACATCCAGCTCCTCATCATCTTCCCTAATCTTTCCCAACTCTAGTCTTCATCTAGCAGCTTAGTCTATTAATCCTCCAGCTTATGGCAGTAAAATTGAGCGATTGGTTTGATTGCCTTAGCCATAGTGTCTCTTAGGGGCCTCTTCCTGTGGGTTTTGTTGTTGTACACCTTAGGACTGTTTTCTATTAACTTACATTGTGGTGACTAGACTCTCAACAAGGTTTCTAAGTCTATTAAGTTTATCATCAACTGATATTAGGGTGTTACTACCATTATGACTATAACCAAGTTAAGCACCACTACCCTGGTCACCAATAACTCCCTAAACACTTGAATTAGACATGGTACAGTACTTCTCAAATGAATTAACAACTCGCTAACAACTATAATACCTAATAGCCACTCAAATAGAATAGAAACAAACTTGCTCTGTTTTCGCAATGGGAAACAGAGGACAAACTGAGTAACAATGAAACCACACTTGCTATCACACAAACACACTATGGTAGCTACGAAAGGAACACAACAACCACTAACAGTAAAACAAACTAAAACTTCACTGCCACTTTACACACTCCCTCACGAAACTGTACTCTAATACCAGTAAAGCTGATGCATCTCCAAGTTTAAACACACAGAGAGACATCATAATGAAACAAACCAAAACAAATAAGGAAAAAAGGTTAGCAAAGTTCGAGTAGCTACTGATAGATATGACATACCACTAGATCCTACTTGGCCTACAATCCGCTAAATATGACACACCAGTCCGAACTGAAGGATCACTCACCACTACTCCTTCCTAAAGGGAATAGATAAGAGTTAAGAGATAACGAGAACACTAAGGTTGCTCAACTAAATATTTCTATATTGAAAGTTAGATGCTTATGTATAAAGAAGTAGGGGCTTATATGCCTGTACACTAAGGTTACTTTACATATATGAAAAGACAAAAAGGGTATTTTACACTTAAGTTACATGAAATATACTAAAAGGGGTAAAAGAGATGAAGAATATTCAGTACGAAAAGAAAGAATCATTCTGGAATATTATATCAGAAGATACGTATTGCTTAGTGGCTGGTCATTAGGAATATGTTACAAAGTAGGCGGAAACAAGAGGGCATTGCAATCAAAGGCTAACCTGATCTAATTCAAGTCAAGGACCAATTAGTTCTAAAAAGAAGTTAGCTTGCTTCAGGGTCGAATGCCTATAGTCAGATCGAGAGCTCACCTCGGCTATTCTTTAGCTATCTCCTAGAGTAAAATGTTGCTGCTGAACAAGGGCGGATTTGATGCATATGAAGATCTGATAGCCAGGTCGATTAGAGATCAACTTAAGGTAGGAATCTCCATCTCAACTATGGCCTAGAGCTAAAATCCTTTAAGTGAGTCCTTAGAGTCCTTTAGCTCGACTGCACTTGATCGGTTCAAAGGGTTAATTCCTATCAAACCGTCTTATCAACAACTGAAGTAGAGTACATGGCTACTTCTATAGTAGCTTGTTAAGGCATTTGGTTTTAGAAGAATGTTGTGCCATTTATAGCAAAAAGAAGAAAAGGGAACTAAACTTCATTATGATGATAAATTAACCAATAGCAATGTCAAAGAATCCAACGTTCCATGAAAGAACAAAGCACATAGACCTGAGATTCCATTTGATTTGAGAATTGGTTTTTAATGGACAAATAATTATGCAATATTAAAATACTAAAGTTCAAGTTGTAGACACATTTACTAAAGCTTTATCAAGTTAAAGGCATGCTTATCTTAGAGCCCTACTTAAAGCATATGATTTTGCATTAAAGGGAAGTGTTAAAGATATGATTCAAAATTTATTGAAGGAAATTTCTACATAACCTTCTCAACATTAGTTAGTTAGCTAAATGTTTAGAATCTTCTTTATTTTTTAGTCAAAACCAATAGCAATAACTTATGCTTATCTATTTCAGCTATTTAATGCATATTCGTCTGCATTTTAGATGCTAATCTTTATCTATATTTTCGTTGGTTATATGCTTATAACGGCATTTCTATTGGTCTTGTTTTGTAGTTCAATTCCATATTTCTAATTTTTCTTTTCTTTCTCATTATTAGCATCAATTCTCCTCTTAAAACTAGTACTCGATGGTTATATGTTCTTCTCATTCATTGAATAATTTAGATCTTGTGTAATTGAACAAGGCTCTTTGGTATCAAAGCCAAACAATTTCTTTTCTTTAGCAGGAGAGGAGAGTAAAATATAAGATGGAAAACAACACCACTAGCACCAATAGCAAAAACACTACCAACTCCCTTGACACGTTCAATCGAAGTTCATCACAAATATTAGCAACCTTTAGTCATGATACACCTTTCAAAACATCCAGTGCCAATCAGATAGATTATTTATATGAGGTTTCATATCTCAATAAAGAAGAAAAAAATAGACAGTATCTTATTGCCTCTTGTAAAGCCATACTTTGCTTTTGTGAGACCCTTAAGGGCTCTATCTCTCAAATCTCTTATTAAACCTCACTCCAAGGAGGTGAAAGAGTACATTCAGTTTACTCAATTTGACCAATGTCATATCCCAACTACTCAGAAAGAACATTCGATAACCCTTCAGATTCCTCTATAACTCCTTAGATAGTGGTAGTCACAAAAATACACCTATCTCCATTTTAGAGTAATAAGGTTAGCCTTAACCTATCATGGGAGGAAAAGACTACCAATAGTGGCTAAGATGGCACTATTGGATACCAGGTATCTGCAATATCAACAAGCATGTATGATCGAAACCACACTCAATGTGAGAATAGTAGTTGCAATACTATTTCCAAATTACAATATTACCTTAGCAAATCTAAAGTTGCTCACAAGTTTGAAGGTCTAGAATCAAATAGTAAGAGCACAACAAACTCCTGAAGCCATAGCTACTACATCTTACTGCCAAATGGTGTACAAAGTCCAAAATCATTCATTGGATCTAGCATTGCTAAATAAAGGAAGAGATGCTTTGATCATCTCAATGGATACGACCCATACACCTACATGTAATCTTGTGTCTAAGCAATTGAAAAGAGAAGAGCTGGTAAAGCTCTTGCTAGAAATTTGGGTTACAAATTATGAGTTACATCAATAGAAATCATTACCTATCCAGTTATTAGATCCCATATTTACTAGAAGAAGCAATGGAACTATCTCCATCAAATTTGATAAAGGGCAACATAAGGAGAATTCGACTCCTTCAATCTTCCCTACAATCTTTACCATCCAACCTATTGATAGTTTTAAGACTGTTAAGCCTGATAAGATGCTCTAGCAAATTATCATGTACTTTGATGACTAAGGAAGACCTACCTATTTCTTCAAAGATCCCTTCAATGGGCATTACTATTTTGATGCTGAATATTAGTGTAACAATTGTCATGTTAGTAAAAACTTTCTAGATGACTACCAAGAAAGTCCTGGTAAGAAAAAAAAAAAATCTTATTCTAGCTATTAGAAATGGTATCAAGAAAGTGATCCAACCATAAGGCCTCTTGGTGAGGACTATGGCAATGGCAATTCATTGTCTCTTATGGAGATCTAAGAAAGAATCAACCACCACTAAAGGATAAGAAGAATCCTCTAGGAAAAAAGGACAACTCTCAACCACTAAAGCTAAAACAATCCTTGTATGACATTTACAAGAGACTGGAAAGGATTGACATTAGTCTTAAACCTCGTCAAGCAGAAATAAACCTATCATCAGAACCTCTTAAGCAAGAAATGTTACATCGTAAGAAGAGGGATCTACATGTTAACAAGATATGGGTTCCAAAGAATAAACTACCTCCTAAAAAGAGAAGAGAGGATAATGCTTCATCCTTAAAAGAGATAAAGCTCGCAATAGGAAGCTCAGATAATGATCCTACCATTTCAAAAGACAATGAAATTGAGGAATGCCTAGATAAGCTGACTTAAGATTCCTTAAAAGAAGCAAATCGATCAGTAAAGCAAACTACATCACCTTTCAAAAGGAAGGAATTTATCAAGCCCTTCCTCATGATGAAGCCTATAGATAAAGATAAGAATTTCCCACATTTACAAAAATACCATATGGAAGATTATTGTCATGTCCCTAAAATCAAAGATCCTATTGAAAGGGATGCTCAAGGAAACCAAAAGAGGAGTAGTATAGTGGAAGCTGTACTAAATTGGCAAACTAACAATGCTTTGGCACAAAATAGAATGATAAGGAAGATAGGATCAAATGTTGAATATATCTAGTAGAGGTTGTGTACTATTGAAAGGAAAATGGATGACTACCTAAAGTTGATTACAATCCTCCAAAAAATATTAAATGAAGTAAGAAAAGTTGTACTTAGTGTTAGGCTTACTCTAAACAAGTTCGTAGAGCAAGAGGAAGCGAAAATTAGAAAGTTGAAAGCCCAAATCGAAATTTTAGAAGTTGAATAGAAAGGAATACCTTCTGAGTTTGATCCCTTCAATATTGAGATGCAAAAACCTCACAAGTCCTCCATCTCAATATCAAAAGGAGGCTAGGGATCTTCTAAGAAGAGTATTATAGAATTGAGAAATCAGATTAAAGAAATGGAAGTGGCCAAAAGAAGGAAGAAAAAACCAAGGTCATCTCTGGTTCTGAACATAGATCAAACCATTCCTCACCAATTGGAGATCAATATGATACTAAGCGGTTAGGGAGTGATAATGATATGCATGATCCAAGCTTAAAGCTAAGATCTTATATGGTCAAAGCCTTTCTTAAAGAGTACCAAGGACGAATGATTCCTAAAATTACATTAACCCACTCAGACAATGGGCAAAGTGAAAGAAGTGTTACATTCAATACTTCCTCGAAAGAGGAAGATTCCACTAATGAAGAAACAAGGTCAATCAATGATCTTTTAACGACCAAATCAAAATCAAACTCTAACCATGAACCAAATTCAAGTCAGGAAAGTCAATATTCTTCTAGCCTAAAGGGCTCCTAAAGATCTACAGAAAATCCACCAATACTCAAGGCAAGAAGTAACGATGATGAAGGCATATGATTTGAGACATCTAACCCTAAGCCAACAATCTAAAAAAGAAGGCCATGAAAAGGAACTCTAATGTTCACCATCAATGACATTCCTTACTACAAATGGCCTAAACAACTACACGAATTTCATGTATGGTTGACAACAAGATCTTTGTCTCAACCCAATCACACTGAAGTCTTAGCAAAATTTGTCTTAATATTTACTGGAATCCTTAAGGATTAGTGGAGTACGATATTTGAGAGAGATCAGCTTACCTTCTTAAATTAAACTGATCTCAGTCAAATCATCAAGACATTACATCTATTCTTTGTAAGCAATCTTGAGGATCTTAAAGAATTTAAGAGGAAGGAGTTTTTTGAACGAAAATGCTACTCCTACAAAAGAAAAGATTTAGACCTACATTACAAAAGAATGGTCCAATTATTTTACCAACTTAGAGCAAATTCCTCTCTTAAATAGGCATTCTTATCTTCTATTCCAGAACCTTTGATTAGGGGAATACAAAGGATTCTCAAGTCAAGAAATCAAAGACCTACTGAAGTACCCATTGGAGATATACAGCAAACTTTACACATTGTCATAGAAGATAAGTATGAGAAAAGACAAATCATAAAGGTATTACATTCAAGGAAGTAAGTCCTTGACTAGATGTGTAAGAGGCTAAACTTGCTTATCAAATGCAAATACTCCAACAAGGACTACACATGCTCTTCTAAAAAGAAAAAAACATTTTAAAAGAGTTGTGATGCTAAAACAACTCAAAACAAGATCCAAGAGAAGGCCAACTAGGTGGAAACATTTTCGAAAAAAAGGGTAAAAAAAGGAAGGAAGCCTTCTCAGTGCTTCTTTTTCAACAAGTTTGGATATTATGCCAAACAATGTCCAAATAAAGGATCTCAAAAGATGATCCATGAGATTTGCAACAAAACTGGCATTCAGATTGATGAAGAAAATGACCTTGAGTTATTATTTTCAGCTGATGAGGAAATCTAAAAAAAAAAAAAAACATTGGTTTTTCTTCAAGTTTATTTTGAAACCTCTTGTAAACCCCACAAATCAAGCCTTTTGAGTATAGAATCAAACTCATGTACTGTAGATGATTTCCTAAAGTCAACAAAATCAGTAAAATTTAAAACCGATTAAAATTTCAATTCAAAACTTAAAGCGAATATCAAAAACCTTAAATTATTAATCGAAACTCTAATCACATACAAAAACCTTAAACCCTAAATATATATAACTGTAAGAGATTAATCTTGAACCAGATAAAAACCTTAATCACATATGAAAACCCTAAATTCTATATGTGTATATGTATCAGAAATCAATCCTAAGCCTAATCAAAACCCTAAAACTAAAACTTTAAGCTTAAAAAAATGTACTTATTCATTAGAATCACACTAAAACCCTAATTGAATGTAAACACTTAACAATATGCTAAATCATATAAAATCATTAACTAATGATCAAAGATAACTTCTAATTGTTCATAAATGCTTACATAATAAATTGATTTATTAGAAACCATGATAATACATTATAGATACTATTAAACTTATAATTTTACCAATAAGCTAGTATTATGTAAATTTAAGTGTTTTGTTAATATTAATACTACATATAGTCCATGTTAGTATTCTAAATGGCATTTTATATGATAATTATACTAAGCATCATATTAAATTATATATATAGGATATAAATACTTAGAGGAAGATCTCAATAACTATTTTTACTAATTATTTCATTTAATTTCATATTTCCTATGATTCCCTTAATTTTTTCTCTTAATTATCCTTAATTACATCATTATGTACACTAATTACATTAAATTAAGAAAGTTGACTAGTGTTGACTAAGTTAACAAATATCATTTTCATTCTAGAGATTTCTTCCACTTTCTATGATTTCCACTCATTTTTCACATGTTTTTTTTTCCAAGTTTTCTTCCTCTTATAGTCCACTTCCGCCCCCTTCTAGACCTCACTTTCATTTTCTTTAAAACATACTTACAATACAAACAAAACCTCCCTTTTCTTCTCCCACCCGCAACCGTAGCATCCCCTTGTCTTCTTCCCTTTTCTTTTTAGCTTCCATTTTTACTCTTGTTTTTGTTACCTTAGCACATATCCTATATTCTAGTATCTAAGTAATACAACCCCTCTTCCATATTAGAAAGAGAAAAAGGTATGTTTTCATTTCATCTTTTAGTCTAACATGTGATTAGTTTTTTTTTTTTTATTATAATAGCTTTAGAATCATCATACAATATGTACATATATGTTATTACAAATAGGAATCTTTATACACATATATATAAGTGTAGAAATACCTATGTATCTTTGGCATATGGATACACATGAAGTGTGTATGTATAAACCTTAGTATTATACATAGTATAAGTATAAGTATAATTATATATAGATAAGTGTAGAAGGAACACATGTACATATGCTTGAGTATTATTATACAAGGGTATTCTTGATGTACATAACCTAAAATAAAGAAAATACTAATATGTATACACATATGGCTTACTAATTGAACCCATAATATGCAAAAATATGAATTTTATGAAGACTTCTTAAAGGTATATGGAGGACATACGAAAATACATATACAACCATATGTATATATAGGTATATGTACAAGTATATTAGAAGTATATATACACATAACATACGTATAGGGTGTATAAATACATAAGTATAAAGTAAGTACATGTGTAAATTATAACATAATTGTTTAATATACCATAATATAATATAATAAAGTAATAATATATATATGTGTATGTATCGGCCGAAACTACAATGGACCCATAATACCTATGCTACCTTATATTAACCTTAAATAAGTATACATAATAGTAATAACAATGCAAAATTATAAAAACATAAGAAATAAATGAATAATTAGATCATAAAGTAATAAAATAAGATATGAAGATATCAAATAAGAATATTCGAGTCACAATAATTAAAATTATAATAATTTAAACCCATATCGTAAAACACGAGCCTTAACGTTCAAAATGGACCCTACCGTATGTGTACACTTGAAAACGATAAAAAACCATTATAAGCTTATAAATATTGGACATAAAACGAAAAAGTTACATACGGTTAGTGATAAGTTTCAATTGAATGAAAACTAATGAGGGCTTAAATAGAAATAGGTGAACAAATACCTAGAATAACTAGTTCATTCAGTTGCTTACTATCGTTTTTATCTTATAATAATTAGGTGATCCTAACGAGGGTTGGGATCTTCCTAAGGACTACTATGATTAGTACGAGATGTCATAGCCAAGTGAATACTCTCGATGACTCTATACTTATGTTATACTTATAGTTAGTACACTTAAATTAAATAGTAATAACTTGATGCATGGGGTTTGAGTTATGCATGTGCTTAATATTACTGATTACTGTGCAAAATATTGTTAAATGTGATAAATTGAAGATTTGGTTGTATGATTAACTATAGAACAATTTAAATGGTCTGCTGATATTGATTAATCACCTAATAATTTGAATTAATTATATTTGGCTTATCTTAAATTAAAAGGATCATGCATCAACCATGCATTGCATTATTTGTTCTGGCCATCACCTCATGCGGGGGTAAAGAGAAGCCATGTAGAGGTTGTTTTTATCTATTGAATTAAAGTGTTTTAGTACGGTACACTCGTACGATATAACCTTACCCTAACCTACGGGCTTACTAAGCGCTAGAGACACTAACCGTATGGCTGAGGGTCGAGGGTAAAGACCTCCGTTATAGGGTGTGAGTAGACTGTGGGAGCCACCTCACCACTAGACTTAGGATTTTGGTGTACTATTAGATTTCTTAGAAATAGAAATGTATTTCGAGAAATACAAAATTCAAAATTTATGGTTGAAAACCCAGGTACTAGAGCTCGATTATAATTGGTGTCGATGTATCTCCAACCCTTATCTCGGAGGGCGTTGAAATATGATGTTATATGCAACATCAGTCAACTGCATATATTGTTTGACATATTGTATGTACATGCATTCATATGGTTGTAATAATTTATTTAATAACTTGCTTTCTAGTATAGTATGACGGATAACTCACGAAGTTCTTGTAGGTTACTCCTTAATAGTTTTTCTTTTGCAGGTTGATAGACAATCGGACATAGTTTAAGAGCCGAGCATTAAGTGAAAGTATTAGGATGTTTTAGAGGTTAGAATTAGAGAAAGATTGTATTGCTCATTTGAGACTTTAATTGTAACTATCACTTATATATTTAGATTTTAGAACTTTAATAGGTTTGAATTTTTAAGACTATACTACTTGATCTAATCATTTGGTAGGAGATACCAATTCTCTACGGTTCTAAGGAACTGTGGAATATTAGATATCCATAGTTATTTATATTTTATAATATGTTAATTAATTAACAATTCAAAACCCCAGTGATAAATTATTTAGAGTCTTGCAATCTCTAACTTACAAAGCGATTTTCGTATCATAGATGTACACATGATATGAAAATTTTAAACAATCCTACTAAGCCCCTTTAGAGTCCTGACACCTCTAGCCCCGATTGGCTAGACTCAAGAGATGATTCTTATTCCATTCAAGACTCACCACAAAAAGAAGATATGTAGAGTACTCTGCGTACTCCTCATGTCTCCATTCATATATCTTAAAAGTAAATATGCCAAACTTATTCCTGTTATCACATTCATTGATGTCATGCCCCAAAGCAATAAAGTCGTAATAGTTCCAGCATGTAAGTCAATCTAAAATAGAAGCTGACCTTACAACCGCCATTATAGACTTAATTCATACAAGGCATCAACAACTTACTCACTTTGAAGTAAACAATTCATATGAAAATACCATTATTTTATATGTAAAAGACTTTAAACTTATATTAAAAACTCCGATAGTTCATAAAATATTTACATAACTAGTAGTTTGTGCAAAAAAAAATATTCACATAATCTATTTACCAAAGACCAAAAGATAAAGGCAAAAGCTTCAAAAGTCTGATGGTTCATCCATTTATGACCTCACTCCCCAAAATCCAATAGTGACTAACCTCAGGGTAGTTGTAATGCGACATTCTGATCAACACCTACAAAAAGATCTATAGAGATGTAAGCAACTAACCACTTAGTAAGTAAGGATGGAGACATAAAACTATACACAAACATAAACAGGGTTATCAAACAGCTAGTTAAATGCAATACAACAAGCAAATCCCATCGTTCAATGTTATCCAATCCATTGTGAGATTAGAGGAATTTCACCCGCTTGAATTTAGGTTGAGGAGTTTCAGAGCAAATACAACAACTTACAACCAAACCCGAGCTTATACAATGAAGACATCGCTTTTCCCTTGACTGCCTTCAAACCAATGTCTTCACCGTTGTTACAACCTTCTCTCTCGTCACATAGTTCGACTAAGGATGAAGAATAGACCATTATGCTACAATGCTCTCCCCTTCAAAAAGGTCGGTATTTGGTTAAAGAACCCTAAATTTCCCTTAGTAGGTTACAACACATATCTAGTTTAAGATTCTAAGTCTAGTATAGTTAGGTTCATTTTAAAGTGATCAATCAATTTCACATTATATAAATAAGTACATTCCTAAGCAACAAATTAACAATACATAATTAAGCTTAGAAAAGCACATAGGCATGCTCACATTTAGGCTACCCACAATCACGACTAAATACAATCTTAGGCCTCTAAATACTATAAAATAATATTCCAAAATATGATCACGTATTAATCCCAAACTTACGTAGATTCTTGCACTTGCTCACTGTCGAGCCTGATTTTTTGGTTTTCTATTATTTAAAATTAATTTCTCATTTCTTGATTAATACTAAATCCTAACCCATTTAATATTAATCATCGACTAAAGAAATTGAGAAATTTCAGTTTTTTTATTGAAAATAATTTTTGGAGTCGCCACCCGATCGAAGTCGAGAAAAGAAAAAGAAACCGTAATCAATTGGGTAAATTGATTATGATTTAGCTACCGGTCTTTGATTTCAATTTTAACAAAGAACTAGAGGGTTCCGAATTCGGGAGCTAACCTATTAAACCCGAATGGGTACCACTATTTATTTGCCGAAATTAGGATTATTTTTCTAATTATGATATTTAAAAAAATAAATAAAAATCAAAAGAAAAAAGAACCTAAGTTTCTACAGATTTTATCATCGCCCCGAAAGTGCCTACATACACGCTAGCCGAGATCAGACAATCGTAGTTCTTTCAAAAATCTTTAATGTGTTGATTTATTTTAATTTAAAAAAAAAAAAAACTGCCCGAGTTTACATTTTTAATTTATTCGGTTTATTTAAGAAAATCTAAAGGGTTCCTAACTTTTGAATGTTATTGTTTTATAAAAAATATGTTCTAACAATCCTATATTTTTTTTAAAATGGTGTTTTGTTAATTTTTATTTAAAGAAAAAAAAAACTTTCTATGTAATAAATCCTTAACAAGAAATAATAATATAGTCATATATACATATACCAGGAAATATCCTTAATATATAAAAAAAAAAACTAATACTGAAGTTTCCTAAACTAATGTACTATAATAAATAAACAAGGAACTAATAACATAGTAATAACAATAATAATAATCATAATCAAATAAAATAATAATAATAAAAAACTAACTATCAAAACTCACCTGATTGTGTAATAAGGGGAGTGCTTGTATCTGATTTCAGATCTGTGGGGTTTGCAGGGTTCAGGCAACTTATGGATCATTCTATTGCACTGAAGAGTTAAGCATCTGCAGATTCTCTATATAATTCTACTCATGAACTTCATCCTTGGCCAACACAAGTTTGAGATGAATTTCCTGATCCTGGAGGATTTCTGTTTCGTCCTGAAAAGAACAATATTCCTATTCAGGCATTTATTCCATCTAATATTTGCCCATCAAATGAAGTGCAGATTCCTAATCGGCTAATGGTCTTTCCTCAGCTAATGACGGCCGATTTGTCCAGGTTTCAAACACGGTCAGCTTGGCAGGGCATTATTTCGTAAACTCAGCAGAGGTCTCCAGTGAAGCAATCAACTGGTGCTACAGTTGACTCTCAACAACCAGACCTAGTCCTACAACTTTGAGGATTGATGTCTTTGTGTTGCTTTGCTTGTTCAATAGTAATGTGCAGTGCGTATGCTAGCCATTCGGCCAGGGATGTTGTCATCAGTTTCGAATCAACATTAGGACATCTGGAGCTTCAGTCGTTGTCAGAAGATTGGTTTGTGATCAATCAGAGTCGTTGGACTTATTGCTGTCAGAGTTGGCTTCACTCTGTTGTGTGTAGAGCATGACGGTACAGCAGTTTGGCAGCAAACCTGATCAGCAGTTAACTATGGCGTGTAACAAGCCTTGGGTGTATATGTCGCTGGTTGTTTCGTGATTTTAATTCCTACTATCTGAAAATCCCCCCACCTCTGCTTTCTGCACGTGTGCGTTATTTATATAGAGTCTAAACTAAATCATATCATATCTAATTACATCCGATTCGTTAATTAAATTAGAATCCCCCCACCTCTGCTTTCTGCATATGTGCGTTATTTATATAAAGTCTAAACTAAATCATATCATATCTAATTACATCTGATTCGTTAATTAAATTAGATTCAAATTTAATTCAAATCTGATTTAACTAATATTCATATGATTTGATTAGATATGAATCCAATTTTAAATCTCGCTTTTGCAAAGTTAGAAAAATAAAGACATAGGTACCTGTTAAGACTCGAACCCATGACCTCCAACTAAATTCACCCCAAACACTCCGCTACTTTTCCGTTAGGCCGTTGATCTGTACCTTGACATTCATTATAATTAAATTATATTTAAATTATCCAATTCCCTAAAATAAAATTTTTAATTAAACTAAAACTAAAACTAAAACTAACACTAAAACTAATTATTCCTGATATAAATTACTTCCTAAAAATCTACGAAATTTTTTATGATTTTTCCTTTTCTTATTTTTTTGGTATTTTCATTATTTGTTAATTTTTATTATTTTTTTATTTTCTTGAATTAGTTATAAAAATAAAAATTAAGACTATGGGGGGGCAAAAATTAGGTATCTACACTCACCTAAGGTGTAACTTGTGGTGCAACATTACCACTCATCCTTATAATATGAATATTATTTTAGTATTTAGATAATTATTGTATATAGGCTCTATTTTGTAATACAAATTATTATCCTCAATTTAGGGTATTACTATACTTAATTATTTAGGCTTTTAGCCTCTTGTGTATATTCTTGCTTTTAGCTCAGTTCTAATTTAGCTTTTAATTTCATCTCTGATTTAGCCTTTAAATCAAGTTCTAATTCAGCTCCTAATTACACCTTATTCATAATTCTCATAAACACCTTTTAACCTATTGCTCAGAGTTTGACTAACTTTAACTTTGGTGAACGGAGTCTCTTATTCAAGTTCTAATTAACTCCCTAGTATGTTATTATGCACCTTGTCTTTGATTTAGCTCTTGAATTAGGTTTTGATCCACCTCTATTCTATATTTCCACATAACTCCCCCATTATTTAGTTCAAGATCAAAATGCAACTATAATATACAATCTAATATTACTCTAGCCTAACCTAACTATACTCATTTCCATCATTTAAGCACTTCACATATACATCATAAATGCCAACATCATGCCCTCAATATTCGAATCTAATGCTCCTAACATTACAAATTTATTCCTTCAACATTACTCAATAACATAATATCTCAAAATACTTACGAAATCAGAATTTAGCTTAAAGTCTCAAAAAATTATTAAGCTTATTTAGAAAAAAAAAATAGTCATTTAATAGGATTTTTAAGGCCTAAAAATTAGATAATAATATGGAAAATAATTTTCACAAAAATCTTTCCATGACAATTTAATATACATCATAGGTAGTGTATAGAAAAATTTTTAATGCCAAAACAACATTAATAGGGTTTTTAAAAATAAAAGAAAAATCAACTTAGGTTAGTGATTTTTTAAGGGCGATATATTTCAAAACTTAACTTCATCAAAATAATACTTTTCCTTAAAACTACATTCAAAAATATGCTAGATACAAATTTTCATAATTTTCCACAAAGATTTAGTATTTTCAATAAATTTTACAAAAATCAAGTTGCAAATTAAACTCACCGGAACACTACCTTGCAACCACCTCTAACCACCCTATAGTTGTCAGCCAGGGATGGGATCTATTGTAAGGTGGGGTCTTGGTTTCTTCTCAAGTCTTCGTTTGATATATGTACTTTAAATAAGCCCTAAAACACCTTATTTTTGTCTATTTTTGTAAAAATACTAACTTAACTCTCCCAAACTCCTCTCTATTTTTTCCAACAACCTAAGTGTCCAAATTGAGCTAGCAAAGGGTGTTCTAAATTTATAGAAGAGGGTTAGGGTCGATAGATCCAATTTTTCTAGCCAAGTGTCCTTAGTCTTACTTTTTCCTTTAGATTACTTGTCTTAATCCCACTTTGAAGGTTACCAAACTAATTCCCTAAGTTGTTACACCATTTAAAATAGCAAAACAGACCATCACATAATTTTCAAGAATTTTTTATTAATTTTCTTTATTTATTTTAATATATTTTTATATATATTAGGTATTTTAAGTAATTTTGGGTACTTTTATCTACACATAAATTCTTATTTAGTACAAACAAGTACTTTTAAATATTAATTAAGTTATTTTATAATTTTTAATATGCATATGTTTTATCTCTAATGGTTCATTAATTATTAAAAGTCGTTTTAAGAGTTTTCATTAAATAATGAAAAATATACATATAACCTAAATATATAATATGTAATTATTTTATTATTTTATTTTCCTAAATCTAAATTTTACATGGTCACTTCTACTGATATTCCTAACTCTATCGTAAAATTCAACTCAATCGAATAACTTATGTAATCATTTTAAATTTTACGTATCGAATCTGGAACATCCAATTACGGGACTTACAATTAATACTGGGGCTATTATGAGTATCCTAAGCCCTGATGTGTTGCCCAAAGAATTATGAGTCCATTCACTAGGACTTTTGTCATAGTATCCAATAAAGAATTCAAAGTCTATTTGAAAAGCAAAATGATCAAGAACTAGTTCTTTCTTGGATGTTGTATCATAATTCCAATCATAGGTTCACCTCTTCCTAATAAGGACATTATAATCGAATGGGATGTTCTATCCAAATTACCAAAATTAAAAAAACACCCAAAAAAGATAAAGTATAAGAATTATCATAAACATTATATTGACATCCCATGATTTTATGCAATCACTAGAATGTCTATTCCAAAAATCATAGAGAGGCTATAGGCAAAAGCATGTGTAGAAAATCACATTGAGTTCTTGTAGAAGTGTGATCATTGATTGTAGAGGAATGAAGAATTTTTTGTGATACTCAGTTTTAAAAAGAATGAAGATATTAATCCAACCAAAGTAAGTTATTCAAGGATGAATCTTAAACATGTAAAGCTTGCACAATAGGAGTATCAAGAATTTTTTCAACTATGATTGATAGAAGAGTCAAATTCACAATAGGCTTATGAAGCCTTTTATGTGAATAAGTAAGTAGAATAAGCCTAGAAGAAGTTAAAGCATATCATCAACTATCAACCTCTTAACCATTTTTTTCAGGATTATAAATTTCCTCTACCCAATAAGAATATACTGTTCCATAATATAGCCTAAGTTAGAATTTTTTTTCAAAGTTTGATCTAAAGGCAAGCTTTTGGCAATTGATTATCCATCTTGAAGATAGGCCCAAAATAGGGTTTTGCATACCCAATCATCACTACCAGTGGAAAGTACTACTCTTTAGACTCAAGATGATACCATTACTATTCCAAAAGGTCACGATAAAAATATTCCAACCTACTATGAATAGTACCATCATCAACATTGACGATATTCTATTTTTTAGTCCAAATGAAGAATCCCATGCAAAGTTGCTACAAAGATTCTATGAAACAGTGATATCATATGAGATCACACTATCAAAAAAGAATATGGAGATTGCCAAGAGTGAAATAAAGTTCCTTAGCATAAAAATTAAAGATGACTACTATTAACTTAAGCCATCCATTATAGAAGAATTGCTAACACTTCCTTATAAAGATTTTAACACTACACAGATTCAATAACCATCTCCAAGACTTGATTCCAAAAATATCTCAATATACTGCCGCACTTTCAAAAATGTTGAAGAAAGATCATCCACCATAGGGTGATCAACAAACTAAGGCAATACAATTTCTAAAAGAAAAACTTCAAAAAGTCTCACCCTTAAAGATGAGTTAATCTTGTAAACGGATGCAAGTGATAAGTATTGGCGAACCATTCTATTAGAGCAAGGAGAAAAGGGAAGATAGATTTATGGATACAGGAGTAGTAGGTTTAAAGATTCAAAAATCCACTATCACTCAACATTTAAGGAGATACTTGCTGTAAAGTATAACATTCAAAATTTTGAATACCATCTTATGAGAGTGCAGTTTAAGATGGAAATGGACATTAGTTATTTCCTTAAGATGTTACAATTTAAGTAGAAAACTATTCCACATCCACAATTGCTAAGATGACAAGAATGGTTCTCAAAATATTCTCCTGAGGTCAAGCATATCAAAAGAAAAAAGAATTACATTGACAACTTCCTCTAGAGACCTCAACAAACAAGGGACATGGATAAATTCCTCACCATTACAATGTACAACCAACTAGGGTCATCCCACAGATTAAGAAGGTATTAGGAGACAACACCTCCCGAGTTTAAAGAAATCATAGCAAGAAGCAAATTCAATAAGGAGTTAAAGAGAAAAATCTAAGATTATCAATTATTAGTGTTTAGATAATATGGCGTTTGAATTTAAGACCATTTAGGTTATATTCAAAATATCTATTTATTCACCCTCATATCTTCAACTTTAATCATGAAGTGCTTTTTCCAAAGCAACTTGAATGGTTTTACTAGTATTTAATGCATTATTACACTATAGCTATCCAAATCCTAACCTTAGAAGCTCTCTAGTTTTTGCAAAGAATGAGAAGAAATCCAAACCTTAACCATGAACCTCATCTAACAAAAAAGTTAAGATGGTTTCAAACTTTGTTTATTTGGGAATAAATCCTTATCTAAATGGATTGAGAAAGTATCCAAAGAAATTCCAAGAGTAAATGTCTTAGACATAAAATATATAGTACAATTAAGGCAAGAATGAGTGGAAATTGAAACACTCTAATATCGTCCGATTTTATCCTATATTTTTCTTGATGGATATGTTTACGACATAAGAGAAGATGCTATACGATACAAAGAAGTTATGTATTACAAATCTCACTATTTAAAAGGAAATTTGGCCAAAACCCTTTAAATCTTAAGTATCTTAGGATTACAATAAAGATTTTCAAGAAACCATGCCCTAGATAATGCAAACATTATCACAATATAAGCAAGAAATTGAAAGAACGAAAGCAAAATATCTTACCAATTACAACTAAGATCCTTATGAAGACTATTTTGATTACTCTCTAAAGAGTAATTTGTCACTCTTATATGAGCCAATATACAAATAATTCATGAGCCATTGACCATTGCACAAAAGATTGTGGAATCTTGCCGTCTTAACAAAGAATATTACAATCTTAAATAAAATTTGTATTATGTGTCATTATGTGTCAAAAATCTTATAGCCTTATAGTAAAGTTAGTACTACATGTCAAGAATATAATCTATATATTAGCTTTAAATCTTATGTACAAGTCATAACAAACTTTATCTACTAAACTATTAAAAGCCTTAACAGTCTTTTATACTAGTCACATGTTTTATATATGTCCTTATATGTGTCGATTTTTCCTATAAAAAGAAACTAAGATGTAGCTACAAGGCAAACTTAGCCTTCAAGAAATAAACTATTGTGTATCCTCTATATCCATGACATTCTAAAAACATTCTTTTTCTCCTAACTCTTATTAGTTAGAAAGAAATTGTCTGGATGCCTAATCCTTCTTACAAGATTCAAAGTATAGTATACTCTATACTTATCTCATATGAGAATCTTGTATACCAAAAATGAATCTATTAAAATGACAAGGAGCATATAAGACATTGAAGATATAATCTAGCCTTACAATTGATTTTATGTAAGTCACCACCTTAAGCAAAAAGGACGATAAAGGCACAAAGAAAATTATATGGTTTGGCTGGTTATAGCAAAGAGCATTGTATGTTCTCTTTCATTGAATAATTTGGACCTCATGTAATTAAACTAGCCTCTTTGGTATCGAAGCTAGACGATTTCCTCTCTAGGAGGAAGGGAGAGTAAAATATAAGATTGGAAACAACACCTCTAGCACCAACAGCAAAAACACTACCACCTCCATTGTAAATTTTATAGGCAGGAGTAATCAATCGGGAACAAGTTGATATTCTAGTTCCACCTTGAATGTAAGTACAAAATATGATCTTACACACCTGGGTCTTCAATCCGACGGAATGCTAACAGAAACTTTGCACTGGCAACATCGATATTTACATACCCGGCTAAGCTATTCGTTGCATACACTGAAAACATTCCATATTGCATTACCTATCTTTCCGTAAATAGTGGAAATTAAGGAATAGGCATTCTGTGAATAATCAATTTGACCACAAATGTACATTATTTGATTGAACTATATGCAAATCCTATGAAATTTTCTAAAGGGAGGAATGAAGCTCTGGTTTAGATGATATGGAAGAGAGCAAGTCGACTACAGACGCCATGGAATCCAAGGCAACCCTCAGCACCTCTGGAGAACATCCTGGCTTCACCATTCTCTTAACCTGGGACATTCAGCAAATACATACATAAGTCGAGATTGTTAAGATTATTAGGTTGACAACTTCAATCATTTCATACATTGTACGAACAAATTTCTGAGGACCGGCAGTATTTGCCATTATGTAAAATGAAGCATGCATGCCAAAGAGTCGGTCTATCCTCAAAGCTATACACTTGTACATTTAGATGTCTTCAGATGAGTAAGCAGGTGGTGCTTTGCATAAGATCTAAAGTCCTTATTTCATCAGCATAGAAGGATCAAGCGAGGGTTACGTTTCTTGAGATAGAAAGGTCCAAAAAAAGTTGAGTCGTGAACAGAATTTTAATAATATATATCTAATCATGGAACCATAAACATGTCCCGGTTGACGTTTGACATGGACATGGCCATGGGAATAGGGTAGAATGAAATATACTCGCACTTTCCAGAAACACAACTTATTTCGTCATGATATTGAAGACACTATTTTGATCCTTAATATTCCTTCTATCAAATATAAAACGTAATCTCACAAGATGTTCAAACTTGGATTGTAAACAAAGAAACCACACCACCAATATATGCAGGATGTATTAAATTCAAACCACAAAACTTGGATATCCTCTTCCATCCAATATCACAAATCAACACATAGATGGAGACTGACTTGCTACATACATGGGATAAGCTCAAACGCTAATGAAGATCCAATAGCTCCATGTGTCATGCAGTGGTTGGAGATGGTAACTCAACTAACCAATCTGCTGGCATTCACATTCTCTCTTTTAGAAATATTACAAAGAACATCATCCTTAAAGACTAATCTCTCTATTCTTTTACTAAAGAGCAGCCATCCCATAACTTTAGTGGCAAGAAGAAATTCACTATGTTTGCTTCTGACATCCCTATATGTGCCCAGAGTTCGATTTCTCTGCACCACAGTCATGTTCCCAATGAATGTATAGGAATGCTAAGAGACTCATTTTTCAGGTGATAACTCACCCTTCAAATGTAACATAACAAGAAAGGAAAATAAGCAAGGTCGGATCAAAAAATTAAATGCCATTTTGGTTGCATCGATGATATGAAAGGTGGCATAATGAGAGAGGAAGACTCTCTGAGACATTCTAGTCACATGAAAAAGTAAAGGCTTCATGCCAACTCATTATTCTCTATCTGAAAGTAAAGGTTGATTATTTAAAGCTCCTTCTAGACAGAAGCCATTGAAAACTTGCATAGACTTGCTGTATCAAAACACATCTAGGAACCAGCATAAGCTGTGTTATAGGATTTTCACGTATATTGTGCTTAACTTCATTCTTCAATCTAATTTAATCGAAGTACTAAATGTAAAAAAGCCACCAGCACAGAGAATCCACATAAAGCAATCCTGTTGATTTTGATTCCCAGCAGCTTCAGGAATTTTTAAGTTATTTCAACCATCATATTAAAAGCTCAACCCCAGCAATATAGAAAAAGGAAGACTTTAAGTATGTAGAGAATACAGCATCACACACATCTTCAAGTCCAAACTTTTGACCGTGAATTTCAAAGGACTAAAGCATGCAACTGGACATGCCATAAAGAAGTACATCCCTCTCCAATTTGATGATGCTTATACGGTCAGCCATTAGCGTGCACATTAATGCATCTATATCATGAAATCTTTGTGGTTTGATCTCAACACTTGTCACTTCTAAGGAGGTATGCTTCAAAAGAATATTTGACTTCTTAATTTGGTAAAAAGGTCCTAAGTGGTATTTCCATAAAAGGAAATAAAACAAACTTTTCTGTCTAAGAAGTGATCAAGATATATATATATATTAGGTAAAATGAGGTATATTTCATTCAAGAATGTACATCAAAGAGCATTCAAGAAACCTACATAGTCAAACTAAGTATCAAAAAAACCAAAAGATACTTAGGTCGAATACATGGCCATGCAACTCTAAAATACTCTACAAATTTAAAAAATACAACATAGAAATATCTTAAAAATGAAGTCTAAGGAATTTGCAACTTCCCCAAAATGTCTCTGATTCCATTCTTTCCACAAAATGTAACAACCAGCTGCAAAAATCTTCTTGCAGATAGTTTTCAATCTTTGCATGGCAAGGGAGATCAAAAAATCATCAAGACGGGAAAAAACTGAAGGCTTGCAATGTAACCAATTTGTTGCATATTTGGCTTTCTTCCATAAAGCTCTCGCCAAAGTGCAATCCAAGAACAAATGGTCACAGCACTCTTCTTTCCTTTGGCACAAATAGCAGCAATTTCTATCAATGATGCCATGGTTACACAACTCATTCATAGTGAGTACTTTATTCTAAACCACAAGCCACAAAATGAGGGAATGTCTAGACATCATTCCGTTGCTCCAGACCAAGGTATGCTGATTTACTCGAGCCTCCCTACTCCTAGCCAAACTGTATGTGGTGTTAATGGATAACTTCTTCTATGTACCCTCCCTCCAAATAAGCTGATTCGGAGCATTCCAATCTAGTCTAATGTCCCCTAAATTACATGTAATCACTTCTCATCAATCACCACTCAACCACCTCCATTCCTATCAGTAATAAGGGAACTTAAGGTTGTGTCTTTAGGGTAGCCAAGAGCAGTACTACCTAATCACCCACTCGGCTAATCAAGAGGCCTTGATGATGCTTATTATCAAACCAAAAGGAAATCACAAACCCATCTCCAATTTTCCACTTAAGAAGTTGATTGGTTAGGAGTCTACTTTGTGAAATCTTTCTCCATGCCTAAGAAGCATCATTGGAGATCTTAATGTGGCAGAAATTTCAGCCTCTTAGAGTCTCTCTTAACCTAACTCAGCTATAGTATAGCTCCATCATCTATGCATAAGTTTCAGATATGTTTCAATTGAGCAACCTTATTCCATAGCTTAATATCAATAACTCTCAGTCTACCTTCTTTTTTAGATTTGCAAATATCCTTCCACTTAACTTTAGCTTTGGCCATAGAATCTTCATTGCAGTTCCAAAAATACCCCTTACGCCTTCTTTCAATCGCATTCAGCACATACATAAGGAGAGTAAAGACGGTAGACCAATACATCTACAAAGAGAAGAGAATGCTCTTTACCAATTGTAGTCATCCGGCATAGGATAAGGATTTGCTTATCCAATGGTTGATATAATCCATATACCTTACCACCAGCTCTATACAATCTGATTTGGAGATATTTGAGGATGAAAGAGGCACCCCTAGGTATCATATTGATGGAACCCACTCTTCAAAACCAAAAATATTCAAGAACTACCGTTTTTCCCCTTGGTTTGCACTACTAAAAAACATAAGACTCTTGCTTAGATTTGTTTGACCTGAAAGCTCACGAAATTCCCCCAACACTTCATGTAAATGCACTAGAGTGCACGGATCTCCTTTGGCAATGATCATAATGTCATCTACAAAACATAATGTGTTAACTTCTTTTTCTTGTACCTCCAATGAAACTAAAAATCATTCATTTGCCCCTTTTCTTTCATGATTCTAGTCAAAACTTCCATCACTAGAACAAAAAGATAACAAGACATGGAGTCTCCTTGTCTCAAGCCCTTAGACACATGGAAATAGCCAACCAACTCACCATTAATATTAACAAAAACATAGCAAATGAAATAGATGCCATAATACATCAAACGAACTAGTTAGGAAACCTAAACACTCTTAAAACTTGTTCCAAGAAGCTCCAATTCGCATTATCATAAGCCTTCATGAGATCCACCTTAAGAGCACATCTTTTACCCTTACTACTAGCATGATAGCCTTTGAGAAGTTTTGGAGCAATAAGGATATTATGGTTGATATTTTTCATCTATTCTAATCAATGCATATTCCAAATGATAATAAAGATACGGCAATATCTCTTAGGAGAACACTCAAGATAAACCAAATCGTCCTAAATCAACAACCATTAGGATATAGATCAAGAGTAGCCTCTGCTTTGAAAAAGAAAATACAAAAAATCGAATGCTCAAGTGTTTTCCTAGAACTCCAATGGCTAAGTAATTCTGGTTAATAAAATAAAATGAAGTTCCTACATTAATCTTTCTCTTTGACATGGAATAACCTCTAATACCATTCATGCGTATAACCAAATTATCAATGACACAATGCTTGGATGGTGGTTGACACATATCATCAAAATCTAGGTGCATAAACTCAAAATTTATAATCTTATGTGTCAAGTAGTAGCCTCTAGCCTCTTTTGGTTGATGTCATAACATTTTCTTCCAAATCATCTTTCATGATTTTTTGATCCTGATGGAAAACATTTTTGCTAATAAACTTGTAACGTTTGTCTTTTTTTTTCAATAGCAATATTGTCCTTAGCGTTTTCTTGAACCTTTTCTTGATAAATTTCTTCACCCATAACCACTTCAACAATGTCTTCTTCCCATGCTAACAAACTCATCTTTTCTTCTTGTATGTGATGGAAATCATCTACTTCAAAGGTAGCTTGCATAATTTTCTTGAACATTTTCTTCATAACAACCTTTGCATCAACATTAGCAGACGCGAATAATTAATTGCTCTTCTTGATTCTTTTGTTCACTCAATTTTGTCAATTTACCCAAAAAGTATTTATATAATGATAATTCAAAACAAAGCTCTAAAACTCAGAAAAATACTTCAAGTATTCACCATTTTTTTGCAAAACATCCACTAATACCAGGTTAGAGCGTCTCCTTCCATGGCAAATGAAGACATTCAAGTTTTTCACTATCAAGCACCCCATGAAAATTGAAATATTGATTATCTTTGAAAATCCATCTTGTTGGATCATGCCCCGAAAATTTTGGTCTATATTCTTCGTATATATTGCACAGATTCGCCACTATTAGAATGGGAAGATGATGAATGATCTATAGTAATATTATGACTCATCTTATCAGAATTCGTATTTTAGTTCTCAAATCTGTTCAACAACAAATCTAATATATGTGCCATGTTTACTTTTTATTATGCAATGCCTGCCATCATAGGAGCTACTTTTTCTCATTGCATCAATCTGCATCACTTTTGCATTCTGCATCTTAGAATAACTTTTTGTATGTTCTGCCATTGAAAATTTCTGAATCTTGAACTTGTAAGCTTATCAAGAATTAATGACAGCACCAAAATAATAGCTATAATAGCTTGGTTTCTCTTTTGTGAAAATAGGAATTCAATAAAAAATGTTAATCCTCTATACGATACAATGAAATTTCCTAAAAATATAAAGTAGAAAATTTTCATGAATTTGGTAGTGCATTAAATAGATATATAAGTTCTACAAGAAACTACATTAAATATCCCTTATAACTACTATTGTCCTAAGACCAGCATTAACACTGGGACCTTGGCACTACTTTCAAGAGTGAACGACCCCATTTTAGAGTTCTTGTCCAATATACCCAGGAGCTTCACTTTTTTGGGATCCTTTTAACAAAAAAGGAAAAGAGGAAGGAAAAATAGAAGAGCACTTTTTTGGACCCCAGTACGTGCTCTTTTTTTATTTATTTCTCCCCCTATTATTAGTTTTGTTTAAATTTTTGTATTGTGAATCTCCTAAATAATATAAATAATATAATTTTTGTATTGCCGTCCTTAAAATACTGATGTGGTAATTCAACAACCGCATTGGGATCCTTAAGGTTAAAGATGGCCTAACTAATCCTAATAATTGTAACTATTTACTAAGTCGTCCAGCACATAATCATAACGCACGACAACCCAACAAAACTTCTGGAACCTCTTACAATGCTATACTAGATATCACAAAATGGCTCTTAGAGATCAAAATTTCCAATGATGCAAACATAGTCCAAGCTTTTATTGGTGTATTATATCTGGAAACTTACTGGTAACTTCAGTGCTTTGAACGTACAAAAAATAGTTCATTTTTTCCCTGAATACATCCAATGTATCAAATTTTATGTGATTCTTCTGAGTGGTTGAGTATTAGCAAGTTGATGACCCTCAGAGGCATGAGAAGCAGCGCATCAATGCACCTACTACAGCTTCCATTAATTTTTTAACAAATATGAGAGTGGGAGGCACACATAGAAAGGGGACACACATGTGAGTTACATTTTCCTGTATGTGAAAAAATCACTAGAGGATGCATTGACTCCTACATACCTGTAATGCTACCTACTCTTTAGTTTCCCCATGGTCACAGCAGTTATGCTTTTGCCTTAATATAAAGTTCCCAAATCTAAGAAACCTTCAGCAAATAAAAACTTCCAAGGATGTGAGCAGGTAGACAATGAGACCATTCAGTGGCAAAAAAAAAATTGCAACTAAAATAATGGTTTAAGTAAAATTATCAAAAACAAAAAGGTGAATATTAAAAACTGCAAGATCACAGCTTGGATTACCATGTCAAGAGAATCCTGCAACCCTTTTATTTGCTCATAGTAATCCTCATTCTCACAAATGTCTAATTTCTTATGGTCAGATTCTGATCCCTCAAGGTCTGGAATTACCAGATTATGGTGAGCATCATTTACCTTGTGAGCTTTCTGAAGCCATGATAAATTTTGACTACTGTAAATTACAGCAACAGAAAACAGGTTATCAAAAAGTCAAAGTGATATAGCCATACGATGACAATATGTATGGATAATATATACAGATAGCTATGGAAGTAGATACTGTGTAACATGGATATGGGTTCCTTCTCCTACTTATGGAAATAAATATAGGGCATGCACAAAGAAGACAGATGTCAACTAAAGGGCAAGTGTTGTTTTCACCTCATTATATCAGGTAGGCATACTTAAAAAAACACACAAAAATGAGAAAATTGTAATCTATACCACTGCCAGTAAAATTTTATGCTTGTCAAAGACAGACAAAGAAAAGCTAGGTTATCATAGCAATCACCAACCTACCTTTAGCAAGGTACCAGTAACTGCATAATGATTAGTTTAATACACCATCTATCCAATAGCAAGACAGTATATGGAAATTTAGGTAAAGGATTATATAGATCCAGTTCAGCAACTTAAAAGCAATTACATCGTTCTCCTTTGTGAAGAGAAAACCAGACCCATATACCAATGTAGTCCAAGTTGCACTTAGATATTCATTATAGTATCAACTAGTTATAGTAATTTTTTGGCTTGTTAAGAGAGAATCGTTGCATTTCTTGGCTAGGACTATTTGGCTCAATTAAAGAGTCTTTTTCATTCCATTTCCTTCATCATAAACACAGGTTACAAGTGGCAGTTTTTCCTCCCTTAACTGCTCCTACTTTCTCTCCTAATACATAAACTGCTATATAACTGACCTCTTATTTGAAATACAAACACGACAAATGTAAAATTCAGCACATATACATAGAGATTACACGCCACTGCACATAAATGCTACAATACTATACATTGCTACTGCTACTGCACACACACAACTTTTATTACTATACACTGCTACTACATGCAAATTGTCACAGCCATAACAGTATAACCCCTTTGAAAATGTGTGTGACCTCATACCAGTGAAATCCAACTTAGAGAATTTAGGTGTAATAATTACTCAGCCAGTCCTTTTGTTGTTGATCACCCCACAACTTGCACTATCCCCATTAGCACTGGTCTTGCCATGCTCTCTTTCCCCTATCCTTCACGTGTCAGCCTTGCCATCTAGAAAGTTGCTGTTGTCAATCTTCAATTTAAGTTCAATCCTCCTTATTCATTGACAAGAAGGCTTCAAATTGTTGTTTTGTAGGTTCTTTAATTTGTCCGTAACCATTAGCTTAGATACCAATCCATAATAGGATCAACTTGCTATAATAATTTTTGCACTCATTAAGAGATCTCTTATTCGGGGCTCAAGTAAAAAGAAAACTCTATGATCTCCTTAGAATTTAAGAATTCTCAATTTCTGCAGAAAAATGCACTCGTCTTTTTCATTCCATTCTTTCTCCATATAAGCATTTTACAAGTGGCCGTTTTTCCCTCCGCTTGACTATTCCTGTTTTCTATCCTAATACACAAACTGCTACATAGCTGACCAGACACATTACAGACCTCTTATTTGAAATACAACTCATATACAGAGACATTAAATGCCACTGCACACAAACACTACAATAGTACACACTACTAATGCTACAGCATGCACATACTCTGCTCATTGATAGACACCATTACTGCTCAATGCTACTGCTAATGCACACATACTGCTTATTACACTTTGATATTACATGCAAATTGTTACAACCGTAACATGCCAAGGCATTAACTTAGAGGAAGTTAAAAATGGAAAAAGGGAAAGGACAAAACATTGTCGAATTGCAAATACATCTCTATTAATAGGCTAATTTGGACATATACTTTCAAGCTCAAGTCTGCCAGATCGGTACTAACAAGCTGCCTAGAACATGGGCCTTTAAGCCCAAATTGGCAAGCCCAAGCCCAAGATGTCTAGCATAGACCCAAGTCGTTCAACCTTGACTCAGGTCAGCCAAGCGCAACTTACAATTCAAATAAAGACAAGCAGAAAGCTCGGCAAATAAGGTAAGTCAATAACTCATAACTCCCCATGATTCTCTTCATAAAATCTAAAGTCAAGGGGAGATATTGGAGTATTTACTATCTTTCTTATCCAGCTTGGTCATCCCTCTATAAATGCGGCATGTTTCCTCCTTGGGAAATGATTAGAACTCTTTCACTCTAAACACTCTCAAGTAATCATTACATTGATCCTCTATTCGTCTTAACTGGAGTAACCATACCAAAACCAAATCTGGCACCCCTCCATAACTACCTTTTCTTGCATTTTGCAGGTCTCCTACCACCAAGCAAGGATCACCCATCAACAATCTCCAAAACTATTAGTTAAATGTGCATAAACCCCCTAAAATGCTAATACATGACTTCAACTTTTATAACTTTAAAATTATGCACTTACCTTCCAAAGCATCACTAAAACTCCAAAATCATCTCTACTTATGAGCCTTCTAGCGATGATTTCAAGAGCTTTAGCAAAAGTTGGTGGGGCATGCACTTCTCTAAAAGTTATGGTTGAAAGCACATCTTAAAAGTTTAGCAAGTCATCCGCACCTAACAAAAGTTTTTGGAAGAGTATCTACAATTACTCCAAAAATTAAAAAAAAAAAAACATACTAGAAGAAGTTTTTGCATCCTCAATTAGAATCCCATAAGACTAGGAATATGTTGAGCTAAACATACACAGAAGATGCTCGAAGCATTTTGGTTTAATCATTCAACTACCCAGTGAACATTTCCTTAAGAAAACAAAAGTCCCACCGTAGAATCATATATTTAATTATTGATTTCTTGCAGTAAAAAGACAATATGGTCAACCCACTGCAAACCCCACATAAAGATAATCAGTGTCACTTCCCCCATGAAGAACCACATAGGTCCTTATATAGCACAGGCTTTAAAAAGAAAGGCACGCTATGTGTTTTGAAGGTACATCCATGAACTGAATACAAATAATTTATGATTCTCTCAGATAGAAAGAATCACATTATCTACTGTAAAAAGTACATAAATTTCTCCTCAAGGCATCCTAGATAAAGGTTTGGCTTAATACAGCAGCCTAAGATTACAGATATCTTCTCATCTTTCTTCAGACAAATTCTTTTATATTCAGTAGCTTTGTTAGTCAAATACATGGTTGCAACCATCAGAAGTAATCTGGATCAAGCTGAAGCCTGCAGATCTTCATTCTCATACTGAATAAGAAAACCGAGGAGTTTGCTTCACTTTATAAACCATATATGCGCAAGCTTTTTCCCTCAAATAAATAATTTCAATTTTTCAGCTAGGGGAATGTAGTCTACTGTTTCTGGGGATGCTACAGTACCTCTTTGTTTTGTCTATAATGGCCAAATGTCCAGTTCTGAATGTTTCATGAAGAGACCCCAACTAAATGAGGGTCAGCAAGTTTATAAAAAATCTTTCTTGGATCAACCAGCGAAGGATTCTTCCTGTTCCTAATATATCTCACCAATCATATTTTTGCATAGGGCTATGTGATGCACAAGTTTATCTTTATAATCACACTCTTATGCAGGTATTACTCCCACTTTAGAGTATAAGAGCTTTCCTACATCTATTCAGTGTGGGGTTCACTCTCTTCCTAAAAAAATGTAAGCAGCTTCAGATGCTTGAAATTTGATTGGATAACTTTAGGAAGCTAAAGAAAGCAATAACAGTTGCCAAGCACTGATTTGCAGTAGGAACAGGCCGGACAGATACAAAAATGACATTTCAGCAATAAATTATCTACTGTTTTAATCTCACAGAACCAGCTGATAGAAAACAAGACTAGGAGATCAGGTCTTTACTCAATGAGAATACTACAGCAGAAATTTGAGTCAAAATCAATCATGATGTGTACACAGTGTCAGAACAATGGCTATAGAATGTGGAAATAGCATTTGCTAATGCATGCATATTGTCCTTCATTGGATTTTCAAATTCTGATGGCACCACAAGATCACATTCCCACTTGAAAATATATGATGTCTTATGTTATGCTTCGTTTACTCATAGTAGATAAACATCATCGATATTGAGACGCAAATCATAATTATGAATCTTACTTATTAGTCTCTTCTCTCTGTGCAGCAGCCATTCTAGGAATGTATGACATCCCTACTGAGCAAACATAAGTGCTAGATGTCGAGTCACCTTGCACCATCAGCATCATTCTCTACCACAATTAACACCCATAAGTTTCAATATTTTCCCGAGAAGATAATAGCAAAATGAGAAAAAAATTATAATATTAGATTCAACGAGTTTAATTTTCATCCATGTTTCATAGCATAGGAACTGAATAATTGATCAACAAACAGTCACTTAATCAGAACTGCATATATAGCTATATCTCTACAAAAGGATGTTCACATAAGTATTTGATATTCAAGCAATGGTACAAATCTAAGGTGATTGCCTTTCAAATATGTCTTTGAGTTTTTTTTTTTTTTTGGTGGTTAGATAAATTTAGTAATTTCATTAAGTAAAAGGAGAACGTATAAGGAAAATACTTCCAAAAATCAAAGTAAATAAAAAAGAAAGGAAAAAAAAAAACATAAATACAATACAAAGAGTAGTTGTACACTACACAACAGAAAATAGTGCAAAGACTGATAATTCTAACAAATGTGATCAACAAAACAACCAACTTATCTAAAAGTTTCAGCTTGTAGTGCGGGCTTTATATTTATCACTAGACCCCCTTACTTATGGGTTAGGATTTCGACTAAAGTCCATTTGATAAGGATTAGATCACTGCGTAAGGGTTTGAACACATCACCTCCTCTTAAGCTACCATGTTGAGGTTAACACATCAACCGACTTATATAAATACTTGTAAATTTGATGCAGGCTTTATGTTTATCACTTGGCAACAGTTAAAACTCTCAAACTAGAGCAAAGATTACAAAATCAAAGTTGAAGCCAAATTTTTCCTAATGAGGATACGAACACTTTGTTCTTGATTACCCATTCTCCTATATTTCGTTCTTTCATAATATAATAGATCGTGGCTGCTAAAGCATGATGCCATTGAGTTTTTGAAGGAGGTTTAGGGCCTTCAAAAAAATTCCAAAAATCTTGAGTCAAGAGCCGTACTTCATGCAGACAATATAGGGAAAACACAAGCCTCTCTCCAAGTTCCTGAGCAATGGAGCAGTGACTGAGAAGATAATCATGGTTCTTTTCTTCTGATTTACAAAGAAGGCAAACATTCGCCAAGACCACATGCTATCCAAGGATATGCCTTTGATCTATCCCTTCTCCACTCTTATTCCTCCACAAATTGACACCCAAGTGAATTTTGAAATTACAGCAACAATCATTATATTTATGTTTTCTGATCATATTAGGTCATAATTTAAACATAATGTGGATTTTTGAATCAGCAAAGGTACTTTAAACGAATCTGACAAGGGTCCAACAGTACATCTAGAAGAATTTGGGTGTCAAAATCATTTAGCTAGAAGAATATGCAATAAAAATTAGAAAATTAAACGAATTTCAGGGTAATCATTTTTATTTGTGATAGTGAAATAGACCAGTGCAAGGAACATTAAACACACTATTTCTCTCCTTGCTCCTCTCCATTACTCGACCCAAATGGGGCTGTGAAAATCCAATTCAAATGTAGGAATCACAGAAAACTATCATCAAAACTCCATATCTTTACAGAACAAAAGTATCACCTGAAAATCTACCAGGGATCAGATAGCTGTTAAGTAAAACTCTAAAATACTATCTAAGCATATAAGATGATCAGGATAACAGACTTCACTTCTCGCACAAACTTTTAAGACAACCTATTCATATGATTGACAAATCAAATTGAACTAGAACATTAAAATAGAAAGTCCACAGTAGTACCGGTGAACAGCGAGTGCTTCAGCAAAATTTGAAAACTCGAAGCGTTGGTTCATTGTTGTAAAGTTTCGAATACCAACTCCCTTTTATCTAGTGAACATTGTCCCGAACCAGAAGCACTGTTTTGTCCTGAACCGGCGATATCCTTATTTTTTTCGATTTTTTTTTTCATTTTCTTCTTAATTTGTTGACCTTTTTCTCTATATACTAGCTATTTCCTATGTAAAGTTCAACCCCGTTCTCCTTTCCGCACCTCGAAAAATGGGGTACTGCGTAATATAAAAAAGAAAAAAAGAAAAATCGTATAGAAGTTTACTTTAAGAAAATTTAAAAAAAAAAAAAAGGTGGTTTATAGATGATAGATTAAAAAATTAATTCAGGATGATTTTAGAGATATGCTGCTAGTTTTTCTTGATTAATTAATAACTACTATATTAAAATGGTTTTTTAAGTAATCTTATATATGAAGTGTATTTAAGTATTTATACTTTTCAAGTACTAAGAATACATGTGTCTTTCGTTAGTTTTATAATATCTACAATCTTCTCAAAGGTTGACCTAAAGAGTGGCTATCACCAAGTCATATGAGATCAAGTGATGAGTGGTAAACAATATTTAAGACAACGAACGATCCTTACGAATGGTTGGTTATGCCATTCTAATTTATAATATACCTAGTATTTTCATGTAACTAATGAATCATGTATTAAGGTTGTTAATCGAGAAATGTGTTGTGTTTGTTTTGATGATATTCTAGTATATAATATCGACCTTCCATCCCACGTTAAGCACTTAAGAGCAATCTTTGATATTCTTTGAGCTAAGAAACTATACAAGAATTTGAAGAAGTAAATATGAGGATGAAGTGGTGTTTCTTGAGTATGTCATGTCAAAAGGTGCTATCCAAGTTAATGAGGAGAAAGTGAGGGCTATCCTTGAGTGGCTTACTTGATATACTGCACTAAGGATGGATAAGGACAATTATATTTAGGGGATGGGTCCAAGCTCACAAAAAACTCAAAATGATGGGTGTAACTTGTGAGAACAAGCAAAACCTTTGAATGAATCCAAGGATATGACGCACCAAGAAACTCCGTAGACTCACAAACCAACTCGATATGACGTACAAGCTAATTCAATGAAATCACTTACCACCTAACCTTGTTTAAGAGTTAGGATAAGAGTTAATCAAGTAAGCAAGAGTATGTCATAAAAGGGAAAAAAAAAAAGAAAGATTCTATATATTCATTGATTCAAGATAAGATGATGTTGTAGTTATAAAATATAACTTCCTAAATATGGAAAAGACAAAAAAGAATAATGTCACACTTCAAACTAAAGAGTCATAATGGCCCTGCCGTATAAACTAACTTACACTAGAAGCTAGCTACCTTAGCTACTAACGTAGGTATAGCCTACACAAAGTGTTTACCACTCCATTGCTTGGAAGTATCTTATACAATACTTGGAAGAGATCACCCTGTAGTGTAACTTTTGAAAATAGTTACTAAAAATAGTTTTATAACTTAAATATTTGAGGAAAAATCAAGTTTTATAAGTAGTAAGAAAAACGAAACCTTACATTTTGCAAAAATTGCAAAGATAAAGTTGTTTCAAAAAGATATAATATCTACGAAAATTCACAGGTTTACAGAGTATAGAATAAATTTCATTAACTGAAAATAAGGGTCACATAAAGAGACCCTATTAATTTTCCTAGAAGTTAATACAGTCAATAAACCAAGTAGAAATCTAGTCAAGTAATCTTGAATCTTACTTCCCAACCCTGCTCTTTAGTCTTTTGAAACTTGAAATAGTATTAGTGAATCTACTATAGAAATCTAAAAAATAATTATAGGGGAATGAGCAACAACATGCTCAATAAGTGGGACGGAGATAATAAGGCATATTTGACACAAAGCAACTAAGGTCTTCAAGTAAGTTTAATTAGATGCAATGCACAATTAAGGAAATCCTATCGTAAAACATTGACTAGTCGTTGTGAGATCAAACAAATTTCAACTATTCTAATCCGAGTTTCAAGAAGTTTAACACCGTGCACTCATGAATTTGGTCACCAAACCAAGACTTGTGCAATAGAGAATATGCTCCACCCGAGACTACCTTCGAACCATAGACCACAACCTAACAACGACCTCCTTTCCTATTAGTTAGCTCGACTCAAGGTAGGGAGATAACCATTTTTGTTATCCTCAATAAAGGGGTCTAAGTTTAGCCTACATTTCTTAATCATTTTCCCTTAGTAGGTTGTGATGTAAGACTGATTAGTAGTTAAGCCAAGCTTATGTTAAATTGCTTTTGGAGTGATTAAGCAAATTCAAATAGTTCAAATCATGTAATAAGGTCTCCGAGTATTCAAATCATGAAGCAATCAACACATCAATCCAGCACTCAAATAGCATAACAATATTCAAGCACAAACGTTACATGCGCATAGGCAACTAACTTACAATCACAAATAAAACATATACTAAGGTCTCCGAGAATTCTTAAACGATACTTCAAAGTGCGGTGAAATATTGATCCCACTTACCTGGATATTAATACTCATTCTCCTTGTGCACCGCTTGGGTCTTCCTTTATTATTCCTAAATTTAATATGCCATCTTTAGTTTCCATCCAATATATAACATATGAGTTAATTGTGAACATTTAAGTATGTTTTCAATTGTGTTAGGTGAGTTTTCTAAGATATTTATTAGATATTATTTAAATAGGGTACATTTTGACCGAAATTCTAACTTGGTACAGATTGCTACCTAATAGTTTCTAACCCAAGTTCTGACTTTAGTAAATTCTTAGAAGGTATAATCAAGTGACTTTTTTATCTACTTTTCAACTTCCAATGATCTAATATTTAGTACCAACCATCTTCAAACTTCTAATTACTCTATACTTTGCATCTTCCATCGAACTACTTTCTGATTGAATTTCTGACTTAGGTTCAGCCCGAACCTATGGTATGGCTATTATCCGAGTAACTTCTAACTCGTGTTCTGACTTTAATAAAGGTATAGAATTCATATACAAATCACTAGCTAATCTGCTGTTAGACTCTTAGTATAGTCAAGGATATTTAATACTAGACAACACTCTAACTTAGTTTTTAATGAAGTTTCTAACCCTTAGTCCAAAATTACATTCTTATTTAGAAAGCTTCTAACTTATAATTTATTCTATGGAGATAGTATTGAGTCTAAAGATGGCCACTTTCTGATCCAAATCCAATTTCTAGTATATTCACCATATTTACACCAGGTTACATTTTAACTTACCTTTTAACATAGTTTTAGACCTTGTTGTTTCTAATACATCTAACTACTTCACATATACTCCATTTACCTTGCATTTCCAAAAGTTTGAACCTTGCATATGCAATAAGAATCAACTAATACTTCAATCTTCTACTTCCCTTCTTCATGATATTATCCATTGGTTTACAAGTGTATTAAATACTTAGAAAATTTAACCCTAAATTAAAATTATTCATTTCCAAAAATCATCATTCTTAAACTCATATTAAACCACTTGTAGCTACTGTACATGGGAAATTTAGGGCATACCATAGTATTGGAAAATTTCATCAACTTCCTTTAGCAAAATACTTTGTCTAGCGCACTATTTACATAGAAACAAAATTTTCTCAAAAACCTAAAAGCTTAATTTTAAAAATCTGACTAAAACGACATCAAAATATAACATCTAAGGAGTATATCAATAAAATTTCAAGTTGAAACTATATGTATTAGTCTTTAAAAAACCTAATTGAAAATTGTTGCATAGGATATTTTTCTTAAGCCCCTTATATCTATACTCAAATTTTTGAAAATTTGATTGAATTTTTGAATTCCTCATACAAAAATATGTGAGAAAACCAAATTTCAAAATTTTTGGAGTTCATTTGCTATCTTTCCCAAATTTTTGTTACAATTAAGGAAACCGAGCACTCACAAAAAATGTAAAGCTTCAACCACCGCTGGGGGAAAGGGGTTTGTTGACTAATCTAGTCACTGACCACTCGTTCAAGCCACCATCTTTTTTTACTTCCAATTGATTACCTTCACTGGGATCTCACAAATCCCTTTCTTCGTGCACTATTTTTTACAATTTTGTTTCCTCATTTTCTCTCTCTATTTTCTTACTCTAAAAATATTACCAACCTTGCAATTGATTGAGCTTTGTCTAGAATGATGGTCTCATTTTTTTATAACCTTCTTTGATTTTTCCTACCTAAAGACATATGCAAAAGTCAAGATTAAGGTGTCTAAAATTTAGTGTCCCTGATCTTAATGCATATCAGATTCTTGCCATGCCTAAAATGATGTCTTTTGGTTGTCTATAATTTTTTAAACATTTTTCCTATTTTTATTAATTTATTTAGTGAATTTTACTTAATTTCGGGTATTTACAATAATTACGAGTATTTATATTTATATAATAATTATACTCGAAGTTTATACATGTCTTTTATATATTCTTTATGTCCAATATTAATTATATTACTCTTATAATTTATCTTTAAGTATTCGTTAATTTCTAAGACATAATTCGTATGTTACCAATAATGTAGTAATATGGTAAATTGTTACTATTTTAGCTATATTTTTAATATTTTATTATATTATCAAATTCTGAACCTACGAAAACTCCTTAACTAATATCATGAAATCTTTCATACGTTTATACCCTAATCGGGTTACTCTCCCAAACACCCTAAATTGGTTACTATAATTAGTCGAGTTAGTACGAGTCTCACAAGTAATGTCCAAAATGAGTAAAGTACAAAGAGTGTACAAAGGTATAAAAAAGAAGTAAGAAAAAATATCAGATTTGCATAGCAAGTTCCATTCACGAGATGCTTAGACATGTGGCCAACGGTTAGAGGCGGGCTTTTGACAAAAAACAAACAAAAGAGTTTAGTCAGGTTAGTTAATGCTGAGCTAAGCTACAGATTCTCCCAAGGTGGATTCAGCTCAGATGTTTTCTAGGCAACTTAGATCAAGGTTGGTCAAGTTGGCAAGTGAGCAAGTTAAGCTGTCAATTGAGTACTCCTTAGGTTGGCATTTTCAAATATCATTGATATACATATGAAAGCTCAACTAAAAAATGGTAACAGGTCATCAGGTAGAAGCAACTCAAATTCTTCAGGTATGGGTTAGGAAAGGAAAATGCATCTCATTAAGTTCTCAAGTTCTCGTTCTCAGGCTTAGGACAAAGGACCCATAGTTTAATTCCTATTATTCCCTCCAAGTTGACTTAAATTTAACATCAAATCTAGCTGGTCTTCTTGTTGTACTTCATCTAATCAACACAAGCTGAGGTTGGCAATGTTAAATACGTTAATTACTCTGAAGTCTTCAAGCAATTCCACTCAATAAGCATTATTGTTGATCTTCTCAAGTATCTTGAATGGTCTTTCAACTTAGGTAGACAGTTTGTTCTTCCTTCTACTAGGAAATCTCTCTTTACTCAAGTGCAACCAAACTAGATAACTAAGCTGAAATTACTTTACCTTTCTTCCTTTTTCCTTTTTCCTCCATTTTCTTAGCAACTTGACTTATTGGTTGAGTGACTTTCTAATAGATTTGTTGGAAGGACTAAACTTTAGCTCTTACTTCTTAGTCTTCTTAGTCGGACGATGGTATTAAGGTGTAATCAAGAGGAAGCTCGGGGTTAGAACCATAGACAACCTCAAATGGTGCATGCTTAGTGGTGGTATGTACTATTCTGTTGTAAGTAAATTCTATCATGAGTAGGCATATATCTAAGTCAATTAAGTTCTTCCCCACAACAGCTCAGAGCAGTAAACCCATCGTACTATTAACCACCTCTATTTAACCATAACTCTAGGTATGGTAGGAAGTACCGAAAAGTAGTTTAGTTCCCATATGATGTAAGAGAGTTCTCTAGAAACATCTCAAGAACTTTAGGTTATGATCTAACATCATGCTCTTCGGTATGCCATGCAAATGAACGATCTCTTGCAAAAAGAGAAAAACAATAGCCGAAGTATCATTAGTCTTTGCAAAGGGCACAAAGTGTATCATCTTGCTGAATCTGTCTACAATGACCATCACTAAGTCTTTGCCTTGGGCAGTCCGAGGTAAATCAAAGATAAAGTCCATACTCAAATCAACTAACGGTTTAGTTGGGATAGGTAGAGGCATAACCTTCCCTTGATTAGCTCTACTCTTTGCTCTATTGCAGATAGTGCAACTTTTAAAACCACGCGCACATTATGCCTTATCTTAAGCCAAAAGAACCTTGCATTCAGTAGTTTGTATGTCCTTCTTTCTCCAAAATGTCTAGACAATCTACCAGAATGAGCTTATCTCACTAATAATTCTCTTAAGGAACCTATCAGCATACATAGCTTGCTACTTTGAAATAGATATTTATCTTTCACATGATACTTATCCACTGTTTTCCCTTCTCCATAGCATCCATCTATAGGACCAAAACGAGGGTCTTAAGGATACTATTCCTTGATGCTTGCAAATCCTAAAAGTCAGGTCTATAGCTTGGTAAGAAGAATATGCCTTCTTGATAAGGCATCGGCAACTACATTGGTTGGGTCTTGCCTTGTTTATACTTAATCACAAAATTGAATCCTTCTAAAAATTCAACTCGTCAAGCTTACCTCTTTAAGGGCTTAGTTTGACTTTGAAGATATCTGAAGGACTCATAATCAATGTAAATAACAAACTCTCTTAGCAGAAGGTAATGTTGTCACACTTGAAGTGCTCAAATTAGTGTAACAATTCAACCTTCTTACATCAACATAACACTTATTCCGACACATGATGCATCAAACTTAAGTCCAAATAACTTCTCGAAGTCAGGCAAGGCTAATACAGCTACAGAGGTTTACCTCTCCTTCACTTCAATGAAACTCCTCTCTTCTCTTATCTCCCCACTTGAACTCTATATTCTTTTCTGTCGGCTATGTAAGGGGTGCAACAATGATATTGAAGCCTTTGATAAAGTAACGGTAGAAGAAAGTTAGTCCATGGAAGCTCCTCACTTTAGTACATGTGGGTCAATGAGAGTCCTCGGTCTCTGAGCAACTATGACGTTAATACTTACATCTAAGGTGTTACTAAAAGTTGTCCATTAAGTTTGAAATTTGCACAAAAGCCATAAAAATTAGTCAAATTGACCTCGCAAGTTAGATTATAGAAATAGAGTAATAAAATACTAATATGGTGAAGAGCTAAATATATCGATATTGCTCATTAATTAATGGAACTCGAGGTAAAATAAGATTAGAGGCAATTGAAAAAAAAAACTTCATAAAACTTTATAGAATGATTTGTTAAAGTAGCTATTATCACCAAAACCTATACCATGCTTATCACTTGTTATTTTTTGTACTTGAAATTTGATCGTGGTAATATAATAAAACATTAGGAGTAAATTAATTATTTTATGAAGCTAATAATATGGGAATATATTATGTCCAAATAATATATATTTTATAAATATACATAGTATGTAATTTAGATGCACATACATCAACGTAAACCCTTAAGTATGCGAATATAGGTAAATTTCACCTTAGGTTTTTAATAAATTTAGAATGGATGACACTTGAAAATTGGTTATCAGATGTTGTTTGCATTATGGCAATAATGTAACAAGTCATGAGGAAATTCAAGTTATGCTTTAAGTAAAAGTAAGACACATGTGCCTATATCCTTTTAGCATAGGACATTTAGACATTTATAGCTCATACCATCAACTGTTTGACTATTTAAGCTCTCAATGATAACAACTTAGAAATGTTTGGCATTAGAAGAGTTAGTAATGGAAGGTAGCAATGAAGTTTAGTTAAATATTAGAAGAGAAAAGTATGCATGTAGGAATATTGGAAGTGATTAGCTCCCCACTAGTTGAAGGTCATTTGAGGAGCTAATGTCGAATTTACTTGCAGGATAGTTTGTTTCTAGCTTTATGTGACTTTTTTTTTTAATTTTATCTTGAGAATTTGCTATTACATGTAGTATGTTCTTGAAAACTTTTTATGTTATTATAAATTTCGTGACCAATTTTTTTTAAAAAACAAAAGGATATTGTTCGTGCTTGATAATTTGCTATAATCTCCTTATAGCATCTAGTTTACATAAACGAAGAGAGTTTTTCATTAGCTGTTTAATATTTACTATTTTTATTTTTTTAATTAAAATATTAAATGTACATACCATTGAATTTAGGAATTTTAAAGAAAGAGGAAAGTTTAATATGAGCTTCAGTGACTTTTGAAGTCATAAGGATGCAAGAAATGTTTGGTTTGATCTTATATAATAAATAAAGAAGAAGAATTTGTAGTAACTCGTACTCTAGAAATTGGAGACATAGTTTCTATTTATTTTTGCCAATTTGATTCCGTTAGACTTCTCCTCATATGTTTAACTTCTTAGGAATAAATTGAGGTTTGGAAACTATGCAATGAACTCTAGTTTTGCTATGGAAATGTAAAAGTAAATATGGCACCTTCTATCAGCATGGATTTGATTGTGGATATTCGTAATGTTTAGAATAATCTACCCTAGTCAGATTTGATTATATGATGTTTCAATGAAATATTGTTGTATGATGTACCCATGACGTCGTATTTATTAGTTATTGGCATTATAGATATACCAATTTATTTCTATACTATAATTAAATTCATGGTTTTATTTGCTCTTTTATAGTTTCATATTTTGTTAGAGCTTGAAAGAGGTGCTTCTTGAGTATAATACGAACTATTAAATTCATATTTTATATTGTGACTCTCTTATAAGCTCTATAATACCAATTTTGGAAAACTATAAAATAGAATAGGTATTTTTGTAACCATACAAATAGATATATATATATATACACACACATATATATGTATGCGTGTTATCATTTTATCACAGTTTTTTTTTTCAAAACCAAAGTATAATGTAATGAGTTTATCTCATGTTTTAAGACTATTCAAAATGATATGCCATAGGTATTAAATGAAAAAAAGAGGAAAAATAAAAAAATAAAAACTTATGCTAAACTCATAGTTACCTAGATTATGCATGCATGTTTTATATTCTATTAACTCTAATTCTCAACTATATTCATATACATTATTATATAACTTATTACTCTTAAAGCAACTTTCTATCTTAATTTATATTTATAAACAGTATGGTTTCCTATGTCTTGTTATTTGTATATCTCTTCTTGATAGTTTATTTCTAAAAGTATTATCTTATATGTTTTCGTTTTTTTCATGAATATAAGTTATTTTGACAAGCTGAGATATAATAACTTATAATATCTAAATTTTATTACCACCACTGGCCATAATCGCGAAATAGTCCATTACAACAAGTTGGATAAAATAGTGTTTTGTAAGCTTAAATAAAAAAAACTTAAACATTTCTTACTTTATATATATATATATTAAGAGTTTGATACGGGGAGGAAAACAAAAGTCCTTGAACATGAATTTCAAACTTAATTTAGCATAGTGAGTCAAAGAGTCCTTGGTTAAGAGGTCAAAGTGTCCTCGGTTAGGAGCTTTAAACCTAAGCTAACTGAGAAGATAAGTCAAAAGGTATCCTAAATAAGAACTTATTAAAGATAATGACCTTTAATTCTAAAACACTAAAGCAAGCATCTTACTAATATAGAAATACTAACCTAAACACTTAATATTACGCCCCGAAGCCACAAAATAGCAACAGTTTCGCCATGTAAACCAACCTATACTAGTAACTGACCTTACAGTCCTTATTGTAGATATAATTTATATAAGTCGTTAACGACTCCTTGTTTTAAAGTAAATAGTTCAATTAAAGTTTAAGCTAAAATTTACATAAAAAGTTAGAACTATCATTCATATATATATAATTGCATCCATATTGTCTTAAAATCCCAGGAAATATACATACTACAATGGTCAGCTAACTTACATTGCACACATCAATTCATAAACCTAAAAGTACTATTAAGACATTAAAAAAAAAAAAAAAACTCAATCGTATAGCCATTTGATCTCCACTCCTCATAACTTCAAAAGAGAACTAACCTTAGGATAATTGTATCGCGGCATAGTAGTTAGAAGTCAGAACCTGCAAGAGAATCTATATAAGTATGAGTAACCATAGCTTAGTAAGTTAGGTTGGAGACTTATGAAAATATAATAAACATAAATAAGGTTATTAAGCAATTAATTATATACGATGCAATAAGCAAGTGCCATCATACAACATAGTTTAGTATATTGTGAAATCGAAGTAATTTCACCCGCTCTAATCCAAGTTGAGGAGTTTTTATGTTTATACAATAGCTCACAACTAAATCTAGGTTTGTGTAATGGAGACATCACTCCCCCTAAGACTATCCTTCAAACTAATACTCTCATCCTCTCCGCGACCTTCTTTCCTATTACTTAGTTCAACTAAGGATAAGGAAAAGACTATTATGCTATCCAGCGCTATTTTTTTCGAAGGTATTGGTATTTAGTTGGAGAATTGTAAAGGTCCCCTAAAAGATTGCAATGCATGTCTAATTAGGGTATTTAGGTCGTTTATGGTTAAGTACAATTTAGGGTGATCAAACAATTTCATACCATTCCATTCATATCAATCACCAAAAACAACATAGAATTCAGCATGAAATCAGATACCCAAGCACATGTGTACATAACTACTTACAAACACAATCAAATATAATCATTAGTCTTTGAGTACTTTAAAATAGTATTCCAAAATATGATGAAGTATTAAACCCAACTTACTTGGAATCCTTGGTTTGCTCACTCACTTGTCCCAAGTCGACTCGTCTTCGTATGTCCTATAATATAAATACGCATTTAATATTTATATCTTGATGATATATATATATATATATCCTAGGTTATGATTTAACTCTATTCCTCTTGTATATCTATTATTTATTACCAATTCATTTTAGGTTAGTTTAAGATTCGATTTTCGAATTCGATTCTGATCTAGATTCTAAATCAATTCCACTATACGAGTATTATATGTTTTGAACCCTAATGCGAAACTAATCACATCAGGTTTAAATATCCTAAGTATCACTTGTGGTCTTAAATCAGTATTCTAGTTTACTCGGTACACTATAATCCCTATTAGGATGCCAAATTTACTTTCGATGTGAGAAAATTTTATATTTTTTTTATAATTGCCTAAATTTAAGTTTTGTACCAAATTTAATACGTATTAATATTATTACAATATTATCCATTTTAACCTAATATTTTATATTTACCATAATTCCAATTTCACATATTATCAAAATTACTTATATTTGTTATGTAATATCCCTAATAATCACATCTAACACCTTAAATACCATAATTATCATACCACATCAGATATGAATATCTTAAAATCCCTAATTATATATTAAATCAGTAATTATTCAATTAATCATTAATTAACCCAAAAAATCCCTAATTATATACATATTTTAAGGGCCTAAAAATCACTTAAAAATTTTGAAAATTAATTTATGAAAGATGGCTTCATAGCATTATTCTATATCACTTAAATAGTCTATAAAAAAAAATTGAGTTCAAAACTACACTCCTAAAGCTATTTAATTCTAAATTAAAACATGTTTGGTTTTGTACGGTTTCTTGAGCATCTTATATTTTCAGATATAATTAAATATTACTAATATTTTTCCTTAAATCTAAGTATAATGGAATATTAGAATAATAAAATTCATAATTTTTTAGATAAAATTGATAATTTTAACAAATTATACAAAATCAGGCTAAATTTTAGACTTATCTAACTGTTGGACTTTTGGCTACCAGCGATGGTCCTAGGGGTATCGGCCGATCTAGGTGGTAGGTGTGGAGTGTGGTGATGATGGTGGTTCGATTCTAGTTGATGGTGGTTTGTAAGTTCAGTCTAATTACCCCTACTATACAAATTTTTTTGTAATTTTTTGAAAAAGCCCTACTTCACTCTTGTTTTGGTTCTCTCTATTTTTTTCTCTATAAACTACCCAAATGAGCTTCTAAAAAAAATTGGCTATTTATAGAGCTTTTAGGGAATTTTGGTGCATTAATTTGATTTGATAATTGCTCTATCCTATTCCAATTTGACTTTATAAGTACATTAATTTAATTGGTCAATTTTTTTTCTTTCCTTCTTGACCTGCCATGACCTAAATCTAGATCATTCCCTACTTCTCTGATTTTTCCTTTATTTTTTTATAATTTTCTTTAATTATTTAGCATTTGAGGTAATTTTACGTATTTTTACCTATACGTAAATATAAATTAAGTACAAGTAAATACTCCTAAATATTATTTATGTTATTCTATAATTTTTAGTATGCATATAATTTGTCTCAAGTGACTTATTATTAGAACTCATTTTATGCATTTCCAATAAATAACGAGTAATATACTTTAAATTTGATATTATAAGATACCATTATTTTATTACTTATTTTCCTAAATTCAAACTTATGAGATCACTTTTACTAATATTTGTAGCCTTGTTTTATAATTTAGGCTCGATTGAATCTTTTAATCAATCGCCCTAAACTTTACATATTAAGTCCGATCCTACAATTATAAAGCTTACACTTAAGGTACAAGTATCTTATCAATATAGAAGCACCGAGTTTAATCCAAACAACAGTAATTAAATTACTGTTGTTACCACATCTATAAGAATACTAAAGGTATCAATTATCATATAAGAACTTTCGATGAAGCAAAGCATGACATATGCAACTAATGTGAGCAACAAGAATTCCAAGTAGGATAAATGCCTTATAACATTTTGGAGCATTATTTTAGAATACTTAGAGATTTTAGTATATTATTGTTTGTGGTTGTAGTTTAGTTGCTTGTACATGTATAGCGTTGTGCTTGGATGTTGGTTTGTTGCTGTAAGAGCTAAGCACCATGTTATGTTATTTTGTGAATACTATTTTATTTAGACTAGTTGAAACTAGTTAATCACCCCAATAACAAACTAACTTCAACTTGGTCTAATTTTTAACCCGACATGCATCGTAATCCACTAGGGAAACGGCTAGGATTTCTCAAGCTAAATATAAATACTTTGATGAAGATAGCTGAAATAGTCATTTCCCTACCTTTAGTTGAACTAAGTGATAGGAGAGAAGATTGCGATTTGAAGGCAGTCTCGAGCGGAGGGTGTTCTCTATTGCATAAGATTGGTATGGCTTCAATTTATGAGTGCATGGTGTCAAACTCCTCAACTTGGATTAGAGTAGATGTAATTTCTTTAATTTTACAACAAATTGGACAATGTCATTACTTGTTGTACAATGGTATTTCCTTATATATGCATTGCGTTTAACTAACTTGATTGAAAACCTTAGGTGTTTTGTGTTAGATATATACTACTGTCTATGTCTTACTTACTAAGCAAGTTATCACTCATTACCATATAGTTTGTTGGCAGGTTCAAAGTGAATTTTCAAGTACAACATTCAAACCATAATTTAGCAAGCGAGGTCGGGGAGTGAGAATCAAGAAGAATTGTTTGAACTCTTGTTCTTATTATTGTCTTTTTCAAACTTTTAAGAAAACTACTTGGGGTCTCCTCAGGTGGCCCAATAGTTTTTACTCTTTTGATTTGTATGCTAAGTAACACAAACCTATAGGTTTTACAACTATTTTTTTATAAAGTCAAACTATAAGTTTGTTTAAACAGTTATTTCAAAAGATTATTCTACAAGTTTATATTAAATAGGTATTAAATTAGACACTTCAAAATGGTTAAGTTGATTATGCTTGGTGTGAACTATGTTTATGGTAATAGCTGTAAGGTCAACTTTTGCCTTTGGATAGTTCACACAACAGTACTGTTGTGACTCCTCCTCTTTAGAGTATAATAGTCAGCTATTTAATAATAACTCAAATCTTCTTAGTATCAACATGTAGCCTCCTCTACTCACAACATATCTAAGGAAGACCACTTCTTCTTGATAGAAACAACACTTCTTTGAGTTTCCAAAGAGCCTTTTAGCTTAGAGTACATCAAACATAGCTCAAAGATGGTCTACATGACTCGATAGGTCAGACTATACACAAAGATGTCATCAAAGTAAACTACGACAGACCTTTCAATCAGATCTCTCAACATAAGATTCATCAACCTCATGAAAGTGCTTGAGGTGTTTAATAAGCTAAAGGACATCGTCATCCATTCATATAGACCATGTCTGGTCTTAAAGGTAGTCTTCCATTCATCTCTTTGCCTCATATTAATCTGATGATAATCAAACTTTAGGTCAATCTTATTGAAGATTCTTGCTCTATTTAGTTCATCAAGCATGTCACCCAATCTTAGGATAGGGTATCTATACTTATTTGGTACAAGTAATTTAGGTATGTATCCCTTCTCTAATAGCTTGTTGACTTGCCTCTAGAGTTCAACAGCTTACTTAAGATTCATCTGATAAGCAACCTTGTTCGGTAGGGAGATACTAGGTATCAAGTTAATACAATGCTTAATTCCTTAGAAAGGGGGCAATCCTTTAGGCAACTACTCAGGGAATAGGTCAGCATACTTATGTAGCACCTCTTTAACCTCCATAAGTATTACAACTTACTCTTTCAATAGCAATGGTCTCCTAACCAATAGATAGGTTGGCTCATCAGATTTGATGGCTTCCCGGAGCTTAGATTGATTCTGTATTAATGTCTTCTTGGATCCTCGAGCTATCTTAGCTTGTAATTTTTAAGGTAATCTTCCTCCTATTATTCTCAAATGCATATGTATTCCTAAACCCATCATGTATGACTTTTCGATTAAATAGCTAAGGTCGACACAACAACACATGCGATGCATATATGGGTAAAACATCATAGAGAACCTCATTAAAATAGCTCCCAAGGGAGATTAGTAGTAAGACTTGCTCACTGACATGTAATGCTCTCTTTTAATTTAGCTAACGCAGCTTGTATGGCCTTAGATGTAACAAAGTTGGTAACTTGAGCTTTCGAACTAGGTCGGTAGATGCGACATTAATATAACTCCTACTATTCACTATGAATGCACACACTTGTTGGTTCACCTTACATGCGATGTGAAACAAATTCTCTTGTTGCTCTTCCTTAACAGAGAGTTCAATGCTCAAGGCTCGCCGGATAACTAAAGTCAACTTATCTAGGTATTTAGCATACACATTTTCTTTTATAAGCTCTTCACCACATACTTAGGCTTCTTCCTCTAATATTGGCTTCTCTTTAAGTTCTTCATTAGAACTATCTACTTTAATGCTAAGGACTTCACCTTTGATAACCATGGTACGTTAGTTGGGCTACTGGGCAGTTATGTGACCAAAACCTTAACACTTAAAGTGCTTGATTTGTGTCGTCTTTTGTCTTAATCCTTAACCTTTCTCATAAGTCCTCTTCAACACCTCTTGGTTAGTAGTGCGGTTCTTCTACTCCAATATGACTTCAATCCTTCTATTAGGCTTAGTATTGTATTGAGCTCGATTGCCAACATAGGTAGGTCAACTTAGTTGAGGTTGGATCAACCTATTCCTCTTTTGTCTCTCCATTCACTAAGCAATCTTTATAGCTTCATCCAAAGTGACAAACTATTGCAACTCCAATATGTCCTTGATATTTGTCCTCAATCTAGTTAAGAACCTAGATACTATTTAGGCTGAAGACTTAATGATCTTGCATTTGATCATAAGTACCTTAAACTCTCACACATACTCATCAAGAGTGTGGTTTCCTTGCCTTAGTTCTTGGAACCTAGCAAAAGTATTTTACAGGTATGTGTTGGGTACAAATATGGCTTTAAGGACTCTTTTCATTTTGGGCTAAGTACTAACCTCTCTATACCCATCTTGTCTTCTCATGGCTTGAAAGTTTCTTTACTATATTGCAGCATAATCTGAGAATGTTACAGCAACAATTCAGACCTTATCATAGTTTTCGTACTAATAGTATTTGAAAACTTGCTCTACTTTTTCTTCCTAGTTCAAGTAATCATTAGCATTTCTAAAGCTGTTAAAGCTCGAAATTTAGAGTTTTATATGGTTGGTGGCTCGTAGTGCATGAGCTCCATCCCCTACTTCATAATACTCATCTCTTTCCTTCTTGTCTACTTCACTTAGATCAATTCTTCTTCACACATGTCTTCCTACTCCTGCACTTCGGTCTTGTTAAGCTAAGAGTTGTCCTTACGTAGGTCATGTACCTTAGGGAACTCCTTCAACTTTAGGAGCAGCTTAAGGAGTATTTTGAACGACCTCAATAGGTTAGGAAGCCAATGCATAAATAGCTCAAGTCAAGTCTGTGATTAAGTTAGACATTTCGTCGAATAACTCGTTGGAGCTTCTAGGGGTATTTTGTTGACTGTGATCAATAAACCCACTATTGTCGTCTCCAATACTAACATTAACACTAGAGTTAGTCATTCTTTATCTAGTTTCGCATTCTCAACAATAAGTAACACTTGTATTGTTTAGGAATAACACACAACCACTCTTAATCTATTAACCTACTGGCTACATGTAAACCAAATCCATAATTTAACTATGGCTTACTTAAGAAATTCACAACATTGCTAAATTCATTGGACCCAACACAAAAATATTTAGTTACTACTTGCTTTGTTTTCCATGGCTTGAAATAGAGTAAAACAAAGTATTACACAACAGTTACCACAATGGAACTAAACCACCATTCTTACTACTCACTCAAATTCTTACTACTCACTCAAACTCTTACAGCTAATTCAAACATAACCTCAATAGCCTTTTTACTACTCAATACACTTTAAACACAAATAGCAGTCATGCAACAATGTAGTAACACTATACAATAGTAAATTATTCAACGCGAACATCTACTTTGATACTGAGATGATACGTTGCACCAACGACAAGCAAGGATGGTCATATCTAGGGGATGGGTCTAAGCTTACAAAAAATCTCAAAATGAAGGGTGTAACACACGAGAATAAGTGAAGCCTACAAATGAAACCAAGGATATGATGCACCAAGTAATTCTGTGGACTCACGAACCAGCTTGATATGATGTATGAGCTAATTTAATGAGGTCACTTGCCACCTAGCCTTACTCAAGGGTTATGATAAGAGTTAATCAAGCAAGCAAAAGTAGCTCACAAGAGGAAAAAGAAAAGATTCTATATATTTGTTGATTCGGGATAAGATGATGTTGCAGCTATAAAATATATGGGTATTTATACTAAAAAATTTGGGAAAACTTATTAAATATAAAAAAGACAAAAAAAGGCTAATGTCTAAAATGAGTAAAGTACAACGAGTGTAAAAAGATATAAAAGAGAAATAACAAAAAATATCATATTCAGGCAAGAAGTTCCATTTGTAAGAGGCTTAGATATGTGGCTGGCAGTTAGAGGCAGGCTTCTAATAAAAATGAACAAAGGAGTATGGTTAATCTAGTTGATGTCAAGCTAAGTTGTAGATTCTTTTGAGGTAGATTAAGCTCAAATGTTTTCCAAGCAACTTGGAACAAGGTTAGTCGAGTTGGTGGGCAAGTAAGCCAAGCTGTCAATTGAATACTCCTTAGGTTAGCATTTAGAGACAATTGATAGGCACTGGAGAGCTCAGCTTGAAAATGGCAGTAGGTCAATAGGTAGAAGCAGCTTAAATTTTTTAGGTATGGGTCAGAAAAGGAGAATGTGTCTCACTAAGTTCTTGAGCCCTTGTACTTAGGCTCGGGTCAGAAGACTTGTAGCTTGATTCCTATCTCTACTCTAACCTATGTTATAAGTCTCGAGAGCTTCCATGGTTTGGCATTGTTTATCGAAGATTCATCTGTAACTTGAGCTCAATATCTGCCCCTTTAATTGAGTTGACCAGGAATAATTCTAAATTCAAGTAGACAAAAAAAGGCCTAGAAAAGTTTCCAAGAGATCTAGTCTCAACTAACCTTAACCTTTGTATTAACTCCACTAGATTTCGACAAGGATTTTAAACTTTAGCGTAATGCATCAGGGTAGATCCATCCTCATGTATGATCAATGCTTAGTCGCCTACTTTGGTGAGAAGCTCAATTGGGCTACACTTAATTACTCAGCCTATGATAAGGAATTCTATTCCCTCGTCTGAGCTCTCTAGGTCTACCAACATTATTTGATGCCTCGAAAGTTCATCATTTATATGGACTATAAGTCCTTGAAATATCTCCAAGGTCAACAAAAGTTCTCTTGACAGCATGTCGAGTGGATCAAGTTTCTCAATATGTTCTCCTATGTGATAAGGTATAAGAAGGGCTATTCTAATGGTATAATTGATGCTCTATCTTGCCCCATGTACTTATTAGTACCATGTAAGCTTGGATACTTGGTTTTAGTACAATCCTCAAATAGTAAGAGCAAGATACCTTCTTTAAGCCTGTTGTGGCCAAGTGTAATATGGGAATGGCAATGAACAGATTCCACTTAACCAAGGGTTCTTGATGAAGAGTACATGCATTTGTGTCCCATATAGTTTGACCAAAGAGCTATTGGTTTAAGAGGCTTGTATCAAAGGCTCTATTGGCCATTTTGAGGAAAATAGGATAAATGAGCTACTCAAGGAGCACTTTGACTAGCCTGGGATGATGAAAGATGTTCACAAGGTGTTGGAAAGGTATAAGGTGTGTAAGTCAAACAAAGGTCAAAAAGAGCTATATGGAGAATACACACCCTTGCTTATACTTAAACTGCCTTGGATCGACCTGAGCATGGACTTTATGCTTAGACTACTCAAAATGCCTCAAAAGCATGACTCTATTATGGTGGTAGTCAATTGGTTCAATTGGATGGGCTACTTCATCCCCTGCCATGAGATTGATGATGCTTTATTTACCATTAAACTCTTTTTGTAGGAGATAGTGCGGCTTCATGGAGTTCTTCGAAGTATAGTGTTAGATCAAGGCGCTAAGTTCACAAGCTTCTTTTGGAAAATATTATGGAGGAAGCTCTGTTGATGTTCAAAACTTCCTGCTATCCCTAAATGGCTAGATAAAGTACTCACCAAGATGATTAGAAGTTTACTATAAGCTACTCTTGGAAAGAACTTAAGTAATTAGGATTTGTGTTTACCAATCATTAAGTTTGCTTATAATCGCTCAACCTACAGCTTGACAGGCAAGTCTCCTTTTGATGTTGTCTATGAACTCAACTTGAGCTTGCCCCTAGACATGAGTAATGGCCTGACCTCAAATGAAGATAGTCGATAAGGAGTGTAGTACATAGATGAGTTTTAGAAGCTACATAATAAGGATGTTGAATAGTTGGTAAGGACAGTAGTAAGATTGCAAGAGCTTATCAACAAAGGTTGGAAGACTATTGTCTATAATCTAAGAGACTTAGTTTAGGTTCATCTAAGGAAAAGAGATGTTTCCAAGCAAAAGAGTGAACAAGCTTTCACCCCAAGCAAACAACCTTTTTAGAGTCCCTTGATGGATTAATGATCACGAATATGAACTTAAGCTATCGAAGGGGTACAGAGTGTTGCTGACCTTCAATGTCATCAACCTCACACCCGCTATGTTCGAAGAGGAAGCAAAACAAGATTTGAGAACAAATCTTCAACACCTTTGGGGAGCTAATGGACTACCAACCTCTAACCCAATCACTCAAGCTAAGCTTTGAGACTTGTACAGCTTAGCTTAGTGGATTTTACTCTTGCGGTCGGCTAAAGACGAATTTCAATGCTTAGATGACTTGTGACTAAATTCCTTCCATGCTCCATACGTCTATACTCTAATCCAAGTTGCTAAAGACCATGTTGTTGACCTTGAACTATTCGTCTACCGGTCAACTTACCTTATGTCAACCTAACAACTATTGAGCTGGTTACTAACCTAACATCTCTTGACTTCCTAAAGGTTCATCTTATCCCTGCTATATTTCCAGAAATTGAGTGCCAAACTACTCCTAGTTGCCTGGATTAATCGTTAGCTCTCCTTAAGAAGATTTTGTGCCAAAGTATGGCATTAATTGTTTTAAGCTATGTATTGAACTTTTGACGGGTTGTGCTTTATTCCTTTTTTCTTATTTATCTTTTATACCCTTTTAGGCATATATTAGGATAGTTCGTTTGTAAATTACCCTTAATGTAATTTCCCTTTCCATTGTTGTCCTAAGAAGCTTACTATAAGTAGTTTCCTAATTTGTACAGCCAAATCATCTCATGATTATTGAATTCAATATGTTCTCTCCAAGCTTGTGTATACAGCTTGAAGTATCACTGTCTTAATCTTATCTAGCTAGGGAATTAGTGGCAAGTAACCTTAGACTTCACATTTGTGAGCCATATTGAGTGGTGGGGTTTAAGTCCATTTATGGACCTTAGGTAGGTCATATCCTTTAATCTAGCTCTTGAGTTTTAGCTAGGCTTCCCTTCTTACTTCTTCACTACAATGAAGGACCATTTCCTTCGTGGTAAGCCTTAAGTGATTACTCAACTCCTTAGGTACACCATTAACGCTCTTATTTAACCCAACTAGTAGTTATGGCTAGTGGCGAGTAGACTTCCTTCCCCACTTATGAGTCATATCAAGTAAGAATTGAGCTGTGTTGAGCTCTTTGATGAGTTACATTTGTAAGGTTGCTTCGTAAAGTTATTGCATTGTTCATTCTGATTATTATTTTCTTCGTTGTTGCGAAGGACCCATGATAACATGAAAGTAGCATACATATTCTAGAGTAATTTTATTTGATTTTGTATATTAATTTATCTAATTTAGTAGTAACTTAGGGCTTAATTGGTTTAATTTTCATTTTCAAGGACTTTGGGGGGTAGTTGATGAACTTTCAAAGACTTTTATCAAGCTTTGGAGCATATTGAATGAAAGTTATTAATCATGGATTTAGAGTGTAAGGATTTTAAGAGAGAAACGAAGCTTAAGAGAGAATACGGTTGAAAACTACGACCGTAATTTATGGCTGTGTACTTCGTATCATTAATTTTCATCAAATTTTGAAGATTTTGAACTAAGTGTAAGATCACACCCCATCACTACGGTTGTGTACCTTAGGCGTAGACATGCCATGATTTATGAATTGTCTAATTTTGTTAAGTTTTCTTTATAAATTTATATCCAACTCTTATAAATAGGTGTTTAGACCTAAGTTTGCAGAGAGAGCCCCTTCAAGTAAAGTCATTGGGGTAAAAATTATAAGGGTTCTCCTTCTTTTCTTTTATTATTATGTCTTTATTTTAATTTTCTTAGTAAATTGTTATTAAACCCTATATTCTAGTGTGACTTTTATTATTTCTATTGATATTGAAATTCAATATAAGATATTTGTATATTGTGATCTAATTGTATTGTGTTTATTTCATCTTTAATTTAATATACTAATGATTGAATTATTGCTCGAGTCTATTATAGAGTTCTTGAGAGTATGTAATGTGACTAATCGATACAATTAGACGAAACTAGCTAAAATGTTTAGCAGTTCGATTTTTTCGGATTAGGGTAACCACACAGTAGGATTCAATGGTTTCATGCGATTTTACAATACTTTATTTAGAAGCAATTTGGGTATAGTGGTTTCAAGATTAAGAATTAGCTAGAGATGTAAGTTTAGTTAATTCATAACAAGAATCCTTACGATCCAATATTACAATTGAGGTTAAATAAGTCACTTAGAATTAGGAAGTAAATAACAATAAAATTTACTAAGGAACATGTTTTTTCCTTTATTTTAATTGTTTTTATTTTTATTTCTATTTCTACTTTTATTTATTTTCCATTTAAGTTTTTATTTCTATTATTTTAATTGTTTTGTTATTGCAATCTTTACTTTAGCATTTTTAATTATTCAGTTATATCTTTTAATATAAAAGTTAGGTAATTAGAATAATTTAAAGATAAAATCTAAATCTATAGTATAACTTAACAAGGTACACTTAACTATGTTATAAGCCTTGCATTCAACTCATATCATTTAAGGTAAGCCTTATTGATTACCATGCTCTTAGGTACACTAAGAACAAAGTCAAGTATGTATCGTTACCTACTAGAGTAACTCCAAAAACAATGCAACAACGCAAAACCAACTACTCCCTTCTCGAAATCTTCTTACTCCAATACCAAGATAATATGTTATAACATGAAGCTCTACATGAGCGACAATATCATTTAGCAATGAGGATGGGTTGAAACTAAGCTATGGTTCGAAAATAAGTTGGAATAGTTGATGATTAGGCAAACTTGTGCATTAACTTGTGGATATGACGCACCATAAGCCACATATGGACCTAACAACTAGCTTGATACGATGCACAAAGTTAACTATAAGGGTCACTCGCCATTAATCCTTACATAAGGAAATCGAATAATGTTAAGGTTTAAACATGGTAGTTAAGCTAAACTTATGCAAGAACAAATGAAGGGAAGTAAAGAAAATATTCATTAATTGGTTGGTTTCAACTTTCGACTCTTATACAACAAGGGTATTATTTACCTCTTAAGGTTACAAAATAGAATTAATAATGACTAAAAGGGGCAAATTGCCAAAAAGAGAAATTATAAGGTTTAATCTTACATAAAAAGAGCAAAGCAAACTAAAAACATAAAAAAGCATCCTCTGCAAATAATATGAAAGTAGCAACTATTATAGACACATGTCAAAATGCAGCTGGGTACTGTTCTATCAGGGAATAATGGATTTTATATGAATAGGAGGTAGGTTAGCATTGCTTAAATAGCTTAGATTGGTACATAGGGAGCTCATAAATAAGTTAGAAGAGCTGATGGTGAGCTTAATTGAGTTATTTGATGCTTAGGATAGTTAGGTACTTCAATTTGCAACAGGGTGAAGAAATAGCAAGGGCTTAGAAGGGTAAATAGGTCAATCATATGCAACGAAGACATCTCCTCAATAATAGGTCGGAGAGTGATGATCTATTATGCTAAATTCTCCAATCATCTAGCTCAAATACATATGTTTTGTCCTCGAGTTGATTCTTATCAGTACTCTTTATGAGAATGATGGGCTTAAAACAATCTTGAGCAAAACAATAAGAGAAGGTTAGCTTACTATCTAGAATACAAGTTGGAATCAGAAGTTAAAAGATGGTTGAGTGTTGCATGAGCACTTTAGGAATGGTGAACCTCCCATCCCATGACATGAGTCCATTTAATAAATTGAAGATGACCTACTCCCAGCTTGACTTATCATCTCTAGAAGTCCTTACTTCCTTAGCATAAGCATCTAGGCTAGTGTAGGTTTGTTTATACTACCAATATTGCCATATAAGATACCACGCCGAGAGCTCAATTGCTTTTTTTTAGACTTCTCCAACTTCACAAAAGAGATGGCTTAGAGTAGATATTAGATGGCTAGGACATGAGGGAAGGAGCCCATCTTATGGCAATACATGTGACTCTTCACTTAGATAAAGGTTAGGATGATATTGTGATCACATAGATGGATATGTACTAATTAGTATAGCCTCAACTTGTGATTCAATTGGATATCACATAAATTATATCAAAATAAACTTAATAGGAAATTAATATAACTTATTATATGGTTGTCATTGTTTTTAAAATGTACTCATGTTTGTTGTTTATTTTAGCAAAATAAATGAACTTAATTATTACCGTGTTGTTTTGAATTGGAATTTAGAAGAGAATGGACTATGGAGAGGTTGTTAATATGCTTGAATAGATGGGAGGAAAGATCTATAATGTGTTATCTATATTTGCAAATCGTTTAAATGGTTGAAGCATATTTTTTAGGAGAACGGAAACTTTACTCTTGTTGAGATTCTATAAGTTAAAATCACACAAGTTTAAAGTCATCCACGTAAAATCTCATTTTCATGAAATGAAGTTAATTTGAAAGTGTTTTTCGAATTTTCCTTTTTCCGAAAAGAGAGTATTTTGATTCTTTTCTTCCCGCAGATGATAGCACTAAAAAACTTTTGAGTTTTGAATCTCTATCTATAAAATGGATGGACTCGTGGAATATGCGTTTTACTTGGTCCTACGATCCAACAAGATTCCAGGGGCCGAACGAAACGTAATCCCCCCACGAAAGCAAAGCCGAAGCCACCTGGTCGAAGAGATCAGCCCAGCGGGACCCACAAAACCTTCCGTGGCTTAGCCCCATTGTGGAGGCACTACTTGAGTTCCAGGGATTGGGGGATCCACGTGTCAGCATTCACGGAGATATTTCCTGTGAGGGAGCCACAATCCTCTACAAAATCATTCACAGCAGAGCTCAACTCCTACCCATCCACCATCCGCGTTACCCCATTGGACAAACAATCGCGGCCGGCGCTTACCGGGTCCTGTAGCAGTAAAGCTACGCAACCTCGCACGTGATCACTTCTCTTAACTCTGTAGTCTGTGGATTATGGTCCCTAGTCCACAGGTTCTGTAATAACATTAGAACCAAATAAAAAAGACAATATTTATCAAAATTCAAATCCTTTGGGAGAGATAGGCGGATTGGACATGGGACAGATCTTTGATAAATTACAAGGTACGTAACAAGATTTTCTCAGTTAGATTCAGCTCTGTTTGGTTCTTTAGATTCCATCTGTTGTGATGAAGTGTTCCTAAGTCATTATTGACCTGATGAAACATGATTTTCAGTTGCTAGGGCTGTTTTAGTATTTTGTTTATGTGTAAGTGCAATAGTAACTCCAGAGTTCTATAGTGCTTTCATTTGGGATACACATCTCTGAAGTAGTCCAAAGGATTTATGCGATTGATATTATGGATTTGAGGATCAATCGTGGGCTTTGGAGACGATATAAGCGTTGGTTATCATTGATGTTGTCATCCTTGCTTCAATAGGTTTTACGAATATGTTTCATCTTGTGACTATCTTGAGAACGGATTTCAAGTGCTCGAGGCAGTTGTTATAAATTATATAAGCCAATTTTTATATACCTGCTTTATAAAAGCTTTCAGAAACATATCTTTAGTATTTTCCTAGAAAAAAGCAAATGAACCTGTCTTATGCAGTTTTTAACTGTTAGACGAGCACTCCTTAATGAAAACGTTTTCGGAATAACCACCCACTTCTATTGCCACACATATCAGAATTTTGTCCAGCCACACTACTCATAAATGCAAGTGGCATATGACTATATCAGCCCTACTTTTGGCCTTAGCTGCTTCCAGTCTTTAGAGAGAATTGATGTGCTTTTTATTTTAGTAGTAATCTTGAGGTCAAATTAGATTGCTAACACGAAGAAGAAGATGTTTGATTGGAGCAGCTTCTGTGATGACTTTTTATTGAAACTACTATCTAATTGCCAATGGAGCTTCTCTCGGCTTTTGCTGCTCTATGAGATGGAAGGATTTGTACGTTTAAGAGTTCAGTTAGATGATGAGGACAAAAATTGGTTTTTCATCATTTTGGTCAACCAGTATAGACAAACTTTTGCTGCATATACACTTGAACATAGTGATTAGTGCCAACAAATGATGCTGGAATCTGTAAGAAGTAATTTAGACATATTAAACGAAGTCCTAACCTCTCTAATCTACTCGCTGTCTCATAAATGTGCTTGATGCGCCAGAAATCATGAGTAAAGCTGAACCAAATCTCTTGGTTTAGCTTGGACACATTTATGCATCAGTATGAGTTTCCTTTTAAAGTCCAGTACGAATTTCACTTGAGAGTGTGCTTTAAGGGGAACTAAGTGAATTATGTCCATCCTATTTTACTTGAGCATTTCACGTTTGATAACCCATAATTCAAAATACATTATATTTCAGTGAAAAGTCTTTTTTTTTTTTTTTGTTCCTTTTTGTTGGAAATTCATCTCAATTATTTTGGGGATTTTGTGCAGCAATAGATACTTTGTCAATAGGGACTTGATGTACATGGGAAGAACACTGGAAAATAGCTACTTAAGGGGACTGTTTTCAAGTGACAGATTCTTCTACAGTTTTATTCATTCCTTTCTTTCTTAGATAATTTTATCTAAATCTGGAAATAGAAATTGGTTCTTGTTTTTTGGAATATGTCTTTTGGAACTTTTTCAACATTCATTATAATCAAAGATTTATAGTTGCCATATATTAATGTGGGAATTTACAGATGTTGCAATTACTAGTGACTTTCAATATGAAGTAGTAGTGAAAGACGATGGCAGTAGTGTGCAACCAGTGGTAAACATTCATGAAAAATGCCAACAGCAAATAAGTAAAATGATTCTTCTTTTTGAAAAATGAAACCATTTCCCCCGTCTTTTATTGGCTTCATGTATATTAACTACCACCACCTGCTGTCAGCTATAATTTCCACCTTCCACCATCACTGGTCCCTACTTGAGATTACTATGATAATCGAGGACAATTTTAAAGCTTTGACTATAACAAATATATAAAAAATCTAGAAAACATTTCTGCAGAACAAAGAACCATTAAGTGAATGCATTTTTTAGAAGAAGTTGCTTGTTGACCCTCGAATGTTTTAAGTTTCAGTAGCATATTCAAATGCAACTTAATCTTGACTAGGCTAACTACTAAGCCTGACATCACAAAGTTAGTTTCATATGTCATAGAAGCACTTTCAACATTCATTCCCATCCAAATCGCAAGAGTGGCTGTGTATTGTTAGCATGAAATGCTTGAAGATTGCATGATAGCTGCAATTTCTACATCTTTCCAGTGCTGCACAGCATTTTAGCTCCATGACTTTTACAAATTTTCTCTCATGTTTGCCATCCTGGTAGAATGTGCACAAATTATAGACATAATGAGACAACTATGAAATGAGAGTGTGAGATGTGAACTCTGTAACAGTCAACTAATCTAATGCTTTTTCAGGTAAGGAATGGAAGCGAAGACAGATCAAAAAAATAACAGACAAGGTCTTTGATCGCCTTACACATGAATCAGGAAAGCAGTTTTTGACATTTGAAGATTTGTACATTGCTGTTTTGCTTGTCTACAAGTGGGATTCTTTTCTTAATCTGATTTACTAGATCATATCAGAGAATGCCTTTTTTTGATTCTCGGTGAAATTTCTCTTTTCCAGTGACATCAATAAGCATTTGCCTGGTCCACATTTTGATCCACCCACAAAGGAACAAATAAAAATCTTGATACAGGTATTGCTATTGTGCTTGGGTGACTGGTTAAAGTGCATCATCATATGTCATTTAGGTGAATTGTTTGTTTGGTAATGTGTAGCCAGCAGAGTGGGAAGAAAAATTCACAACAATGAAATAAAAGTAGTCAGATTCTTTCTTCACCATCAATGCTGTTCTTTTGTTTTGGCTGGTGTGCTTAAATGGTATGAGATAGAGCTAGGGTTCAGATGAGGAAAATTAGGGTTTAAATGAAGGAAAAATTGGGGATTTCTCCTTAGTTGGTCAGGTGATGGAAGACGAGTACACTTGCTCATTTCCAAATATTTCCACTCAAAGAATATTGCTTCACACACTTACTAAACTGCCTCCTCCTATTTTTATACTCTGCTCTAACTAACCACTCTTGAATAGAGAGATAACAGAATATAAGAGCCACTCAGGTCAGCCACTTCCCCTGACTGGTACTATGCCACCTTCCCTTTTCCCATGTCACTTCCCTTTCTCCGTGAATAAACATGTAATAAAGGCACATAAATTTTGAGGATGCTATCAGTATGTGTGCATCTTCTTTGGGGATCTTCAGGAGCTATGGTTTCTCTGAGTTTCCTTTTCCTGTGTATTTTTCATATTTATGCTTGTTTCCAAAAGCAATAAATTGAAAGAATGACAAAAATGCCTTAGTAATTAGTACAAAGCAGTTCTGTTAGGTTTCAGCAAATTGGTTGTATTATGTATCTATTACTAAGATCAGGTGAAAAGGGTTCACCCAGTGCACAAAGTGCTGTCCATTTATTGCATTAGAACAGGCCCACGTCTATGAACCATATCCTGACATTTTTTCAGAGAGGCTAATTCCGCTTCTTGAATCCCATCTCCCATGGGTCACTGAACAAGCAACTTTACATTTGTGCCGATGTTTGCTGTATGTTGCTAAGATCCGTTATGTGTTTTAGTCTACTTAACTACTGTATTTGAGCTGGCCAAAATAATAATAATAATATACTGATTTGTGTATTATATATATATACAGCAATAAATAGATTTGGCCAATTTGTGTATTATTGAAAGTATCAAAATTACAGAGTATGATTTTGGGATGTATTTTTAGAGATACAAACCTTAAAGAGAATGTGAAAAAGACCATTATAAACCGGAATATACAAAACCATGTCAATACACGATAATATACAATAACATGCTCCTTCGATCTTTAGTTGCTAAAGTCAGCACGAGCTTAGTGCAATGCGTTAGGGTAAATGGAATCACCAGTTCACAATAGAAGCTCCACTATTTCTTCTAACAAGAGCAGATATATATTCGGCAGAAAGGTAGCAGCTGCTACTCTGTCTTTTGTAAACTCAAGTGTTTCTTTTTCTTTCTTCTCCACAAACCCCACCCCACCCCGCACCCCCGCCCCCCCTTGCAGTCTTGGAATTTGGTAACTCTCAATAGTACCATTTTTAGGTGCTTAAGAAAATATCAACATTCTCTATAGAATAAAGGAAGTATCTTATTTCTGTGAGTAAGTATGGCTTACAGTTCAAATGCACCAGTGTTTGATTTTAATCCCGCCAATTGCAGGAACTTTTTGGTTTGTTAACATGCAGATTTCTTTCAGCAGATGTTCTTGCTTGTTTGCATATGTAGGAATGTGATTTGACTTCTGATGGGCAACTTGATCGTGAGGAGTTCTCAATGTTCATTCAAAAGCTGACAAGTGACACATTATTAGTGGTCAGCCAGGGACTGATTATAACATTGGTTGTAGCACCTACTGTTGCGATGGCAACAAAGAGGGCCACAGAGGGTGTTCCAGGAGTGGGCAAGGTGGTGCAGAAGCTACCAAATTCTATTTATGCGTCCCTTGTGACCCTTGCCGTAGTGTTGTTTCAGAGGTCTGCGCAGGAGGATTACTAGCTTAAAATGAAGATAATGTCTTTCAACTGAAACCTTTGTTTATCATAAACTGTCGTCATTAGTTTTATTTTTGGTCAAAAACAATAGTTACACCGAACTATTCTATGTAAAATTCTACCGAAATAATACTCTGTTTCCTTTAGGTATCGTATGGAAATAATGGTTGCCTCGGAAAACATCAACCATTCAGTAAGAGTTGAAGTTTAGGAAGGATGTCTCTGAAGTAAGTGAAAGAAAAGGGAAATTTCATCTTAGATAATTTAGGTAAAAGTCGAGCTTTCAAGCACATTTCTTTTTCTCTTTAAAGTCGGAGAGTGGATTGATGATGGAATTGGATTCGATGGTACCAACAAAATCAGAGCGTTAATCATCATTAGTTATTGAATTAACTGGTCAACTTATCTAGCTATTCGTCTTCATTACTCACTCTCTCTCTCTCTCTCTTCCCCATACATAGGACGAGGAAACTTCTTCCCACCAATCTCTACTAAAATATCTACGAGGGCAACAACTGTATTGTAACGCACATTTGGATAAGCGCTTCAGGATAGGGCAACATAGGTGGAGGGATAATGATAAAATCATACTTTGAATATTTTTTTAATTTAATACATAAATTTGAAATTGCTAAATTTCATACTCAATCCAATTATTACTTGTCAAATTTAATATCTCATCTTTGATTGTTTTCACTTGTATGCTTTATCCAATGTGCATTTATCATGTTATTTTTCTCAAGTTGACAAAAAGTAGTAAATTTAACAAATAGAACTTTGAGTGGGTATGATATTTAGCAATTTTAAGCTTTAGGTATAAAATTTAACAAGTAAGAGTCTAATATGATATTTAGTAAATTTAAATTACATATCATCATGGTGCCTGATGGCAACTAGAACGCCACTACAATTGATGCATAGGGCTTCGTTAAGCAGACGGGGCTTTGTGAAAAATTGCAAGGCAAGAAACGACGAAATCCGAGCCTTGGAAGAACAAGTCACACAGTAGAATGACCTGATCAAAGAGCACAACGAGGACCTTCGGGCTTGATTGGACAGACAACAAAAGGCACGATGCTCGAGGCCTTGTACTATGAGAGTTGATAGCTTAGATTCAAGTGGTTTGCACTCTTGAGGCTCAATATCTGATCGGCAAGCTCCATTCCTATAGAGAGCTACGCTCACTTCAAACCGGGACAAGAGTCCTGTACATGCCACGAGTCAGCACGAGAAGTTTGTTGAAGGCCAAGTTGAAGATTGGAAATGGACTTGCACGAACCAAATTGCTCAGCCGCATCTCGCGGATAAGCTATGCAAGACAAGGCCCAAATCCCATAGCTCGACAAGCCCATCTAGGGCGTAGACTATATCTGGCTGGCAAACATGATGGTGAAGAAAATGTCCAAAAATCGCGGAAGCAAGGAGATAGATGCAACCGCCTTAAGCGTAGGCAACGGAACCCTTGTTCTCACAGAAGATCTAGGACCAGGTACTCCCAATGAGCACTAAGTTGCCAACGTTGGAGCCATAAGATAGGATGACGGGTGCCGATGATCAATTGATGCACTTTTGGACTCTTATGGATTTGCATAGCCCTAGCGATGGGATTAGTTGTAAAGCTTTTCCTAACAACATGAGGATGGTAACTTGGATGTGGTTTAACCACTTACTTGAGAATTTAATTTCAAGTTTGAATGAGCTTACTAGGAAATTTTCTCTACACTACCAGGCAAGTGAACCAACAACCAAGGACAATTCGTCTTTATACCTTGTTCAGCAAAAGGATGGGGAATCTCTTTATAGACCAGTTTAACAAGGCCGTAGTGGAGATCCCATTGTTGAATAAAGGAATTGTAGTACATGTTGTGATAGTGGGGGTTGATCTTGATGGGGAATTTTTCATATCCTTATTGAAGGGTAAACTCACTACCTTGGTCAATTCAAAAAGAAGGCCTAAAGGTACATAGACCAAGAAGACAATATTTAGGCAAGGTGCAAAGTTGACCAATGAAAGGTTGGATAAGAAAAAAGAAAAGGAAAATGGGTTAGTAAAGGATTGCCTAAGATCTGGAGATCATGATAACGATTTGAAGGACTAAGAGCGATCCAACCTAATACTAACCTTCACCCAGCATACTCCTCTAATAAGCTGATAGGGGATATTTTTATGGTAGATCGCAACTTGGGGTTGCTACCATGCCTTGAAAAAATGAAGACTAGTCCAAGTTGATGTGATAATGGCAAGTACTATGATAAGGTGCATAACACCAATGAGTTTTTCCGATCAAAGAATGCTCTTGAGCACATTATATAACGTGGCTATTTGAAGAAGTACATCGCTAACTCAGAGAACCGGGTCAAATGACCTCCCTAGTGATGCAACTACTTTATTCTTACCTTGCTTGTATTTGATGACAAAATAAAACCCTTCTAGAAATTCAATCTAACAAGCTTAGCATTTAGAAAGTTTTAATTGGCTTTATAGGCACTTGAAGGATTCATGATCCGTGTATATGAAAAATTCCTTTGGCAGAAGATAATGTTGCCATGCGCAAGGAGCTTGGATTAAGGCTAATAGTTCTTTGTTATACACAGAATAGTTTAGTTGTGCTCCTCTAAGCTTTTCACTATGATAAGCGATAGGTTGGTTTTCTTGCATCAACATAGCTTCGACACCAACACTTAACCCATTGCATTCAAGCTCAAATATTTTATCAAAGTTTGCTAAGATTAAGACTGGGGTAAAGGTCAACTTTTCTTTCACCTTAGCAAAACTCCTCTCTTCTCTCTTCCCACTTAAACTTTACGTTCTTCTTCGTTAGCTTAGTTAGGGGTGTAACTATGTTACTAAATCCTTGGATAAAATGTCAGTAGAAGGATGCTAATCCATGGAAACTCCTTACCTCTGCACACGAAATTGGGGTTAGCTATTCAACAATAACTCAAGCCTTCTCTTCATGAACCTTTAATCCTCCTCTACTAATTATGTTGCTAAGGAAGATCACCTCTTTTTGGCAAAAACAACACTTCTTTATGTTTTCGAACAATTTCTTTACTTGGAGGACATCGAAGAAAGCTTGGAGATGGTTAATATGACTAACTAGGTTAGCACTATAAACAAAGATGTTGTCAAAGTAAATAATGACAAACTTCTCGATCAGATTCCTTAAGATATGATTCATCAACCTCATAAAAGTGCTTAGGGCATTTAATAGCTCAAATGGCATAAGCATCCACTCGTAGAGGCTATGTTGGGTTTTAAAAGCAGTTTTCTATTCATCCCCTTGTCTCATTCAAATTTAGTGGTACTTAGACTTTAGGTTAATCTTGCTAAACAATCTAGCACCACTTAGTTTGTCTTGCATGTCATCGAGTCTTGGAATAAGGTACCTGTACTTGATTGTGATTTTATTCAAAGCTTTACTATCTACATACATTCACTAAGTACCATCATTTTTTGGCATAAGCAATGCAGGTATAATACAATAGCTAAGACTTTTTTTTTACATATCTTTTTTCTAGCAATTCATTGATTGTCTCAGGAGCTTGGCAGTTTGTTCAGTATTCATCTGATAAGTTGGTTTATTCGATAGGGTTGCGCTGAGTATTAAGTTAATGCAATGCTCTATGCCTCGGAAAGGGGGTAATCCCTTAGTAACTGCTCGGGAAATAAGTTGGAATATTCATTGAGTAACTTTTCGACCTCCTTTGGCAGCTTCACTGGTTTCTTTAATTCTAGTAGTCTCTGTACCAATAGGAAGGTTGGTATGTTAGATTTGATGGTTTCTCGAAGCTCGGCTCTACTTAGTACCAAAACCTTCTTTAATCCTCGAGCCAATTTGGCTTGTAATTTGCTTGCATGACTCGAGGTCATAGGGTTCAAGATAATTTTCCTCTCATCCTTCTCAAACACATACATTTTCCTAAAACTATCATGAATAACCCTTTGATAAAAAAGCTAAGGTTTGCTTAGCAATACATGAGATGCATACATGAGTAGCACTTCACAAAGAATTTAATTGGAATAGTTTCTAATTGAGATTGGCAATGATACTTGTCAAATGACATGTAATGCTCCCTTTTCATTCAACCAATGTAGTTTATAAAGCCTCAAATGTGAAATGGTTGGCAACTTAAGCTTCTTAATCAGGTTGGCAGATACTACATTAGTGCAACTTCCACTATCTATGATGAGTGCACATACTTGCTTTTTCACCTTGCATATGATGTGGAATAGGTTCTCTTTGTGCTCTTCCTCAGTAAAAGGTTCTATACTCATCACACATCGGATAACCAAAGTTAGTTTGTCCAAATCCTTTGCAAACATATCTCCCTCAACTAGTTCATCAATAACCTCAACCTCTTCCTCCACTTCTCTTCTCTCCTCAGGTTCCTAATCCGTGCTATCCACTTTAACCTTTAGGGCATCTTCCTAGATGATCATAATTTTTCTATTTAGACATTGGGCAACCATATGTCTAAACTCTTGACACTTAAAACACTTGATTTAGCTAGTCTCCATCTTAAGTCTTTGACCTCTCTAATAAGTTCTCTTTAGTAGCTCCAGGTCGGCAGTGTAACCCTTCTGTTTGATCACAGCTTCAATTCTTTGACTAGAGTTAGTGCTATAGGGAGCTTGGTTACTACTTTAGGTAGGTCAGTTAGACTAGCCTGATCAATCTATTAGAGGTCGGCTCAACCTGTTACCCCTCTACCTTTCTATTCGCTAGGCAATTTGATGGCCTCATCTAGGGTAGTGAAGTGTTGTAATTCCATTATGTCCTGAATATCGTACTTCAACCAAGTAAGGAATCTAGACATTGTCTAGGCTGATGGCTTATTTACTTCACATTGGATCATAAGCATTTTGAATTCTTGAACACATTCATTAATAGTTTGGCTTCCTTGTCTCTGCTGTTGAAGCGAGCAAAAGTATCTTACAAATAAGTATTTGGTATGAATCTATTTCTAAGTGTCCTCTTCACCTTGGGCCAAGTGCTTACTTCCCTATACTCTTCTCATCTCCTCATAATTTGGAAGTTCTTCTACCACATCGTGATATAGCTTGAGAACTCTATAGTAGTGGTCCTTACTTTCTCGCGGTCTTCATATTGGTAATAATAAAAAATACACTCTACCTTATTTTCCCAGTCTAGATAGTCATCAGTGTTCTTAGAACTATTGAAGCTCGAAATTTAAAGCTTCACATGGTCAATTGCTCGAGGTGCTTGAGCTCTTTCCTGTTCCTTAATGTACTCTCCTTCTCCTTCTTCATTGGCTTCACTTAAGCGAAGTCTCCTCTACACTTGTCCTTCGACTCGTTTACCTTGATTTAGTTGAGTTGGGTTCTAAACTCTTATAGTTGGGCAACTTGGGGAGTATTCTACACGGCTTGAGCAAGTCGAAAGGCTAGTGCATGAATAGGCTTAATCAGATCTATTATCAAGTTGGTCATCTCATTAAGACGTTTATCCGTACTTCTAAGGGTATTCTAGGGTTGTCGTCCATTGTGGACAACATTACCATTATTATCCTTAATACCAGTGTTGACACTTGAGTCCATCATTCTCTCAACTAATTTTAAGGACAAACTAATAATCTAAGAAATAGTAGACATTGTCTTGTAAGCCAAACAACTCATACACACACTTCTCTACACGATAATTCAAACTAATTGTAAATAGAGCAACTACTTGAAGAATAATAAACCCAGTTGAAACTTGGTTTGTTTTTGTATGCTCAAAATAGGGCAAAACAAAGTACTTCAGAACAAATATCTCATAACATTAGCAAAATTTCAAATAATCTTCGAAACACTTAAACTAATCTCTCTCATATTCATAATACACTTAAGAGCAGTACCACACACTTGCATTGTAACAATTACGATCGGACAACAATTGACCTAATTGAACTTTTGCTTTGATACCAAGATGATATGATCTACATTAAGGACTAATAAGGCTGGTCGCAAAGGGTGGGTCCAAGCTTACAGAAAGCTTGAAAAATGAAGATGGAAATGCATGAGAACAAAGAAGTAAACAAGCAACGATTAGTTTCGAGGATATGATGCACCGAGGATATGATGCACCAAGGAACTATCGAGAACTCACAAAGCAAGTGTTATTATATACTTGCATCGGCTGACCCCTCTCGGCCTCTTTGTGCATCACTAAAGGAAACGGTTTTAGTAAGGCACTGTTAGCTCCACCACTATTTAACCCTCCTTGGCAATTGGATTGCCCCTCCACATCTCTTACTAGTTCTTCCTGAATACCCTTACCTCCCGAGTGCATATCCCCCTTGATAAGAATTAGAGCACTGGACCTCTGACCTGAGCCTGAGCTCAAGGGCTTAAGAGTATGACTAAGAGAGTTCTCCTGTATTAACCTATAATTGATGAGTCTAAGTTGCTTTAATGTACCAATTTGTTGCCTTGTCTAAGCTGAACCCTTTTATGTTTATCAATAGTTTTTGATTGTTGACTTGAAACACACTTAGACAACAGCTCGGCCCATTAGACCCTTAGCTTAGTGGACTAGAATTTAAACTACTCAGAGCATATCCAAGCTGAATTCACCTCGGAAGATTCCCTAGTTTTGCTCAATAGTCTCCAGCTTGATGGTATAGTTTTGTTTGTTTCTACCAGAAGTTCTCCCAATAGTTGCCAGCTATGTGTCTGAGCAACCATGTGATAAAATCTTTCATACGGGATGGATGCTTTTCTTGATTTTTCATCTATGCTCCTTCATATTCCTTGTACATTATTTATTTTAGACAATACCCTTTTAGTCATTTCCGTTTATAGTAGTTTCCCTAATGTTTCGAGTATAAATACCCTCTTGTACATTGTAACAACGACACACATCAACATAATTATAGAATATTCCAAAGTTTCTCTTGCTTGTCTATAAATGTCCCTTTTGTTTGCTCACTCGCATTTATCATCCTTATCTTAACCCTTAAATAAGGCTAGTTAGCAAGTACCCTATCAAGTTAGTTTATGCGTCATATTGAGTTCATTTGGTGAGTCTTCGGTAGTTGTGTGGTGTGTCATATATTTAGAGTTGATCGTGGGTTTTGTTTCTTTCGCTTCTTTTTTTAAGCATATTACCTCCATTTTAAGCTTTCAGTAAGCTTAGAACCATCCTCAATGTGGCCCACCTCGTCTATCCTTAGCGCGGCCTTATCACCTCTGGTTAGGGATTGGTTTCCCCGACCCCCTTTTAGCAAGCGTGACCTAATTGTGAAACTCTTACTCTTATACTCCCTCAAGCATAACATGGCGAGCCCCCTATTTGGGTGCCTCCTATTCATGCTCTTCCCACCTTAATGTGCCAATAACATCAACTCGAGTAGTAGCCGCCCATTGCTCAGTGGCTACATTAAGAGGTAGTGCAATTGGGACAACTCTCGACCCTTTGCCTATGCCTTTCTTTCCCTTCACCTTACCTACCATAGCTTTATTCCTCCTTTTCATAGCAGGAGTACCCTCAGGATTAACCTCATTGATAGCGTCTAAAGTAGCCTCATTGATAAATGTACAAAGTTGCACTATCTCCATATAATTATTGCACGTTATGCATTTTATGGTGCTTTATTGTGAATTTTGCTAAGAAACAATGAAATGTGCAATCTTTAGTTTAGGTGCATGAAGATTATAGAATAGCATCAAGATTAGAGCTTAACCGGTTTTTATGCTTTACTATTTTTGATCTTAATTGCAAACCAACTTGAGAAATGAAAGCTTTAATACAATTGCATGCTTCCAATATTTTAGACTTTCATCTTTTCAAGCATCTCTTCAAGCGTTTTTGAGTGCTTAGGTCAAGGCCAATGACTTCTTTTTGCAAGCTCATGATATTTGGTCTATTCTAAACTCGTTATGAATGTTCAAGTTATGAAATTGGCAGAAACTTCAACTTATCGGCATCCTCTTGTCACATGTGGCAGGAAATTAGGAACAAATGCAGACCAACTTCTTTGGTTTGAACTCCTTGTTAATAGCAGCTCGGCGCAGACTTTATCTGCAGTAACATGACATAACATTAAGAGCAGCTGCAATTTAGCTAGAGTTGCTGCCGAGAACTAGAGCAGAACCTAGAAACTCCATGCGTCATAACTGCAGCTTTCTGGAAAATTTAGCACTTGAAGGACTATCATTTAATTGCATCTCATGTCTTCATTTTCAAAAGATGTTTTATGCTAAGTTGAATTGAGATGAGCTTGTGAAGTACTATTGTCGTTGGTTTTAGTGCAGGTCATGACTCCAATTTGAGGAAAACAAAGATAAAGAAGCTGTGCTGTAGTCCAAATATGATTGGCCCTTGTCAAAATAAACCAAGCAGTTTTGTGTCTTTTCAAGTGAAGACCAATCCAAGCAATTCACTCAATTGCAGGCCGTGTACTTTGAGTCACTGCACCATTCCAACTCCTATGAACCAAGTTTGCCAAGCTCCTCTGCAAACAGCCACTCCCATATAGAATTTGGCTGAACCAAACATCAAATGCTGCAGCAACCCCAAGCCTGGAATGTCTAAACAACAGCTCTTTGTGCAGTAGAATAGGACGCATGATTGGCACTCTTCACAATCAAGTTATGCTCTCAACACAAGGACGTGGATGCTTAATTTATTTTCTCGTCTTACAATTCCTTGTTAAGGCCAACTTAACCTTATCTCAGTTTGAATAATCATGTTAGCTCATCACTTGCTTTTGGCTTGCTTGACAGGTAAACCGAGGATGAACTACTAATAGCAGCCCCATTCAAGTTACAGCTACAACATGATAGCTGCAATTCACATTAATGCGCAAGCTTGAGCTTATTCCAACATGATCAATAAACTAAAAATTAAGCAGCTATGGCAACTTAAAATCAGCAGCCAAGCCTAGCAATTCAAGCAGCCATAGAGCACCAAGAAGCAGCCACGCTTAAGCAGACAGCAGACCCGAACACCCCATCAACACGCCACTAGCAGTAATTCCAAACACCAACAGCAGGTTCTTTCCTTAGACGAACAACGAATTTTGACAGTAGACCTGAGAGCATCAACAATTGACTCAAACGTAAGAGAATCCGAGGCAACAGAAGATTACTCTAGCCAACCGAAACAGAGCATGAAGCTCTACACTTCTGCAGCAGCATTTGCACTTTTAAGCCTAGCCGAGAGATGCAACAAGTTACAACAGCTCCAATTCACGTGACAGCAGATAGTTGCAGCAGCTGACTACTCCAAAACAGACCAAAACAAGCCACATGAGTAGTGGAGAAGCGCAACTAAACCAAGCAACCATAGTCGAGAACTCCAAATGTGTAGCAGCTTTATTCAATTTCATAGCAGCTCACTCTCCTTAAAACTTCAGCAGCTTCGTAGGACAACACCGAGCAGTTGCAACATTCCAGAGTCGAGACTAAGCAAGATCCAACGCTCAAAATTGCAATAGCTGGCCGAGTATTATCCAAGCTGTTGTCCACTTACGCTTGAGCTTCAAGCTGAGAGTAGCAAATATCAGCAGCTCCAACGTGTACCAAGCCGCTGCTGAACTTCAACCAAGCACCAACCGAGCCGCTGCTGAATTTCATCCACGCAACTCCAGCGGAGCAAAAATCGAGCGCCCAATTTCTTGCCCAGCAATCAAGCAAGGGTCGAGAATATCCTTTCCAGCTGCAGTGCAGCAGGCCGTGAGTACCAACATAGATAGCAGTAGCTGAACTCGCAAACTCAAGCGCCCCAACTCGCAGCAACAACTAAAAGAACAGCTCTTGCAGCAGCTCCACGCTCGAACAAACAGCAGCAACTAAGGCACACTTCTTCACCAGGTCGTGGGCTTCAATTCGTGATAGTAGACTAGCAACACGAAGGGTTGAAAAAAAAATTTAGCAGCTGATATCAAAGGATGAAAAAAGGAAAAAAGGTGGGCTCTTTCTGTTTTTGGATAAGCAGCTGTGTATATTTTTAGGAAAGAGTAGGGCTGAAATACACGAGTCAAAGAGGGGCCCATTGAATTAAAATTACAAATCCTTTTTCAACTGATGTAGGGGCCTTATTGTTTCATGCATAGTGGAAGCTTAATTGGGAAAGAAACAAAAACACACAGCATCATTTGTTGGAGGGCAGCTTGGTCGAGGAATAATAAAAGAGGACAGCAACATTTAGAGTGGGGAGCTGAGGAGTTGAAGAAAAAAGGAGGAGAGAATATACGGTATCTTAGTATTAGTTGATTAACAATAGTAGCTTTAGTTTCCGGTGTTTTTTTCTTTTCGTTTTTTTGAAGTAGCATTGTATAGAAAATATTTTAAGAATAGAAACTTCTTTCCTTATTAATTTTATTATGTTTTCTTTAATTTCTATGTACTAAAATCTTTGTTTTTAGCACACCTGAAGACCATATTGAGTTTTGTGATATTTTAACATACATTGATTTAATATCAGGAGATGGAATTGAAAATATCTATGAAGTTGATTATAGGTGTTTTCTATTTTTTTGTGATTTTATTTGTCTTGTATCTTGATATATTCATATTGTGAAATAAAATTGAGTTTATATTTGTCATGTTTTACATTGATGAATTCGATGAATTGATTTGTTGAATGAATTATCCTAATATCGATATTAGGTATTTAAGTATTTTTTTATTGTGTTTATCATTTTTTTAATTAGTGTTTAGCCAACACTTTCTAGTTAGATAAAGTTAGAGGATATTTAGGAGGGTTTCGATAACTCAGGATAAACATAGTTTGAATTTTTCATAAAAGCTTGTTATAGGAATATGCGAGTTCAAATTAAATTCATGAACTTACATACTTAATGTGGTTAAAAATATGATTTGGGTCATGAAGATGAGCTTAGTTCATATTTCTAACTAGAGTTGTAATTTCAGTGTGAGCAGATTACTATTTGCTTGATAATTATAAATAAATCGTCTTGGTAGGTAGATTTATGCTATAATTAGAATTTCACTACTTTGAGAAGCGGGTGAATTATAGTATGTTTAGTTAAATCTTATTTAGTCAATTTTAAATATCGCATTAAGACATCGCATTGATTCAAATGAGAATAGATTTACAAATACCAAATTCCAAATTGTCTTTTTATCTTTTAGACCCAAGACCCTCATAGTATTGCTATGACATTCGGTTTAATGTTCACTTTGTTAATTAGTTCTTACTCTCTTTTAGTTCAATTATTGATTACTTAGCTTAAGGAAAAACTCGAGTGGTTTAGTACTTAACACCTAACTCCTTGTGGAATACTATATTAACTTACTGTTTATATTACTTTCATGATCCGATACACTTATTGGTTTACTCATTTTATGAGTCACTCATCCCCTTTTGCTAGCCTTTTTCCTTTGTGACGATACCTTTCCTCACGAATTTGTAACATTTCCTCCTTAAAGGCATTGCTGGACAATTAGTATGTTGCGAACATAGTAACAAACTTAGTAGTAGAAATAGACATAAGATAACATACCTATTGAGGAGAGCAGCCCCAAACCCCCCCTTGATAACAATCAACGACGGCGAACTCTCTACTACCCTCTTTGATTACACAACACCCATACATGTTTCCTAAGTGTGCAACATCTCCTCCTTAAAAAATAACTCCATAGTCTCCATTACATCAAACCCTAACCCTTTCCACCAACTAACACCAAGGACCCACTCCTTAACCTCTTCATCTTCTCCTTTGAGATAAGTAATGGGTTTTGTACGGACTGGCCTCATCCACTCTATAAGGAAGTCTAAGGCATGAGCCAAATCATGAGGAAGAATTAGTACTTTCTATCATCAATTTTTCTTTTCTACTGGTAAAAAAGCTTTGTAAGGGATCCCCCATTCGAACAATACACCCATCTACCTAGGTTACCCTTCAGATGAAAGAAGTACTGGAATAGGTAAGCTATATGCCTCCTTATATGAAAAATGAATATAGCCTCAAAGGCTACCAATGCCTACCAAGTGTTCGGATGGAGGGATCCTAGGCACATATTGAAATACCTAAAGATGCCTTGCTTAAACTTTGTGAAGGGTGGATGAAATCCCATCTCTATTACCCTCAAATTTATGCAAAATAGGAGTTTATCCCTACCATAATTACATGCACTTGCACCTTTCTTAGGCATAAATACTTCCCATGCGTTGGTATTCTACATCACTTCTTCATGAACCCTCCTCCACCATTCCTCCTTGTATACATATTCCACCTTAGTGACATGATTATCAATCCTAGTGGTCGGCAATAGAGGCTTAACCTCCTCTTTCTCCTCGGGTTGGTGCTCGCATCGAGGTCTGGCCTTCACATAGGCTCTCCTCACCTCCTACCAAGGGAATGAGGACAGGTTCGTCCTTGTGGTTTGTGCTTGTCAAAGCCTCACCTGCAAATTGGTTTGTCCTTGGTCACTGCAACTGGTCGGCTATCTTCGAAAGTTTGATACAAAAGAAAGGTAAGGGAGACAAAAGAAAAGGATGGGAAAATGCAACATCAAGGGAGAGAAACCATTAGTAGAATTTTCATAAAGTGATGGTAAAAAGTAAGAAATGGAATGATCCCTAAACCCTTATATAGTTTAGCAAGGAACATAAATGTTGCTTAGCAAATGGCTATCATGGGCGGCTACGTGTTGCAACTAAGAGATCAACGATTGGAGGTTGTTTGGTAGGTAGGTTGCCAAATAGACATTCACATGCATGGCATTGATGGTGCATACCTTGTAAGAGTCTCGAGTACCTTAGTGGTCACATCGACCACCCCAACAGTCACATCTTGCTAGAAGGTGATTGAAGGCTTGGACCATGAGTATGCTTTAGGTGACATGTGGTACAAGGTTGTATGAGCTCGAGAAGACCTAAGAGTGCTAAGCCTCATCTCCAAGCACCCCATAAGCTACCATGGTTACTTAAAGAGAAGAGGAAAAGCCAAACTAAAGAAGAAGGTTACATAAGGAATTAAGAAAATACACACAAGCATGTAAAGGAGTTTTGATTTTATTAATCATCTAAAAAATTGTTACAATGCTATCCCCATATACAAGAAACTATAGGAAAGAGCATACAAAGATACATTAGGTTGGCTTAAGACCCTCCTATTTTACTACTCGATATTAGACATCCATCTTCTAGCTCATAACTTCAACTCATCTTTGCAAGGTAGACTTCGCGATTTGATTTGTGCATGATCCTAAGTTAGCAAAAAGGTAAGGGCCCCTACACAAGCTAGTCATTTTGCAACTTCAACTTAGCTCTCTATCTGCCTCGAGGAACCTTAATTGACTCGAGAAGTTCGAGCAGATGACCATGGACTTCAGGGGAATGCTTCTAATGCACCTCCTTTATCTCTATAATCATCGTAGGGGTAAGATCCCTTGTACCCATTTGCAATCACTGTAGCACATTCTTCCTTCATCGAGCATGTACCATCATGACAACCCTAAGAGAAAGCCCCTCTCATACTCACAAGTGACCAAGGATCGCCTGACCTCTTGGAATATGCAGCTAAAATCCATTGGTGAGCCTATGGAAGTCACTTGAGCACTCTAAGCTCATAAGGACAACAATTGTAAGGTCGAGAAAGCAGGTAAACTTGTACAGACTGCCATATGCAGTCCCCCTAAAAGTCCTCTTGCTGATGAAGGTTGAGAACCCTTAAGTCACCGGAGTCCACCCCCCCCTCAGGACTAAAAATATCATTAATGGCGGGCATCACCCTGATATATGCCTCGGGAGCTTAGATGTCCATGATTTTACACTCGGCGACTTGAAGAGGAACAATAGAGTAGAGGTCGAGGACCAGAGTGATCCTCATATACCCCTTGATCAATGCTTAGGAGCTACTCCTAGTCGCCGAGCAACCCGTCACACCCTTCAATTAGTACCCAATGGGTCTGTTGGTAGGGTAGGACCTTAACTTAAACGCTTTCTTGCTCAATATGATTATTTGGGACTCGCTCATTGGCTATGAATCTTATATAGGCAAAAGGATTATGTCGGACTCTCAATTAACTCAAATGAAGCAAAGTCAGAATGATGAAGGTGGTCCTCATTACCCCCCTTTATATAACAAATGGAAGAGAATCTGATCCATACACGTGGGACTAAACTACTCATCCGATGGCCAGGAAGGGATGATAGTAAAAGATTACCATTAATGCCCATCACCAAATCCAAGTTGTAGTTTCCCTATATACTTAATGATCATGCATGCTGCACATCTTCTAAGCTACCGCCACTGTACATTGGAAAGGACCAAGCATGGGAAAAGACCGTTGTCGATGGTCATGTCAATAGTCACTTCTAGAAGGTTACCCATGACACTCCCTTTGATACCTTAGCACACCCTTGTGCACATCCATCTACTATTAAGCCAATAAGGGCTCTGGCCTCCTGAGCCTAGGAGTCTAATACTCCCTTTGTTGCTTGAGTGCTAAGGAGAGTAAGAGGGAAAATGTTGATGGTCGTATCTTACGCTCGAGGCTTTAAAGGCCTAAGCCCATTAGGAGGCCCCGATTAGGGCACTCATGGAATCTCTCTAGTCCAGATGAAGAACAACTTGGAGCTTGTTCGAGCATACCCTTTTGTTCAGTTCTAGCCCAAGCACTCGAAAGACTTCCTCTCAAATGTTGTTGGCCTTTACCCTTCATCCTTAGCAAGAGAAGTTCGCTTCCCCCCTCCTAGAGGTTGATTTGAGGGAGCTCGCTGGTCAGCAAATCAAATACCCTTCTTCCCTCTTTGCCATTTTTTCTCTCATCATTAAATGCTGATTGGCCACTTGCTATATATATATATATATATATATATATTAATTTTTCTCCTGAGTAAAATCTACGCCACATCCATGCATAAGTCCCAATCAATATATGTTTCGTCAATAAGCTTGAATGCGAAGATTCCATATTCCTTGGAATCATTAGTGGCAGCACATAATCTTCATAGGGTTCGAGGTTGAAATATTTAAAAGGAAGAAAGTTTTAATGCTATTAATATATTGCGTGAATGAATTAATCATGTTAATAAAATTTTAAAACATAAAAATATGAATGGTAAGATAATTACTATCACATTTAAATATTATTAATATTTATCCACTACTTATCTAGTATAAGTGAATTTTTTCTAAACGAATGGCATGCATTGGTGAATGAAAATATGTGCAAACCTTTCGTGTGCAACCAAAGTCAAATTTCTAATGGAAATTTATGAACTTTTACATATGTATGGTGGGGTTATTGTAGTTGGCCAATTACGTGCGATCAGTGTGTCAATTGACTCCAGAGATATCTTGAGCTAATAATACATGGAGAGTTATCGTTAAGAAGAGGCATGGGAGAAAGAATGGGCAAACTCGGTATCTCAAGAGTGTGCGCATGACAGTGAATTAAACTCGATGTTCTTGAATCGTTCTTGATAAATTTGTCATTTGGTCTTTTTAAGGAGTGATTTTAGTAGAGTTTCAATGTTTTTCTCAAGTTTTCCAATGCTTTGAATGAATCAAATGAGAAGAAGAGTCTCCTATTTATAGAATTTGGGGATCAACCTTATCCGTCATATTACTTTAAGATGAATAGTTGAGATTGAGGCTTGTTATTGAAGTTTATCCTCTCTTTTAGCTTACTTGGGCTTGGGCTTGGATATCGGCCTAAGTATGCTTAAAGCTTTTGTCAACTAAAGAAAGTCCATTATCATTATTATTAAGCTTAAAGACCAATTGAGCTTTCTTAAGACCAAAGAAGACCAAATGAAGCCTAAATAGGCTCAAAAGAATCGTTTTTTAGTTTGCTTTTCGCACATGAGATAACTGAGCAAGGCCAATAGCAGAATATCTAGTCCATCAATCTTTATTCTAAGCCTATCAAGCTAGATCTCCGTAAAGCATTCCTAAATGGGTTAATTTCCTAAGCTCTATTACTAGTTTAAGATATTGGTCTATGGCGTTAAATTGGGTTAAAGGCTCAATTATCGAAATGACCTTCTACATTTTGTCCCTTGACCAAAAGTTCCTTAGACACGATCAAGAGACTTTTAGGCATTTTTAAAAGTTGTTTCTTCAGCTGTTATACAAACGTATTGAGTATTGACTTTGCTTGCTTAGCTACTTCTAATTCTAATATTGATGGAATTAATGCTTCTTTCGGATTATTGATGAGTTGAGCATGATATGTTAGTATTCATTTTTGCTGCCATGGAACATATACTTTGATATGCTTTTATATTGCACTTTACAATGATTTATTGCTCCCGTAGCAATAATTTGCATCCATTGCATAGAGTTAATATAGTTGGCTCCTCTCGGTAATTCTTCCTTATTTTGTGAGTATTGATAGAAAAATAAAACCATCAGAGCATTTATAGAAATTTGGAGTTCAATAATATTCCATTGGTCATATTATATATATATATATATATCTCAGTCATACTAGTAAATGAAGCTTCAATAATATTCCATTAGAGCATGGTATGATACTTTTTTTTTTTTATTGTAAAGCATATTTCTAAAGCACGACACATTGATGTATTTTCTTCACTTAAATTTGCAACATAATACTAGATCTTCATGAATCTTCATAATATTCTCTCAAATCTTGTTCAACCCCCTCGATCCTTATTATATCTTATACCTACATTCATGTAACTATCTACATATCTCTAGTCCTATATCTCTTAATCTCTTTTGGCGGATTAGATATCTTAATAATATCTTTCCATTAGTTCAAATACATCTCAACAAATACTATCAACGTAACTTACACTCCCTTTGAATCTTTACTTAGATCATCAACGCTTATCTTCTCAACCATATAATGGCATCTATATATACCTCAACATGTTTGACTTTGTCACAATTCGTAATAGCATCAAATTTTGATTGTCAGTTTTCTTCTCTCTTGTCTTCTTTTTCTAATTCATCATTTATTTGCTATTTTTTTCTCTCTCTTTTTTTTTTTTGTTTCAAGCAAAAACAAAAAAGAAAAAACATGTTCTTAATATACGTAACTACTTGTATCTTTTTCAAATATATTTGCGTTAACAAAGAAGGCTCCAAATTTTTTTGAATCCTTATTAAAATCTTCTCAAGGTGATCATCCTTAATCATATATGTACGCTAGATCAATTCAAATGACATTAAATCCCTTCAATGCAATATACTTTTAAACTTATATCTCCAAATCTTCATCTTTTGATTTTTCCTAATTGACTATAAATATATTCTTCATCTTGACTTTGCTTCCATCCATAACAATAATAGGTTTTGGGAGTAAGTCCTTTCTCCGTTTCCTTTTTCTCCTTTTTTTTTTTCTCTTTAAATCAATTTCATTTCTCCCCTAAAGGAAGCCATATTGCATTTATAATAGTCATCCTACATGGTTGTATTCTAGTATTGCCTTGAGGCCAATAACAGGGGCTGTGTTCATAAGTGAAGCAAGGAAATCCGTGATTGGACTTTTTTTCACATGGCATGCTTAGCAATAGCTTCTTAAGTGAGCAAGATTATAGTGCAATCGTTAACACTTGAATCCTCCTTCTATTTCTTTCTTTCTTTCTTTTTCTTTTTTTAAACTTTTGTAGGGCATAGCTTAAGAATAATGAGAGGTAAGTTGGTCAAAGTACCCTTGTGCAAATTAAAGTAAATGTGTTTGAATCCTTTATAGAATAGATTGTGAATTTATTTAGCTTTAGGAGTAAAATGTGTTTTCAAGTCATGCCACCTACTTGTATCTTTTCCATGCTTGGATACTGCAATACTAGAAAGAAATAGATCTATTTGAATCTTTCTCAACTCCCTATATCTCCTTTTTTTACCCAAGATTTCATCACATCTTATCATCAAACCACCTTAACACCATAAAAAATACGAATTCATCAAATCTTTGTTTTTGAATCTTTTCATCTTTATCCAATTATCTTTCTTTAGTGTAGCACATATATATAGATATATTTGCCTTGCTAATTCTACACTCATCCGTATTAGCAATAGGCTTTACAATAGTTAATTCCTTTCTTTGGCTTCTTTTCTTTTCTTTTCTTGTCCTTTTTTTTTTATTTCATTCTCACAACTCTTGTTGGTTATTGATAGGGACTTTATAAGCTTGGTTCATCAAAAAATTAGAGCAGGTAGAAATTATCGAACTTGTGGTCTATTAAGACTTGACAATCCATTAGTACTTTTTTTTTTTTTAAAGAAGTATCCAATTTCTTGTGATTGTTGCAATGATAGGGGACATAATTAGATAAGTGTGACAATGCATGTACATCAATCCTAACGATGTCAATAGTGTTATGCTTTGCCATTGTAAATCTTTCTTTCCTTTCTTAGTCCTATCTTCTTCATTGGATCTTCTCTTTCTTTTTTTTTTTGTTCCATAAATTTTGAATGTCATAGCATTGTTAATTTTTTTTTTTAACTACTTATGAGTTGTTGCCTTGAAACTTCAAGTCTTGTGGTGATCTCATAAAGCTGATCACTTATCAATCTTCGTATATGATGGATTGCTTTGTTAGCAACCTATTGGAGATATAGGGTGATGGGATAGCATGGATAGAATAATGTTTGTTTGCCGTGGACACTCCAAAATCTTCCTAACATCGGCTTTCTTCTGAAATAGAAACTTGAGGTATCATATTCACATCTATTAAATTGTGATATACTCATGACAATGGAGCCGCTTATTCTTGTTTTTGTGAAAGCTCTTGTAATAGCCTTGATTAATTATAACAAGTGAGGGCAATTAATTATTGAACTTTGAGTGATTTTTAAGAGCTTGTCGCATCCTCTTATCTACCCTTTTCTTTTAAATTCCTTCATTCATGCATCTAGTTTAGTTACTTTTTGCTTCTCATTCATATATGAATTACATGCTATGGCTATAACACATACTTCATTTTTAACCTTGTTCTCTCCTCAGATGTGTAGTTTGGTTGTCTCATTATTCTTGGTTAGGCTTTAATTTGTTATATCATCAATGCGATATGTTGGATTGATGTGCATGCTTAAACTACTAATGATAGTAATCAAACCATCAAACCCTTGACCCAAGCTTGAGCCTTAAGGTTAGAAACCACAGCCAAGTGAATTCTTTCCTTACGTCCCACCATAAAGGAATTTAAGTTGCTACAATCTACCAACTTGATGCCTTGGCTGAGCCAAACCCTTTTGTACTCATTGATTGTCTCCAGCTACTAACCTAAGCTACATGTAAACATTACCTCGGCTTATCCAACCACCTACCCAATCGACTTGAATTCGAGCTATTCACGAGTTTGCTTGTTTTACTTTCATTGCTGTTTATGCAATTCCCATTTCATTCTTTAAGCTTTCTTCAAGCTTGGACCCACCCTTGTGACCGTCCTTGTCAATCCTTAGACTGGTTCATATCATCTTGGTATTAGAGGGAGGTTTCATTTGGGCAAGTTGTGTTTGAACCTTCTTATGGGTAGAGTTTGCCGTGGTAGTATATTGAAGTTGTGTAGAAGTTAGTTATGAGTGTTTGAGTAAGTAGAAGAACTAGTATTACGTTATGGTTATATACTTTGTTTTATCATGTTTCGAACATATGAAAACAAAGCAAGTTTTCATTTGGGTTTTCTGTTCTTTGGAGTAGTTATTATGTTTAAATTAGTTGAACTTTTGCGTGAGGAGGTGTTTGTGTTGTGTATGTGAGATTATTTAGCCTAGAAGAATAGCATATGTTGTTTCTTAGATACCGAATTTGTTACCAAGCTTTATCAAAGAGAATGATAGATCCCAGTGTTAATGCCAGTATTAGAGATGACAATAGTGGTGTTGTCTACTATGGCTTATAGCCTTAGGGCATCCCTAGGAGTATAGACGAATGACTTGATGAGGTTGCTAACTTCATAGTTGATTTGACTCGAGCTATTTATGTAATGGCTTATCGACCTACTAAGGCCATGTAGAGTACTCCACAAGTGGCTTGACAAGCTTAAGGTGGAGGAGTAGGAAGAGGAGTGCGAAGAAGGATTGATTTGGGTAATATGGATGATGAAGAAGAAGAAGAGTATAGCAAAGAAGAAGAGTGAGCTTGAGCACCATGAGTTATCAATTGTATAAAGCTTTAGATCTCAAGCTTTAATGATTTTGAGGATGTAGACAATTATTTGGATTGGGAGGAAAAGGTTGAACATGTTTTTTACTATTATTAGTATGAGGAACGTAAGAAGGTGAAGGTTGCTGTTGTTGAATTCCCAAGCGTAGACATTTAATTTTTGCCCCTTTGTAGTCCTAATTTTTATTTTTACAAAAAGGGTCTTGATTCAAAAGATAAAAATAACAAAAAAAATTAACAAAAGATAAAAATAATAAAAAATTAACAAATGATGAAAATACCAAAAAAATAAGAAACGAAATGTAGACACCTAATTTTTGCTCCTCTGAAGTCCTAATTTTTATTTTTACAAAAAGGGTCCTAATTCAAAAAATCAAGGAAAACAAAAAAAATTAATAAAATATAAAAAGATAATAAAAAATTAACAAATGATGAAAATACCAAAAAAATAAGAAAAGGAAAAATCATAAAAATTTCGTAGATTTTTAGGAAGTAATTTATATTAGGAATAATTAGTTTTAATATTAGTTTTAGTTTTAGTTTAGTTAAAAATTTTAGTTTAGGGAATCAGATAGTTTAAATACAATTTAATGGTAATGAATGTCAAGATACAGACCAACGGCCTAACGGATAAGTAGCGGTGTATTAGTAGTGGATTTAGTTGGAGGTCATGGGTTCAATTCTCAGCAGGCACCTATGTCTTTATTTTTCTGTCTTTACAGAAGCAAGATTTAAAATCGGATTCACATATAATCAAATCATATGAATATTAGTTAAATCAGATTTGAATTAAATTTGAATCTAATTTAATTAACGAATCTAATATAATTAGATATGGTATGATATGATTTGGTTAGACTATATAAATACTTCACGCAATCAGAAAGAAAAAAAAAGAAAAAGAAAACAGAACAGAAAAGAACAGGAGCCCCTGCAGAAACTAGCAATACGCCAGAGCCTTTGTCGCACTCCACACACAACAGAGTGAAGCCAGCTTTGACAGCAGTAAGTCCCACGCTGCACTGTCCATCTTCCTTACCTAAGCCACGTCTAGTCATCACGCCGCTGCACCACGCACGATCATCGCCGAGTACGCCATCTACTGTACGCAACAACCAGGTTGCACGATAACTTCATAGCATCCAGTCGCCAACATTACGATCGCTATTGCATTCCCATTACCGAACTACACTTCGTCACCCTTGCATGCAAACAACATACATGACCTTACAACTCTAACACGACATATTGGATCATCTCAAACGCTGTTATAGATACGGCTGTTCCCCACGCTGTCACCCACGTCCACTCCTTGAGTCCCGAACACATATACATATGGAATCTTGATCACCAGACACATTGTAGCACATACAACACTTTGCCGAAGCTTTACGTTCCTCAATCCATGCCACATGACCTCTTAATTGAAAAGCTTAAACACTCGCCATATACCTTGATTAACAATCCATTCATGTGCTCAATCACACAATTGCCGGACACAATTCACACCAACACACTTACACGTATACGTCCATAACAGCATCTACACTCGACACACTTCATATGCCGTTTACCAATGCTCCAGCCGGTACTAACCATGACCAAACTCACCACTGTTGATTGCCGACGAGCTCCATACGCAAATTATCAATCATTGTCGTACAGTAGACATTGTTGAAACCAAGATTCAGTTCATCGAGCACAACAACAGCAACGTACTGTTTCCTGCCAATAATCACCACACTGATTAGCCGTGAGCCACGCCCACACTGCATCACGCTATCAAAGTCTGCGCATGCTACTGCAGCATCCAATGCCAATAGCTCCATGACGCAGATCACAAGCCGAGCCCATCCACAATCAGCACAGTACATATCTATTGCAGAATCACCGAACACTGTTGCCCTTCATCCTCACTTGACCGAACATACGTCCAACAGTACACCCACTGCACGTCCCTGTCGCAACACATCACCGATCAAGACTACAGCCGTACATGTCTACAGCTCCGACGGCCCTACTCCCTTGATCGTTCGCTAACTACGATCACCAACGCGACGCAATCCACACATGTACATCCGCTGTCCTTCACCCAATATCAAGTTAGGTTTGATTATTGTTTATTTATTTATTTGTTTCTTTATTTATTTAAGTATTATTATTTAGTTAAGTTTATAATATGGTATGTAAATAGATATGTATATATATTAGTTTAGGCGTTTTTAACATTAAGTTTTTTAAGATTTCCTCACATAGAAAGTTTTTTTTTAAATAAAAAAATTAATAAAAGTCCCTTTTTAAAAAAATATAGAACTTTTAGAGAGTTTTTTTTCTTATAAAATAAAAACACTTGAGAATTAGGATCCTTTAGTTTTTATTTGAATAAATTGAATTAGTAATAACGTAAACTTGGTTGGTTTTCAAAAAATAAAATAAATTAACACATTAAAGATTTTTTAAAAGAACTACGATCGTCTGATTCCGGCTAGCGGGTACGTAGTCACCTTCGGGGCGACGATAAAATATATAAAAACTTAGGTTCATTTTTTGTTTTGATTTTATTTATATATTTATTCATTTTTTAAATATTATAATTAGAAGAATAATCTTAATTTCGGTAAATAAATAGTGGTACCCGTTAAGGGTTTAATAGGTTAGCCCCGAACTTCGAACCCTTTGGTTTTTTATTTAAAATTGAAATAAAAAACTGGTAGCCAAATTATAATCAATCCACTCAATTGATTACGGTTTCTTTTTTTTTTTCTCAACTTTAGTCGAGAGGCGACTCCAAAAATAATTTTCAATAAAAAAAACCGGAATTTCCTAATTTCTTTAGTCGAGGATTAATATTAAATGGGTTAGGGTTTACTATTAATCGGAAATGGGGAAATCAATTTTAAATAAAAGAAACTGAAAAATCAGGCTCGACAATTTGGCGACTCTATTGGGGATCGCTAGAGGGTTAGCCACTAGAAGTTGCCGAAAATAGGATTATTTTTCAAAAAAAAAAAATGAAATAATAAAAAATATAAAAGAACTTAGGTATGTTATTTTATGTATTTGTTTATTTTATTTATTTGTTTTTTTTACTAACATTTTTTTTGTTGTGGCAGTTTATTTAAGGGGGAATTTTAGAGGGTTTTACTTTTACTTTATTTTCTACATCATAAATACATAGTAGACACAGTCAGAACCAGGCCGTCTTAGGACCTTAAGAGGGGGGCCATTGTGTAAGCTTTGGATGTTGTGAGGTAACTACCTTCCGGGGCCGATCAGGCTACCCCACTCAAGTTGAAATGCGACTACAGAATCGTTGTTTTGAAAAAAACGTAGTGGTTGTAGAACCTGAGAACCTTTAGAACCTACCCTTTGTATTTCATGAATTTTTCTTTTTTTCAAAAAATTCATAAGAATCTATGATGTGGCAAACCTAAATTGATAAAGGCAGTTGTGAAGTTGTGATGGTAATTGTAATCTTCCATTGTAAATAATTTGTAATAATTTCATGCAAAGTTTAAAATACGTTGTAATTGTAATTTTAATTTTTAATCAGCCATGGTTGGACCAAGTCAAGGGTCTTTTAAAGACATTTATGTCCACCTACCGCATTAGCCTATAAAACTACTTCAAACGTGGTTTCGACTCTTCAGCCCAGATAAACAGGAGTTTAATAAGAATAAGATTGGGCTCATCCTTTCTTTATAGAAGATCCTCGTAAACATCACTCTAATGCGGGCCTTCGTACATCTATGGGAGCCTGAATCTGTCGCTTTTTGTTTGGGCCCACATTAGTTGAGCCTAACCCTCACGGAGTAAATAAAAACAAAAAAATAAAAATAAAAAAAGAAGCCAAACGAAAAGAATCAAACTTATAAAATAATAGTTATCATTGTGCCTAGTATTCTACCCACCAGAAATATTCATTCTTTTAGGTAAATTCAACATTTTGCAAATAGCCTTCTCCATTTGGAATAAATAAGATTTAGATATTTTCTTTGTTTAGTCTTTTATTCTTCAGAATTCCTCATTTGTAAATAAACTCTTAGTAATGTTGTTCTTGGCTTGTATATATTTCTATGAAAGCAATCTTCCGTAATTATCCATTTACAATTCCATCACTCGGTCTTTGTAACATAAAAGCCCTAACTTTTCCTCTCTCTCTTTCAAAAAAAAAAAAAAAAAGAGAAAAGAAAGAAAAAAGAAGGAAAGGAAAGAACAGAGAGAGAAAAAAAAAAGAAATTTGCTAATGGTTACAAATACTTATAGGGTTCGGGATAAACACAATTACTTGGCCCGTTAAGGTAGCTAACCTAAACAGGTCCACTTGGCTCAAGAAAATAACCAACCAAACCCGAACCCTAGCCCATCAAGATGATTCAACCAACTCAAAGCCCTTGAGTTGTCGAGTCTAAACCATGAACCGAGTCAAAACATAAAGCCATGAAACACTATCCTAAGCTTGATCCCTGGTAAAAACAAAAAGGGCAATTCATTAGTCCCTTCTACTTCAAAAGTTATCAGTTTCAGCCCATTTGAACTCTAAAGAACCTAACCCAAAATTAGATATGGAAGCTTAAGGGCGTTAAGACCTATAAGTCTGGGGCATGGGGCATTTAGTCTTTGAAATTTCACAACCGCGGCATGTTCTAAGGAATTAGGGAGTAAGGTCCGTCATCACCTTAAGGTCAACCCATCCTTATGTAAGGAATTGGTAACTCACTTTTAAAAAGTTTTTGAATGAAAAGAGGTGAGCTATATCCTAATACATTAACCCTTAAACACTTTGAGAGTTAAGAGACATCGTGGTGAGGATATTTTGGACTCATTCCTTAAAGGAGGTCCATTTTGAATTTGATACGCAGACCGAAATGAAGTTAGGCATTCATTTTCAAATCCCAAACATAATTATCCTTTGATAACCCCGTTGGATTGAGCTGGAGTTATTTCAAATGTAAACCCTGTCAAGAACCACCCCATAGTGGGGCAATTTGGAGGTTAGGGTCATTGATTAGGAGATAAGGATAAAACTGATTTGTGTTTACCCCAATAATAACAATTCAAGGATAATTTTTGTTTTCGATAAATTGTTCCCTTTGAAGAAGAGCTAACATTTTTTCCAAATAAAGGCCACACTTACCTTACCTAAGCCAATGCACTTTGAACCTATGGATTTAGGGCCTTGATTCATCTATTGACAAAAACTTGACAAAAGAGATAGTTATTTTTGGGGAGAGAAAAGAAAGAAATGAAACGAAGCGAAACGAAAAAAAAAGAAAAAAGAAAGAAAAAGAAAAAGAAAAAGAAAAGAAAAAGGAAAAAAAAAAACTAGGAAAAAGGAAAATGAAGAAATACCCAAATATTGGGCTTGAGAAAAACCCCAATTAAAGAAGGCTTAAGTTGCTTAAAAAACAAAAGGCCTTGAATCACATTCCTAACCAAAAACACAAAACCTCATATTCATTCAAAATCATGTTCTCAACCACAAACCAAAAACTCCATATTTAGTTCAAAATCATACTCCAAATCACGAACATAAATCCTTTCTATCCACTCGATTCTCAAACACAAAACCTTCCCGCCCACATTACCTCCCTACTCAAAGCTCTTCCAATTTTGAAGAATAATTTATTTAAGATAAAAATTATTTTTGAAACTGGGGCAAGTGCACATTTAGTTCATTCCTAAGGGTTCTTGACTTGTACCCCTGGGGTTAGACGAAAGCACTTCTTTCAAAATAGGCCCTCTCAATTAACTTCTTTTGAAACCATTTGACTAAAAGCCCAATTTACAATACTGACTCCAAAAAGACCTAACAGATCGATTAGAGCGTATCACTTACAAACTGGATTATAATTTTTGAGATAGTAATCAGGAGTGAAATCCAGACCGAGAGTGCATAAGGAAGTCTTCTTTAATTAGATTAATTGTGAGTTACCTTTTCCTTACGAAATGAGTGTTTAAAGCCTATCCAAGAAGCTCATTGTCTAGGTTACAAACTAGGGTGGATATGAGATACCCTACATGATTGTAGCGTTTGCCTTTTAAATAGGAATTTGTATCCGTTAGCAAACTTTTAAGGAAAAAGAAGGAAAAAAGAAAATGAAAAGACATGAAAAGGAGAGAGAGAAAGTGGAGGCTTGTTACAAGTTTTTCCATTCATTTTTCAGTCCATTTCATCTATAGTAGCCAAATTTTCAATTCATGTTATAAACAGTTTTCACCAAATTCTTCGTTTGTAAATTTCTCAAATCAAGAGTTTTTTTCAAGTTGGCTATGTTCCTCAGTTTACTTTCAACTCTCAATAGAGCTTAAGCGAGTACAAAGGGGGCTTACCGATTATCCGTTTTCTCGAGGATATAGCCAGCTCATAGTGCACTATTCCTATCCATATCTTCTTTAGCGCTTCAGTCAGCTTATGGAGCGCTATCTAGCATCATATTCTCATTTAGGGATCTAGCCAGCTCATAGAGAGCAGTCCTAATCTAGAGCTTCTTAAGCTTCGGCCTAACTCCTAAAACAGTCCCAATTTATAATCTCTGAGGGATTTTGCAAGCTCATGGAGCTCTATCCCAATTCAAAGTTTTCATCATTTTTAGGTTATAGCCAACTCAAGGGGCGCTTTGACCACTTTGGTTAGTCAGCTCATTAAGGGCACGACCAAGTTTTCATCATTTTTAGGTCTTAGACAGCTTATGGGGTGCTTTGACCGCCTTGGTTAGTCAACTCATTAAGGGTACAACCAAGTTTCCTTCGTTTTCAAGTCTTAGCCAGCTTAAGGGGCGCTTTGATCGCCTTGGTTAGTAAGCTCATTAAGGGCACGACCAATTTTTCTTCATTTTTAGGTCTTAGCCAGCTCATGGGGTGCTTTAACCGCCTTGCTTAGTCAGCTCATTAAGGGCATGACTATGTTTTCCTCATTTTTAGGTCTTAGCCAGCTCAAGGAGCGCGTTGACCGCCTTAGTTAATCAGTTTATTAAGGGTACAACCAAGTTTCCCACATTTTTGAGGTCTTAGTCAGCTCAAGGGGCGCTTTGACAGCCTTGGTTAGTCAGCTCATTAAGGGCACGATCAAGTTTCCTTCATTTTGAGGTCCTAACCAGCTCAAGGGGCGCTTTGGCCGCCTTGATTAGTCAGCTCATTAAGGACACGACCAAGTTTTCTTCATTTTTAGGTCTTAGCCAGCTCAAGGAGCGCTTTGACCACCTTGGTTAGTCAGCTCATTAGGGCACGATCAAGTTTTTCTTCATTTTTAGGTCTTAGCCAGCTCAAGGGGTGCTTTGACCGCCTTGGTTAGTCAGTTCATTAAGGGCATGGCCAAGTTTCCTTCATATATTTAGGTTTTAGCCAGTTTAAGGGGCGCTTTGATCACCTTGGTTAGCCAGCTCATTAAGGGCACGACTAAGTTTTCTTCATCATTTTAGGTCTTAGCTAGCTCAAGGGGCGCTTTGACCGCCTTGGTTAGTCAGCTCATTAGGGTACGACTAAGTTTCTCTTCATTTTTAGGTCATAGCCACCTCAAGGGGCACTTTGACCGCCTTGGTTAGTCTGCTCATTAAGGGTACGACCAAGTTTTTCTTCATTTTTAGGTCTTAGCCAGCTCAAGGAGTGCTTTGACCGCCTTGCTTAGTCAGCTCATTAGGGCACGACCAAGTTTTCTTCATTTTTAGGTCTTAGCCAACTCAAGGGGCTCTTTGACCGCCTTGGTTAGTCAGCTCATTAAGGGCACGACCAAGTTTCCTTCATATTTTCAGGTCTTAGCCAGCTCAAGGGGCGCTTTGACCGCCTTGGTTAGTCAGTTGATTAAGATCACGACCATGTTTTCTTCATTTTTAGGTCTTAGCCAGCTCAAGGAGTGCTTTAACCGCCTTGGTTAGTCAGCTCATTAAGGGCACGACCAAGTTTATTTCATTTTCATGTCTTTGCCAGTTCAAGGGGTGCTTTGACCGCCTTGGTTAGTCTGCTCATTATGGGCACGACCAAGTTTTCTTCATTTTTAGGTCTTAACTAGCTCTTGGGGCGCTTTGACCACCTTGGTTAGTCAGCTCATTAAGGGCATGACCATGTTTTCTTAATTTTCAGGTCTTAGCTAGCTCAAGGGGCTCTTTGACCGCCTTGGTTAGTCAGCTCATTAAGGGTGCGACCAATTGTTCTTCATTTTCAGGTCTTAGCCAGCTCAAGGGGCGCTTTGACCGCCTTGGTTAGTTAGCTCATTAACGGCATGACCAGGTTTTCTTCATTTTTAGGTCTTAGCCAACTCAAGGGGCACTTTGTCCATCTTGGTTAGTCAGCTCATTAGGGCACGGCCATGTTTTTCTTCATTTTGAGGTCTTAGCCAGCTCAAGGGGCACTTTGACCGCCTTAGTTAGTTTGCTCATTAAGGGCACGACTATGTTTCCTTCATATTTTTAGGTCTTAGCCAGCTCAAGGGGCGCTTTGGCCGCCTTGGTTAATCAGCTAATTAAGGGCATGGGCAAGTTTTCTTCTTATTTTTTGGTCTTAGCCAACTCAAGGGGCACTTTGACCGCCTTGGTTAATCAGATCATTAAGGGCACGACCAAGTTTTCTTCATTTTTTTTTGTCTTAGCCAGTTCAAGGGGCGCTTTGACTGCCTTGTTTAGTCAGCTCATTAAGTGTACGACCAAGTTTTCTTCATATTTTTTGGTCTTAGCCGGCTCAAAGGGTGCTTTGACTACCTTGGTTAGTCTGCTCATCACGGCACGACCAAGTTCTCTTTATTCTTTTTTAGACATTTTTGCCAATTCACAAAGGCGCTACCCCTTGCTATTCTAACCCTCGTCAAGTATCTTAACATTCCTTAGGATAGAGTCGTCCTAAGGAAAAAACGGTATCTCTTTTGTCTTTGTGGCAATATTTTGCTCAAACTTCACCACATAGAGGGGCAGCTGTAGACACCTGATTTTTGCTTGTGTGAAGTCCTAATTTTTATTTTTACAAAAAGGGTCCTAATTCAAAAAATCAAGGAAAAAAATTAATAAAATATAAAAAGATAATAAAAAATTAACAAATGATGAAAATACCAAAAAAATAAGAAAAGGAAAAATCATTAAAATTTCGTAGATTTTTAGGAAGTAATTTATATTAGGAATAATTAGTCTTAATGTTAGTTTTAGTTTAGTTAAGAATTTTAGTTTAGGGAATCAGATAGTTTAAATATAATTTAATGGTGATGAATGTCAAGACACATACCAACGGCCTAACGGATAAATAGCGGTGTATTTGTGGTGGATTTAGTTGGAGGTCATGGGTTCGATTCTCAGCAGGCACCTATGTCTTTATTTTTCTGTCTTTACAGAAGCAAGATTTAAAATCGGATTCATATCTAATCAAATCATATGAATATTAGTTAAATCAGATTTGAATTAAGTTTGAATCTAATTTAATTAACGAATTAGACACACATCTACCGACTAAAAAAGCCAACCCCTTGTTGACCACCCATCTGTTCGTAGCTGTAAAATAGAAACTCCAAACACAACTAGTCAACAATCCACTTTCGGACGACAACAAAACAGAAACTCCATACACACACACACACAGCACTTGACTCCCTGCAAGCTACAACCACGCCAACAGCACACATACAACACTGACCTTCACACCACGCCGACAGCATATATACACGCTGATTAAGTTCTCTCCTAACAATAGCCCACTGCAGCATTGATCCGCATAACCCACAGCAATAGGATAGCAGCACAACAGACAACAGCAAAGCAAACATTAGCGAACGGGACAGCAGCACAGTGGACAATAATGAACAGGATAGCAGCATAGCGGACAGCAGCGAATAGGATAGCAGCAAGGTAGACAGCAACAAAGTGGCGAACGGGACAACAGCACAGTGGACAATAATGAACAGGATAGCAGCATAGCGGACAGCAGCGAATAGGATAGCAGCAAGGCAAACAGCAACAAAGTGGACAGGAGTGAACAAGATAGCAGCAAGGTGGACAGCAGCGAACAAGATAGCAGCAAGGTAGACAGCAGTGAAGCAAACTCAGACAAAACTCTGACGGAAGTAGTCATACGCAACAGCAACTCTGTTATACGCTGGCCATCGTCCTTCACCATGTAATCAAGAAGTTCAGGTCTGTTTCTTTCCAGTTTCGAAATTGTTTGTTTAATTGTTTATTTATTATTGTTATATTATTATTATTATTATTATTATTATTTAGATTTTTAGTTATTGAATATAATATATACGAATATGAACATATTAGTTTTAAGAGATTTTATTCTTAGTCTTTTATATATAGATAATTGTTTAATAATGATAATATATGTGTAAGTATATATATTAATTTAGGTATTTTTCTTTTAACATTAGTTTTCTTGATTAGATAAATTAAGCGTAGATTTAAGTGAATTTATATTTTATTTTAGGAGTTGTTAGGATTGGTTATTTTTATTAGGATTTGATCTTGTTTAAGGATTTGTCATATAGAAAGTTGTTTTTTTTTTTAAATAAAAGTTAATAAAAAATCCTTTTTAAATTTTAGGACTTTTAGCGAAATATTTTCATAAAAAAATAATATTCAAGAGTTAGGACCCTTTTAGATTTTTTTTAAATAAACCGAATAAATTAAAAATGTAAACTCGGGTAGTTTTTAAAATTAAAATAAATCAATACATTAAAGATTTTTTGAAAGAACTACGATCATCTGATCTTGGCTAGCAGGTACGTAGGTACCTTCGGGGCGACGATAAAATATGTTAAACTTAGGTTTTTTTTCTTTTGATTTTTGTTTATTTATCTATTTATTTTAAATATTATAATTAGAAAAATAATCCTAATTTCGATAAATAGATAGTGGTACTCGTTAGGGTTTAATAGATTAGCCCTTGAATTCGGAACCCTCTGGTTCTTTATTCAAATTGAAATCAAAGACTGGTAGCTAAATCGTAATCAATCCACCCAATTGGTTATGGTTTCTTTTCTTTTCCTGACTCCGGTCGAGTGGTGATTCCAAAAATTATTTTCAATAAAAAAACTAGAATTTCCTGACTTCTTTAATCGAGGGTTAATATTAAATGGGTTAGAGTTTAATATTAACTGGAAATGGGGAAATCAATTTTAAATAATAGAAAACCGAAAATCAGGCTCGACAGTTTGGCGACTCCATTGGGGCTAGCCACTAGAAGTTGCCGAAAATAGGATTATTTTTCAAAAAAAAAAAAGTTAAAATAATAAAAATAATAAAAATGAACTTAGGTATGTTATTTTATGTATTTGTTTATTTTATTATCTTTTTTTTTACTAACATTTTTTTTGTTGTTGTGGCAGTTTATTTTTAATGGGGTAATTTTCGGGGGTCTTACTTTTATTTTGTTTTCTGCATCATAAATGCATGGTAGACACGATTAGAACCAGGCTGTCTTAGGACCTTAGGAGGGGGGCCATTGTTTAAGCTTCGGATGTTGTAGGGTAATCACCTTCCGGGGTTGATCAGGCTACCCTACTCAAGTTCAAATGCGACTACAAAATAGTTGCTTTAAAAAAAACATAGTGGTTGCAGAATTTAAGAACCTTTAGAACTTACCCTTTTGCATTACACAAAACCTCTTTTCAAAAAAATTACAAGAACCTATGATGTGGTAAACCTAAATGGATAGAGGCAGTTGTGAAGTTGTGATTGTAGTTGTAATATTGCCTTGTAAATAATTTGTAATAATTTTTATGTAAAGTTTAGATTACATTGTAATTGTAATTTTGATTTTGATTTTAATTAGTCATGGCTAGATCTAATCAAGAGTCTTTTGAAGACATTCATGTCCACCTACCGCATTGGCCTCAAAAACTACTTTAAACGTGGTTTCGACTCTTCAGCCCAAATAAACAGGAATTTATTAAGAATAGGATTGGGCCCATCCTCTCTCTACAGAAGATCCCTGTGAACATCACTCTAGTACGGGCCTTAGTCCACCTTTGGGAGCTCGAATCCACTAGTTTTTGTATGGGCCTACATCAGCTAAGCCCAACTTTAGAAGAATACTCCCAATTGTTATGGGCTCCTACAATCACTGATGATATCTATGTCCTAGACTTGGAAGCTGCAGCACCAAAGATCTTCAGCAAGTTGTTGGGAATCAGAAAAACCGAAATAAACTGGGTTCTTAATCAAGGAAAGACCATTCGATTAGAGGATGTCATGGACTGGTTTTCTACTGAATTGAAGCATAGAGAAAAACGCAAGGTTTTTTGTGCAAATTTAGAAGCATGGCATCAGTACCGGGTCAACACTTTTATATTGGTGGTCTTTAATACTATCTTGTTCCCTGATGAAAGACATCAAGTCCATTTTAGAATTGCGGAACTTGTAACCCAATTCCTTGAAGGGAAATCATATGTCCTAGCCCTTCTAGCTGAGCAGATCCAGTCACTAAACTATCTCAAGAAAAAGAAACGAGGAGGTTTGAAAACTAATATGCTCTTACTAGTGGTCTGGTTCATTAGCCACATGAGAAGTTACCAACTTGATTTCAATCGGGCCGAGTTTACTCAGTAATACGACCTTATCAAATCTTTTGAAGAAAGAGTTGAGCTACCAGCAAATATAGCTAGCTGCTACTGGGTCCAATACTTCTAGAATATGAAAGCGGAAGAGTTGTTGTTGACACCCAGGTGGTTTGCAAGCAAGGAAACGATAAGAGGGTGTGAAGACTTCAAGGCTGTCCCTTTGATCAGCTTCAACCTTTGCACCACATACATCCCAGCCAATGGACTCATTGACGATATGATCCCCAGACCGTCATTAGAAGCTATCTCATTGGACTTCCTTAACCTTGACATGATGGTGGCTGACAAAGTAGCCAAACTTCAGAGCATCCGAGCTCTTTGGTGCACAAGAAAGGCCACCCCTACCACTAAAGGGATAATAGCCAGGAGTTAGATAACCAAAGGATTTCTTTATCGCCAGCTAAAAGGGTTGAAAGATATGGAAGACAACAAAGAGAAGGGGGAAGTTCAAGTTGAAGCTGAACCCGAGAGGATGAGTAAAAGAGAGCAGGAGTTGGAAAACCGTTGCAAGGAGTATCATCAAAAGATATAGGCATTGGAAGCACAACTAAAGAGGACCAAGGGCAAAGAAGAGTAGGCTTCCATGATTCGAAAAAGGAGAAAGACTTAAGATAAGCCTACTAGCCACTAGGAGATGAGATTTTAGATTTTAGGTTTTTTTATATTTTCTTTAGAATTCTTTTTTGTGAACAGAATAAAAGGTGTAAAGCTTCACAATTGCAAAAATTAAAGTTAGTTAGGTTTTACCACATCAAAGGTTTCTTCCCAATTTTTAATTGCACTCGTGTGACATGCATCTTGTATTTATACGATTAACAGCTCTTTCTTAAGAAAATGTAATATGTACTAACCCTTTGTTGAGATTGATCTTCGCAAAATCAGGTAAAATTTCAAGATAGCTCCCAAACATCAAGTCTTTTAGAGAAGTCCAATTAGAACACGTTTCCAGACCAGGATGGCCACCACTCAAGGAAATGATGGAGACCCTGAGATCAATGATCCCTCCGAGCTGAGGTTTCGTTCCATAGAAAGGGCTATGGAGAAGATGGCAGAACAAATGAGCTTCCTAGCAAACAGCATTGCTTTGTTGCGAGCTATAGAATCGGTTAATGAAGAAAGTTCCAAAACCCATTATGGGAAGAATATACAAGCTCCTGAAGCAGAGCACGAATATTAAAAAGACCCATTCGAGTCAGAAGGAGTTTGTCCGAAAGGTAACCCAACCTTCAAACCTGACATGTATGCAGCCTCGAGACCTATTGACCATGGGCTAAGTACGGACATCTTGAAAGAACTGGGAAAGAAATTAACACAATAGATAACTGAGAAGATGAAGGCACTTGTAGGGTGTGATGGATTTGAACAGGCGGGGATCACAGAGTTTTCCGTGTGTGACATGGGATCATACCTTGAGAAGTTTAAGGTACCATAATTTGAAAAGTATAACGGGATGGGTTGCCCCAAGCTCCACACCAAGTTGTATGTCAGGAAGATGGGTAAATATATTTAGTATGATCCACTCATGGTACAAACATTCCAAGATAGTCTGACTGGACCGGCCCTGACTTGGTATGCCTAGCTTGATTTGAATCAGATAAATACATGGAGAAACTTGCTAGAGCATTTTACGAATAATATAAATTTAATGTAGAAGTAGCCCTAACTATGATGGACTTGGTTGCCTTATGGAAGAAAAATAATGAATCATTCAAAGAATATGCTCAAAGATAGAGGTCCTTAGCTGTAAGAATCTTTACTCCTATGATCGAGAAGGAGCTCACATCAGCTTTCATCAACACCTTGGAAAGGCCCTACTTTTCCCATCTCATCAGGTAAGCCCCGTCCAGTTTTGCTGAAGTAGTAGCGGTAGGGTACAGCATTGAAAGTGCCGTCTATTCTAGTAAGCTGCAAGAGCTAGTAGATAAAAGACCACTAGTGTCATCATTTGGTCTTAGACCAGTCGGCAGTAAGCCTAAAGAATCTACACTCGGTATGGTAAATTCAAATGCCAAACCCAATGCTCAAGTCCCTTTCAGGACGAATCCTCCTTCCACTCAAACTAACAGGACTTATAGACAATTTACCAAGATACTGGTCCCTTTAAGTCAAGTCTTCGAGAAGTTGCGAAGGGATAATTTGATATGGTACGAACTTCCTAGCGATTGATATCGACTGAGAATCTTTGACCCTACAGTAAAGTGTGAATACCACTGTGGACAAGTGGGGCATTCGATTGATGCATGTTGGAGATTAAGGAACAAGATTCAAGACTTGATAGATAAAGGGATAGTGCAGTTGGATTTCATGGAAGCCTCGGTTCCTAATGTTAACAATAATCCCTTACCTAACCACGGGTCGATGATTGGTATGATTTTTGATGACTATGCTGTCAATATCATTGATTCAGATAAGAAGCCTAAGGTTTTTGAGTTTTATACTGGCAACCAGACTTTAGAAGTGAAGAGGTACACATTCCATGTACCGTTGCCACCAGAAAATTACAAGGCTGCTCCATTAACTATTACCTGGTAAATTAGGAAAAACCAGGTCCTCTGGTAGGGGGCATTACTTAATTAAGAAACATTTATCACCCGAGAGAAGAGCATGGGAAGAAGGTTATACTGGGAGAATCAAATGATAAGACGGCAGCCGAACGCATTGATGGGCTATCGGCCTTTACCAAAATGATCAAGTCGAGTGAGTATAAGATCATGGATCAACTTAGTAAGACTCCTACGCAAATATTGTTGATGAGCTTGTTAATTGCATCTGAACTACACATGGAGGCTTTGTTTTGCACTTTAAATGAGGTGAAGGTCCCTCGGGAAATTCCAACTGAGAAGATGGGATTGGTTACTAATTTTGTCCTCATAATGGATCAAATTTCCTTTTCAGCTGAAGAATTAGGCGAGGAAGGGAACAAACATACAAAGCCACCCTTTATCATGGTGAGGAGTAATGACATAATTATCACCAGGTTGCTCATTGACAACGGATCATCATTGAACATCTGCCTACTCGCCACCTTGGATTTGCTGGGCGTCGACACATCTGTAATTAAGCCTTCTTCCACAACAGTTAGGGCCTTTGATGGTTTCAGAAGAGAGATTATAGGGGAGATTGATTTGTTCGTGAATATTGGCCCTCGGCACTTTACTATTCTATTCCAAGTCATGGACATTCTAAGATCTTTCATTCTACTCTTGGGAAGACCTTGGATTCATGCAGCAGGGGTTATTCCCTCGAGCTTGCACCAAAAGTTGAAGTTTATCTCAAATGGCTAGGTGATTACAATTTTGGGAGATCAAGATTATGAAATCTACAAGTAGACGGCTATACCCTATATAGGAAGTGAGGGACAAGAAGAGTTGGGTTTACAAATGTTTGAAGAAGTGAACATGATTATCAGTCTCGATAGAGAAGACAATAGAAGAATAGAATTCAAGGAAGGCCAGATTGGTACCTACGGCCTTAGCTACAATCCTACCACAGTAGAAGAATTCCATAAGAAATAAGCGAGGGGCAAGAGAGGTAATAGATTATACCATGCCTCGATGACCTTTCCACCGATAGTTGAGACATTCATATGGGAAGAGACTCAAGCTTAGGAATCTGGCAAAGAAGGATCAACAAACTCGCCACACAAGTTCCAGCATCATTTGAATAATTGGTTCTCCATCCTGGCAAATAGCAACAGGTCTTTCTTAGGGTAAAGGGGTGACCCATAATTAGTATTTTCTGAATTTTTATTTTAGTCATCGTTTCAAATGTATCATCGAACCTTTTGTTCAAAATTAGTTAGGCCTTTATCTCATTTGAGACCCAGTTCCATTTATTCAAAGAAATTTTAGTTCGTTTCTTTCCTATGTAGCGTTTCAGTTCTTTTTGCTTACATACACTTTTCTTCATGCATTCTCATTTAGATCCAATGAACCAAGTGAAAACTACGAATACCTCACACAAGTAGAAAATGAGAATATCGATATCGCTTCTGGCCCTACTTAGTTAGTATTCGGGAATGATGTCGATGACCATAGTAATATATAAGAGGAATGGCAAAAACATGAACTGGGTAGAATCACTATTGATGAACCGATTGAGACAATTAATGTAAGGAATGAAGAAAATCCTAAGAATATAAAAATTAGGGCAAGTTTAAAAGAGAAACAAAAAAATAGAAATGATTGCGTTATTAGCTGAATATCAAGATGTGTTCGCTTGGTTGGTTGTATGAAGACTTGCTTGGGTTGGACCTGTCGATTGTAGTCTACCGTTTACCTACACATGAAGACGCCAAACCAGAAAAACAAAAGTTAAGGAGATTTCGACCTGATGTCTTGTTGAAAATTAAAGAAGAAGTGAAGAAACTACTTGAAGTTGGATTCATTGAAGTGTTGGATTACCCAGAATGAGTAGCTAATATTGTTCCAGTAATGAAGAAGAATGGGAAAGTTAGAGTGTGAGTAGACTTTAAAGATCTCAACTAGGCAATGCCTAAAGATAATTTTCCATTGCCTCACATTGATGACTTAGTGGATAATACGGCCGGAAATCATCTATTCTCTTTCATAGATGGTTTTTTGGGATATAATCAGATTCGGATGTCCGAAGAAGATAAGACAAAAACGACTTTCATTACGACTTGGGGAATGTTTTGCTATAAGATGACGCCGTTTGGGCTTAAGAATGCAGGTGCAACATATCAGAGGGCCATGGTTGCAATTTTTCATGACATGATGCATAAAGAAATAGAAGTTTATGTTGATGATATGATAGCAAAATCCAAAGAGGAGGAAGATCATTTAGAAAACCTGACGAAGCTATTTGATAGACTGAGGAAGTACCACTTGAAATTGAATCTAGAGAAATGTACCTTTGGTGTGACGTCAGGAAAATTGTTAGGATTCATAGTCAGCCAAAGATGTATTGAAGTCGATCCTAATAAGGCCAAAGCTATAATTGACATGCCTCCTCCATAAATGCTCAAGGAAGTGCGAGGATTGCTTGGGCATTTAAACTACATAGCCTGATTCATATCATAATTAATGGACAAATGCCGCCCTTTTTTTAAGCTATTAAAGAAGAACGAGAAGATTAACTGGAATGAGGAATGCAAAGAGGCTTTCACGAAAATAAAAAAATACCTTATGAAACCTCTGGTGTTAGTAGCTCTTAAACTTGGAAAGCCGTTGTTTTTGTACCTGACCATAATGCCCGAATTTATGGGATCCGTGCTTGGCCAGAAGGATGAAGAAGGGAAAGAGCGAGTCGTTTACTATCTAAGCAAGAAGTTCATAGAAGGGGAGCAAAAATACTTAGAAGCCGAAAGAACCTGTTGTGCATTGGTCTGGGTTATGCATTGGCTCAGACAATATACACTTTATTATCAAATTGAGTTGATAACACAACATGATCCTTTGAAATACTTGGTTGAAAAACCGGCACTCATTGGTAGAGTTTCAAAGTGGTAGATGTTGCTGATAGAATTTGACATTAAGTATGTGAGCCAAAGTTCAGTCAAAGGGCAAGCTTTGGCAGATCAATTAGCGGAGAATCCTTCTGAGAAGATTCCTCAAGAAGCACGGGTTAAGTTTCTCAATGAAAGTATCCTGGTAGCGGGAAAAGTTTCTGATTGTGAAGTAGTCGGAAAATCTTCAGGGTGGAAAATGTTCTTTGACAGAACAGCTAATGTGTTCGGATGTGGAGTAAGGGCAATTTTGGTATCGCCTGAAGGTACACAATTTCCAATAGCCATGAGACTGGCTTTCCTATGTACCAATAATAGTGCAGAATACGAGGCGTGTATTTTGGGACTCAAAATCACATTGTTTAAGGAGATACGGGAATTATAAGTATATGGAGATTCTTTGTTGATCATAGGCCAAGCTCGGGGTGAGTATAAGACGAAAGACCCCAAATTAGTACCTTATTACCAACACTTGGCTGAGTTGATAACCGAGTTTGAAAAAATTACATTTGTATACGTACTAAGGGTTTAAAACCAATTCGCTGATGCTCTTGCTACTTTGGCATCAATGATTCAGATATTGAGAGGAGTGGAGATTTAGCCACTTAAAATTGAAATTGAAGAAAAGCTTGCTTTTTGTTTGGCAATGGAAAGTTCATGTGATGAAAAACCTTGGTATTATGATATCAAAATGTTTCTACAACATGCTACGTACCCCGAAGGAGCAGTGAAGAAGGACAAAAAATTAATTAGCAGATTGGCAGCTCAGTACTTGATGAGCGATTCTACATTGTACCAAAGATCGTTTGACGGTACGCTTTTACATTGTGTAGATAGGAATGAGGCAGAGATGCTAATGAAAGAAGTGTACGAGGGAATATGTGGCCCCCACATGAATGGCTACATGCTTGCCAAGAAGATCATGAGGATGGGATATTACTGGTTAACTATAGAAGTAGATTGTATCGGATATGTTAGACGCTGCCATTTGTGCCAAATCTATGCAAACAAGATAAATGCTCCACTTCAAGAATTACATACACTCTCAGCACCGTGGCTTTTTTCGATGTGGGGAATAGATATTATTGGCCCGATCACTCCAAAGGCATCTAACGGACACCGATTTATATTGGTAGCTATTGATTATTTCACTAAGTATGTTGAAGTCTCATCCTATTCTAGTGTGATGAAGGGAGTAGTGGTCAAGTTCATCAGGAGAGACATACTGGCTCGGTATGGTACGCCAGAGACAATTATTACTGACAACGGTACGAATCTGGATAATAAATCGATGTCTGAGTTATGCCAACACTTCAGGATCATTCATAGAAATTCTACTCCTTATCAGCCCCAAATGAATGGAGCCATGGAAGCAGCCAATAAGAACATCAAAAGAATTATTGAGAAGATGGCATTATGTATCGAGATTGGCATGAGATGTTACCATTTGCAATCATGGTCTATCGAACTTCTATCAGAACATCAATAGGGGCAACCCCTTACTCGTTGGTATACAGAATGGAGGCTATTCTACTAGTGGAGGTCGAGATTCCGTCTTTCAGAATATTGTCAGAAACTTAGTTAGATGAAGCTGATTGGGTAAAGAAGTGGATTGAGTAATTGAACCTAATTGATGAAAAGAGGCTGGCAGCTTTGTGCCACAACATTTGCTATCAGCAATGAATGGCTAGGGCTTTCAATAAAAAAGTACAACCCCGAAGTTTTGAGCAAGGAGATATGGTACTGAGGAAGACGTTGCCTAATACAACTGATTTGAGAGGGAAGTTTGCCCCAAACTATAAAGGGCCTTATATTGTGAAGAAAGTATTGCCTGGAGGAGCTGTTATCTTGTCTCAAATGGATGGTCTGGACTTGAAGGACCCAGTAAACGCTGATGCATTAAAGATGTACTATCCTTGAACATCAATGATATTTTTACAAACAATCTTACTATTATTGTGGTCTCATTTTCATTTTCATTTTCTACATGCAAAGTTGGTATTCCTAGCAATCATTAGCATTAGATAATATTCTTAGCCTTTTTTTCTCATTCCACTAAAAGACCCCACTTCTTGCTCTATCATCTACCCAAATAAACCTTATACACAAGAAGCACAAAAAAAATAATCACTTAATTTGAAGCAATGACTATTGATAATTTTTTTTTAACACTTTATTGTGGTTAACACCCTAAGAAAGGGAAACGTGTTTCCTATTTTTTAGGACAAGGCCATGTTCAGAAAGAGTAACGTGTGGCGTATAAGTAGAAACTCGCTGGAGAACAAATGCTTACATGAAAAGTCGATGTTTGGACCGGAAGTTCAATAACGGACATCTTTGTTTAAGAAATGAATATGTTTTACATTCATTCCAAGCTTAAGTTGCTTTCACAAAAAAAAAAAAAGGAGAAGAAAGAAAAAAAAAAGAAGAAAAAGAAGGAAAAAAAAAGAGAAAAAGAAAAATAAAAAGAAAAAGAAAAAGAAAAGAGGGGGTTTAGAAAGAGATGGAAGAAGAAAGAAGAAGAAGAGCAAGAACAAGAAAAGACAATGGTAAGGTTAGAATCGTTGGTTCTAATCGGACTACTCAATAAGACATTGGACTACTTGAGAGCTATCATTAAAACCAGGTAAGTGTTTCTGAGCTTGATAAAACATTGCATTGGCAATTGGTTTTCCCCTAAGGATGACAGCTTGTTTTCCAAAAACAATTTCTTAGCAAGTCAGCCATCTCGTAAAGCATGGTCCCCATCCAGAGTTCCTTAGACTCCTAGTCGTCTAACTTACAAAATGTTACCCGACTCAAAATTTCTTCAAGGGATTTAGCAAGCTCACAGAGCACTATCCCAATTCAAGTTTTCCTTCATTTTTAGGTCTTAGCTAGCTCAAAGGGTGCTTTGACTGCCTTGGTTAGTTAGCTTACTAGGGTACGACCAAGTTTTCCTTCATTTTTTAGGTCTTAGCCAGCTCAAAGAGCGCTTTGACCACCTTGGTTAGTCAACTCATCAGGGTACAACCAAGTTTTCTTATTTTTAGGTCTTAGCTAGCTCAAAGGGTGCTTTGACCGCCTTGGCTAGTCAGCTTATCAGGGCACGACTAAGTTTTCCTTGTTTTTAGGTCTTAGCCAGCTCAAAGGGCGCTTTGACCGCCTTGGTTAGTCAGCTCATAAGGCACGACTAAGTTTCCTCGTTTTTAGGTCTTAGCCAGCTCAAAGGGTGCTTTGACCGCCTTTGTTAGTCAACTCATTAGGGTACGACCAAGTTTCTTCATTCTTTAGGTCTTAGCCAGCTTAAAGGGTACTTTGACCGCCTTGGTTAGTCAGCTCATTAGGGCATGACCAAGTTTCTTCATCTTTAGGTCTTAGCCAGCTCAAAGGGCGCTTTGATCGGCTTGGTTAGTCAGCTCATTAGGGCACGACTAAGTTTTCCTTCATTCTTTAGGTCTTAGCCAGCTCAAAGGGCGCTTTGACTGCCTTGGTTAGTTAGCTTATTAAGGCACGACCAAGTTTTCTCATATTTTAGGTCTTAGCTAACTTAAAGGGCGCTTTGACGGTCTTGGTTAGTTAGCTCATTAGGGCACGACCAAGTTTCCTCATGTTTTAGGTCCTAGCCAACTTAAAAGGGCGCTTTGACCACCTTGGTTAGTCAGCTCATTAGGGTACGACCAAGTTTCTTCATCTTTAGGTCTTAGTCAGCTTAAAGGGCACTTTGACCGCCTTAGTTAGTTAGCTCATTAGGGCACGACCAAATTCTCATTATTCTTTCTAGGGATTCTTATTAGCCTACAAAGGCGCTACCCCTCGCTATCCTTCGTTTCAAACTAATCGTTGTCAAGTGTCTTAATGCTCCATAGGATAGAATTGTCTTAAGGCAAAAACGGTGTCTCTTTTGTCTTTATGGCAAAGTTTTACTCAAACTTCACTACAAAGAGGGGCAATTGTAGACACCTAATTTTTGCCCCTCTATAGTCTTAATTTTTATTTTTACAAAAAGGGTCCTAATTCAAAAAATAAAAATAACAAAAAAATTAACAAAAGATAAAAATAATAAAAAATTAACAAATGGTGAAAATACAAAAAAAAAAAAAAATAAGAAAAGAAAAATTATTATAAAGAGTTTTGTAGATTTTTAGGAAGTAACTTATATTAGGAATAAATAGTTTTAATTTTAGTTTTAGTTTTAGCTTAGTTAAAAAAATTTTATTTTTGAACTGAGTAGTTTAAGTATAATTTAATTGTACTGAATGTCAAGACGCAGGCCAACGGCTTAACGGATAAATATTGGGGTATTTAGATTAGATTTAATTTGAGATCTTGGGTTTGAGTCTCAACAGACACCTATGTCTTTATTTTTTTGTCTTTGCAAAAGCGAGATGAAAACGGGATTTATATCTAATTAAATCATTTGAATTAAGTTTGATCTTGTTAAATTAGATTTAAATTAATTTGGATCTAATTTAATTGTTATCGAATTAGATAAAATAGATATAACTACATATGATTTGATTTGGACCTTAAAAACACACATATACGTGCATATAAAAGAGGAGACACATCAAGGAAAGACACACATCTACCAACTAAAAAAGCCAACCCCCTGCTGACCACCCATTCATTCGCAGCTGCAAAATAGAAACTCCAAACATAACTAGTCAACAATCCGCTTTCAGACGACAACAAAATACAAACTCCGTACACACACATACAGCACCCGACTCTTTGCAAGCCGCAACTACGCCAACAGCACACACACAACACTGACCCTTACACCACGCTGATAGCACACACACGTTGATCAAGTTCTTTCCCAACAACAGCCCACTGCAGCATCGGTCCGCATAACCCACGGCAATAGGATAGCAGTGAACAGGACAGCAGTACAGCGGACAGTAGCGAATAGGACAGCAGCAAAGCGGATAGCAGCGAATAGGACAGCAGCAAGGTAGACAGTAGCAAAGCGGACAGCAGCGAATAGGACAATAGCAAGGCGGATAGCAGCATAGTGGACAGCAGTGAACAGGACAGTAGTAAGGCGGACAGCAGCGAACAGGACAGCAGCAAAGCGGATAGCAGCGAAGCAAACTCAGACAAAACTCTGACGGCAGTAGCCACATGCAATAGCAACTCCATTATACGTCGGCCATCGTCCTTCACCACGTAATCAAGAAGTTCAGGTTTGTTTCTTTCCAGTTTCGAAATTGTTTATTTATTATTGTTATATTATTATTATTATTATTATTTGGATCTTTAGTTATTGAATATAATATATACGAATATGAACATATTAGTTTTAAGAGATTTTATTCCTAATCTTTTATATATAGATAATTGTTTAATAGTGATAATATATGTGTATGTATATATATTAATTTAGGTATTCTTCTTTTAACATTGGTTTTCTTGATTAGATAAATTAAGTGTTGATTTAAGTAAATGTATATTTTATTTTAGGAGTTGTTAGGATTCGTTATTTTTGTTAGGATTTGATCTTGTTTAAGGATTTGTTATATAGAAAGTTGATTTTTTTTTTAAAAATAAAAGTTAATAAAAAATCCTTTTTAAATTTTAGAACTTTTAGCGAAATTTTTTTATAAAACAATAATATTCAAGAGTTAGGACCCTTTTAGATTTTTCTTAAATAAACCGAATAAGTTAAAGACGTAAACTCGAGTAGTTTTTAAAATTAAAATAAATCAACACATTAAAGATATTTTGAAAGAACTACGATTGTTTGATCCCGACTAGCGGGTATATAGGCACCTTCGGGGCGACAATAAAATATGTTAAACTTAGGTTCTTTTTCTTTTGATTTTTATTTATTTATCTATTTATTTTAAATATTATAATTAGAAAAATAATTCTAATTTTGGTAAATAGATAGTGGTATATGTTAGGGTTTAATAGGTTAGCTCCCGAATTCGGAATCCTCTGGTTCTTTATTCAAATTGAAATCAAATACCGATAGCTAAATTGTAATCAATCTGCCCAATTAGTTACGGTTTCTTTTCTTTTCCTGACTCTGGTTGGGTGGCAACTCCAAAAATTATTTTCAATAAAAAAACCGGAATTTCTTGATTTCTTTAGTCGAAGGTTAATATTAAATGGGTTAGAGTTTAATATTAACTAGAAATGGGGAAATGAATTTTAAATAATAGAAAACCGAAAATCAAGCTCGACATTAAGGTATGCTACATTATGGTGGAATAACTTCCAGACTATGAGAAGGCGAGAATGATATAGAAAGGTTAACACTTGGCCAGAGATGAAAAGGATTCTCAAAAACAGATTTGTACTAGATATCTATTTATAAGATACTTTTACTAGACTTCAAGAACTATAACAAGGAAGCTAGACTATTGATGAGTATGTATGAGAGTTCTAGATGCCTATGAACTAATGTGAAATGGATGAGCCATCAGCCCGAATAGTATCCAGGTTTCTTATTGGGTTAAGAAGTGAGATTAGAGATATCATGGAACTTCAACATTTCACTACATTGGATGAGGCTATAAGAATAGGCTAGTGAGTGGAGAGGCAGAGAAGGGATAGGTAAACCCGACCCAATGAGCAAACTTGGCTAGTCAAGTTGACTTACATAGGGAAGTTACTTAGCTCAACAAAGCACTGAGTTGATTGATATGTCGATGATTTGGAAGGAAGATGAGCTAGATCAAGTGCTTTAAGTACCTTAGGTATATGGCTGCTCAGTGTCTGAATCGAAGGACTGTGATTATTAAAGTAGATGTCTAAAGATTGAGGTAGATAGTATTGATAAGGAACTAGAGGAGGATAAAGAACTGAGAGATGAGGTTGAGGTTAACAACAAACTGGTTGAAGAAGATGTGTTTGCTGAGGACTTAGACAAGCTAACTTTAGTTATCTGACATGCGATGAGTATAGAACCATTTGTTAAGCAGGAGTAGAGAGAGAATTTATTCCATATTACTTACAAGGTGAATGAGTAGGTTTATGCACTCATAATGGATAGTGGGAGTTGCACCAATGCAGTATGTGTCGACTTGCTTAAGAAGCTTAAACCATGTTTCATCTAAAGCCATATAAGTTACATTGGCTAAACAAGAAGGGAGCATTACATGTCACCCAGCAAGTGTTGTTGCCTATTTCAATTGGAAAGTATTTCAATGAGATTCTTTATAACATATTACCCATGTGTGCATCTCACTTGTTGCTAGGCTAACCTTGGCTTTTTGATCAAAGGATTATTTATGATGGATTTAGGAACACATTTATGTTTGAGAAGGATGGGAGGAAGATTACATTGAACCTTATGACACTGAGTCAAGTTAACAAGTTGTAAATTAAACTTACTTGAGGATAAAAAAAGAGAGGCTTTGGTGTTAAGTAAAGCTGAGCTACGAGAGGCTATTAAAGTTGATACGCTAGCTTTTCTATTAATTTGGTGACTGCTAAAGTTGAAGGAGCGGGATAAGCTACCCCTAAAGGTGAAAGAGCTACTAGATGAGTATGCCAACCTATTTTTAGAACAATTGCTTGAGGGATTACCCCCTTTCAGAGGCATTGAATATTGCATTGACTTGATATACGATGCTTCCTGTTGAATAAACTAGCTTATTGAATGAACCCTAAACAAGCTATCGAGCTTTAGAGATAAGTCAATGAACTACTGGAAAAAGGATATGTAAGGGAGAGTCTTAGCCCCTGTGTTGTACTTGCATTGCTTATGTCGAAGAAGGATGGAACTTGGGGTATGTGTGTGGATAGCAGAGCTACCAACAAGATTACGATCAAGTGTAGATACCTTATCCTGAGGCTAGATGATATGTTAGATAAATTGAGTAGCGTGAAGGTATTTAGTAAGATTGATTTGAAGTTTGGATACCACCAAATTTGAATGAGGCAAGGGGATGAATGAAAGATTACTTTTAAGACCCGACATGGCTTGAACAAGTGGATGGTCATGCCTTTTGAATTATCAAATGCCTTGAGCACTTTCATGAGATTGATGAATCATGTTTTGAGAGATCTAATTAGGAAATTTTTTGTCTTCTACTTCAATGACATCCTTATCTATAACGTTAACCTAGCAATGAAAATTGAACATCTTAGAGTTGATTTCGATGTCCTCCAAGCAAAGAGGTTGTTTGGAAACTTGAAGAAATGCTATTTCTACTAGGAAAAAGTGATCTTCCTAGGTTATGTAATTGGTGGAAAAGGATTTAGAGTGGATGAAGAGAAGGTGTGAGCCATTGTTAAGTGGCCGACCCTAACTTTATGCACTGTGGTAAGAAGTTTTCATGGATTGTCATCATTTTACTGATGCTTTATCATTGTAGTGGCACCTTTGACTAAGCTTACAAGGAAGAATGTGGAGTTTAAGTGTAGGGAGAAAGAGGAGAGGAGTTTTACCAAAGTGAAAGCAAGATTAACCTTTGCCTTAGTCTTGACTCTACTTGAATTTAACAGAGTGTTCAAGCTTGAATGTGAGGCGTCAGGTGTTAACATTAGAGCTATGCTGATGCAAGAAGGCCGACTTGTTGCTTATCATAGTGAAAAGCTTAGAGTGTAATTAATCTAAGCTTTTCGTATGTAGTAACATTATTTTCTGCCAAAGGAATTTTCATATACATGGATCATGAGTCCTTGAGATATTTGCAGAGCTAATCTAAGCTTTCCAAATGCCAAGCCTAATGGATTGAGTTCTTGGAGGGATTTAACTTCATCATCAAATATAAGCAAGGAAAGAATAATGTAGTTACTGATGCTTTATCAAGAAGACATGTTCTTCTTACTGAGTTATAGGTCGGATTGTTAGGGTTTGTGAGCATGAAAGAGTAGTACTAGAATGATTCTTATTTTGGCCCCATATACATACATTGTAGAGAAGGAAGAACAATGGATAAGTACTATGTTAGGGATGTTTTTTTTTTTTTTCAGAGGAGGTAAGTTGTGTGTGTCAACCTATTCAATTAGAGAGCTATTGGTGAGAGAAGCCCATAGTAGAGGACTTTTTGGGCACTTTAGAGAACAGAGGACATATGAGCTACTAAATGATAGATTCTTCTAGCCTAAGATGAAACGTGATGTACATTATGTGATTGAGAGATGCGCCGCTTGCAAGAAAGGAAACACCCAAGTAGAACAAGGGAAGGCAATGCCTATACCTATTTCGACCAAACCGTAGGCTGACCTACGCATGGATTTTGTTCATGGATTATGTTGAATTACCTGAGGCAAAGATTTTGTAATGGTTATCGTTAGGTTTAGCAAAATGGCACATTTCATGCCCTACACCAAAACTAATGATGCTTCGGCTATTACTTCTTTGTTTTTGTAGGAAGTAGTTCGCTTGCATGGAATACTAAAAAGTGTGGTGTCGGACAAAGATAAAAAATTTCTAAGCCATTTTTAAAGAACTCTTTGGCGTCGGATAGGAACCAAACTATTGTTTAGTACCTATTGCATCCCCAAATTGATGGCTAAATACTGACGGCCAAATAGAAATGGTCAACTATACCCTAGGATCACTATACCTAAGAAAAGTGTCTATTGTGTTTGTTGCCATCTAGAAAATGGTGCAAACATGTGCAAGTGGGGATCCTGGTTCATCAACTGCTCTTAAGAGATAAATTAGGGAGGAACAACAACCTCAACCAAATTAAGCTCCACCTATACAAGTAATGGATGTAGTACAACAATTTGCTACTACTTTAGCTAAGGCTAGTGAAGCGAATTGGAATAAGTCAGCTCAGGTGCAACGTATAGTGAAACCATTTAACGGGACAAAAATTGACCCTTTAGTTGTAGAAGAATGGATTGACTCATTAGAAAAAGATTTTGACGTATATGAGGTTGAAGATAATAGAATGGTAGGGATTGTTGTTATTTTATTGTATAGTCGTGCAAATAATTGGTGAAGTAAGAAATGGACAATGGTAGAACCCATAAATTGGAATGCCTTTAAGGATGCATTTTTGGAGCAGTATTTCCTTAAATGTATAAAGGAGCATATGTGTGAGGAATATTATAGATTGAGACAAGTAGGTAGGACTATTGAAGAATATGAATGGGAGTTTAATAGGTTGTTGAAATTTACCCCGGAAGTGGTACAGAATAATAAACTTGCTAAGGTTGGTCGATTTAGGGTAGGACTTGATCTTTATTTTCAAGCTGAGTTGAAAAGGACAAGGATAGTGCGATATGCTGATTTGATCAATGAGACTCATTTAATTGAGCAAGCTCGTGACTTACGAAGGGTAGTTGAAGAAATAGAAAGTAAGAAAAGGAAATTTATGGCGAGTTCTAGCAGTAGCCATAAAATGATAAGAGGAAAAAGGGCATATCAACCCCCTAACAAGAATTAGATGTCGAGTAGAGCTATGCCACTTTACTGGAAATGTAATGGTAGGCATTGAACTATGTAGTGTCCGGAACTACAAGGGAAATGTTTTAGGTGTAAACAAGTTAGGCATATGGCTAGGCAATGCTAGAACCTGAATCCTAGAAGTATATATTGCTATAAGTGTCATCAGATGAGACATAATGCTACTTAGTGTACTATAGATCAGCAGGTAAGACCAGACCAAACTTAAGCCAATAGGCTAGGACCCGCTAATAGAAATAATCGAGTAAGAGATGCTGGAGCCAGGCCTAGAGTTTAAGGAAGGATGTATGTGATCTAGGATGAGGAAGGTAGGGATGACAACATAGTTGCAGGTATGAGTCCTAAACCCTATGATTTCTAAGATTTCTTTATATGATCATGTGATGTATGTTTACTTGAACTTTGTACCTTAAAATAATGACATAATTGTGATTGTTATCTTTAGAATTGGTTTGCTTAGAAGATAACTATGCTTATACATTGTTTGATATAGGAGCAACACATTCATATGTATCAAAGGACTATGTTGATAGGAATAGACTTCCAATAGATATTCTAAGGTATGATTTGATAGTGACAACTCCTTCTGGAGGAGAGTAAGTTGTGCAACAAAAGTTGAGGGGAGGCAATGTGTATATAGATTTATATAAATTGCCTATGGAATTAGTAGTATTGGATATGAAAGAATTCAATGCTATATTGGGAATGGATTAGCTAACTGAGCATTGAGTGAATATAGACTATGAAGGAAAGATAGTGGTATTTAAGAAGCTTGATGGAGAAGAATTTCACTTTAAAGGAAGTTCTAGAAAGGCAACCCCTCGAATAGTTTCAGCAAGTAAAGCCTGGAAGCTTAAAAGAAATGGTAACATAGGATTTCTAGCTTCGATAGTAGATACCCAGGTTCAAGAAGTGAGATTGGAAGATATACCAATTGTGTTTGAATATCTTGAGGTTTTTCTAAAGGACTTGCCTAGACTATTGCCAGATAGGGAGATTGAATTTACCGTAGATCTTATATTGGGTACTGCACCTATCTCTAAGGCACCCTATTAAATGGCTCCTATAGAATTAGTAGAATTGAAGAAGCAACTATAGGAGCTACTTGAAAAAGGATTCATAAGGCCATGTACATCTTCGTGGGGTGCACTTGTATTATTTGTTAAGAAGAGAGATGGAAGTCTTTGGTTATGTATAGATTATTGAGAATTGAACAAATTGACAATAAACAACAAGTACCCACTTCCTAGGATTGCTAACTTATTTGATCAACTGAAAGGATTTGTAATATTCTCGAAAATAGATTTACAATATGGTTATCATCAGTTGAAAATTAAGGAAGAAGATGCACATAAGAGTGCTTTTAGGACTAGGTACGGACATTATGAATTTTTAGTGATGTTGTTTGGGCTAACGAATGCTCCTGTTACATTCATGGATTTGATGAACCATGTCTTTAAAAAGTACCTAGATAAGTTCATAGTTGTGTTTATTGATGATATCTTAATATACTTAAGGAGTAAGGAGGCACATGTGGATCGCTTGAGTATTGTACTACAAACTCTTAAAGACAATAAACTTTATACAAAGTTAAAGAAGTGTGAGTTTTGGTTGGATCAAGTAGGATTTCTTTGGCATATAGTATATAGTATAAGAATAGCAATTGACCTTGCAAAAGTGAAAGTAGTAATAGAATGGACAAGGCTGACCACTGTAACAAAGAGGAGTTTCTTAGGAATGGTTGGTTATTATAGGAGATTTGTATAGGACTTCTCTAAAATAGCTATGCCATCGACCCAATTGACAAGAAAAGGCATTAGATTTGAATGGAATGATAGGTATGAAGAGAGTTTGCAGAAACTTAAAAGAAGATTGGTAATCGCTTCAATATTAACGATACTGGATGGATTTGGAGAGTATGCGATCTATTGTGATGCTTCTATAAGTGGATTGGGGTGCATACTAATGCAAAATGATAAGGTGATCACCTATGTTTCAATACAACTCAGACCACATGATTCGAACTACCCAACTCATGATTTGGAACTTACAGCTGCAATATTTGTGTTAAAAACTGGAGGCATTACTTATATGGGGAGAAATGTAAGGTACGTATCGATCACAAGAGTTTAAAGTATATCTTTACCCAAAAGGAATTGAATTTGAGGCAAAGGCGGTGGTTGGAATTATTGAAGGATTATGATCTTACAATTCATTATCACCCTAGGAAAACTAATGTAGTGGCTGATGCATTAAGTAGGAAAAAGTTTAGTAGTGTTGCTGCATTCGTTGTGAATAAATGAGAATTGAGTGAAGAAATGGGGAAATTAAGCTTAGAAGTTGTAACAAAAAAAGAAAGCAGCATGTTGGCTAATCTGAAGGTGCAACCTACATTACTTAAGAGCATTAAGGAAGCTTAAAAGGGACATGTAGAGCTACAAGGGATCAGAAATGATATTGGACAACACCTTAACTTTAGAATTGATGATGTAGGAATGTTAAAATTTAAAGAACAACTTTGTGTGCCAAAGGATTTGAAAGTTAAAGAGGTGATATTAAATGAAGCTCATAGTGCGATATATTCCCTACACCTTGGGAATAATAAGATGTATAAGGACTTGAAGCAGAAGTTTTGGTGGATAGGGATGAAAGGAGATGTGGCACCGTATATATCACATTGTATGACCTGCTAGAAGGTAAAGGTTGAACATCAAAGACCGGGAGGGTTATTCCAACCTTTACCTATACTCGAGTGGAAATGGGAGCATATAACAATGGATTTTGTGAGTGGTTTACCAAGGACAAGGAGATAACATGATATGATATGATATGGGTTATAGTAGATAGGCTCATGAAATTAGTGCATTTGTTAGCCATAAGGCAAATGACGACATTCTCTCAACTAGCAGAAGTTTACATCAAGGAGATAGTTCGTTTGCATGGTGTTCTAATGTCGATAATATTTGACTATGATTCTCATTTTATGTTTCGATTTTGGTAATCCTTACAAGTAGAAATGGGAACTAAGCTAAACTTTAGTACTACTTATCATCCTTAAAGTGATGGGCAATCAGAGAGAACAATCCAAAATCTAGAGGATATGCTGAGGGCGTGTGTGATGGACTTTGGAGGTAGTTAGGATGACCATTTTCCATTAGTAGAATTCACTTACAATAATAGCTATCATAGTACCATTTAGATGGCTCCATATGAAGCACTGTATGGACATAAGTGTAGATCCTTTGTATATTGGGATGAAGTAGGGAACAAACAAGTCATTAGACCATCATTGTTATAAGATCTTAAGGAAAAAGTACACATAATAAGGGAACGAATACAAATTGCCTAGAGCCATTAGAAAAGTTATGCAGATGTTAGAAGGAAGCTGCTAGAATTCCAAGTAGGTGATTGGGTATTTTTAAGTATAACCAATTAAGGGTGTAAGGCAATTTGGCATTAAGGGAAAGTTAAGTCCTTAGTGTTGGACCATATCTAATTAAGAAAAGAATTGGGATAGAACTTGAATTGCTTAATGAGATGGTAGGAATTCATAATGTATTTCTTATCTCAACTTTAAGGAAATTTGTAGATGATCCCATAAAAATATTGGATGTGCCTTTAGTGGAATTTAAGGAAAACCTTATGTATGTAGAGCATCCAATTCCTATTTTGGATACTAAGGTTTAGAGATTGAGGAATTGAGACATTAAGTATGTGAAAGTCTTGTGGTGTTGATATACCATGGAAGAAGTTACATGGGAATCGACCGAATCAATGAGAGCCCAGTATCCAAACTTGTTCGCACAAGGTTAATAATGCTATCATTGATTATTCTTTTCCTAAAGTAAAGTTAGAAACTGATATTTTCTCGTCTCGTAGTTAAGTTTCAAGGATGAAACTTTTTGTAAGGGTGTAAGGATGTAATACCTTAGAATTTTGAGCCCATACGATTATCTTAAGATTCGAGCCCTTAAATTTAGGGTGTTGGGTTATGTTATTCATTTAATTTCAAACGGCACAGTAAGGTTAGAAAAGTTAGACAAAGTGATTCAAGTAAAGTCAATTTCTCAAAATGAGTTACATAAAAATATTAATTTAAAAAAACGTCAGTTTATCGCTAAAGTCGATAAATATCGAAAATATGAAATTTAAGTATTTAAACATAGCGAGATATTAGAGATAAGATATTTAACTTATAAAAATAATAAATAAAGTTAAATTATATGTAATATACGTGTATTGACATAGAATATGCATTATATGTATTAAATACATATATATAATAAATTATTATTAAAATAAGGTAAATTAATATAAAATGATGGAAAATTAATAAAAAAAAATGAAAGGGTGTGTCATCCCATGATGTGGTAGGCTAGGATCAATTATAATTGATGAGTCAAAAGGTAAGAAATAAGAAATTGACACTTTATGCATTGAAAAATCAAGAAAATGACATGTGTAGGCCATATGTCTAATTTTTATTAATCCTAATCCATTTGAAATTATAAATAGGGTATGCAAACTTCAAAACTAACATTTTGGAAGTTTGAAAATATAAGAAAAACACTCAAGAAAATTTTGAAAAAAATTATAAGAAAATTAGAGCAAAAATATGGCATGGATCTGGTCTAAGGTGACTCAATAGGTTGTTGGTATGGTTGTGGTGGCCATTTGGGGTCAAAGAAAGCACCACCAGAGGAGGTGTTCCAATAAGTTTGGGTGCCTGGAGGGTGGTCGAAGGTGACCAGTTCAGGTGAACTAAATTTTCGGTGGAAACTTTGTAAATTTTCTAAAAATTATAAATGATGTTATTTAATTATGAAACTTGGTTTTCTAGAGTTATTTTATGTGTATATTAATTTAGTAATTTTATTTTAATGAAATAATTATTGGAAATATAAGGTGCTTAAGAAATGGCTCTATTTGGATGAAAATTGAATTAAGTTTTAGAAATATTAAATAATACTCATTCAAGTTGAAAATTTTTACATAACATACTTAATATATATATTTAATTTTAGTAACAATAATTTTTAAAAATAATCATGTTTACTATTTATTGTAATTATTTTGGATAAAACTGGAAATTTTACTATTTTATTCAATTAATTAGTTTTTAATAAAATCAAATTATGTGCCCTATGTATTATGATTCCTGGAGGTTCATAATGATGTTTGGAACACTTTCTTTTTATCTTGTGATTAAATTCACTTATTTGTTCGATTTTCACTAATTTTGAGTTAAAACCGCTATTTTCATAAAAATAGATAATAGCTAGTTAAGTAAAATTCATGATCAATAATTAAACTACATATTTTTGTTAGTATGTAGGATTTTTCATGAAATTAATTGGGCTCATATGTTATTTATTATGTATTTTCATGATAACAACCTATATATTAGCCTAATATATGATATAGTAATTTGTGCTAATGTGATATTCGTTAAATATATAAAGGATTAATATTTTTGGGTGCACAATGAATGCTGATTAGCTCGAGAAATGAGAAATTTTTAGATTTTTAATTTAGATTTAGGGTTTATTTGAGATAATTACGAAGTTATATTAGTGTATGGTTGAATCGGTAACACGAAAGCGTATTTTTGGACTTTTGACAAAATTGATTAGTCTTAATTCTTAAAATATCTTAATAATACTCAAAATAATGATCGTGATGATATAAATTTTATTGAAATCGAATAAGAAATGGATAAGATACAATCGAAATAAGTTTGAAAACACAATAGTGAAAACACATAAGAACTTAGTATCGAATTGTAGTTGATTTGGGGTCTGTGTGTATTTTCCTAAGTGTGATAGGTGAGGAAGGATCACATCAAGAAGGTTAAGATTTTACGCTAGTATCAAGCTCGAGTAAGTGAATATTTCTGTTTTCGTGCAAGTAGACCTATGTCTACATGAATTGGAGTCAGTTGTGTTGTGAATTGTAATGACATGTCAGATTGACTGGATACATGATTTTGTTGAATGTGTGTTGACTAAGGGAAATGTTTCCTTGTATATGACTGATTCATTGATATGCATTTTTTTTTTGGAAAACTTGAAAACTGAACTGTTGTTTAGGGTATTTACCCAAGTGAACCCTATGTGAAGGAATGCAATATAAAGTTGAGAAACAAAGTTGAAGTTGAGATAGTTGAATTGTTTATAATGTAGAACTTGAGATTCGTGCCTTATATTACGCTATTGTACTATTTAATGCATTCATGGCACGGCATGAAAGGACTTATGGGTTGAGTTTCTGAAAGCTTAAAAACTACTAAGTTGGCTTTTGAGCATATGGAATTGCATTGCTCAACTTATTCTAGTTACATTGTATGACCGATTACCTATTGGATTTTCAAGCCACAGTAGATGGTTTTTGTTGGGGGTTCTTCTCCCAAGTAGCTCCTTGTTGCCTTAGGTTCCTGGATGTAGTATCCAAATACTTGAGTATGTCGACTAACCGAATGAAGAATTGGAAAAGTACAGGATATCGGTAGTGATGCATGTCACGTGCATGAGCATAGCACGGATTTTCTGTGTAAATAGTTTGTATTGATAACTCGGGTTATGAGATTGAATGTCCTATAGTACCGATCTTTGTGAATTGTATTCTATGTTTTGTTTTATCCACTCTCACTTAGCTCACAAAGAGTTGAAGGGATACTTATATATCCTCAGGTTATGAAGAGAATTGACAGGGCAACATCAGTTAGGGAGAAAATGTCTTTTGAGAGTGCTTAGGATGAAGTCAATCGCTTTTAAAGAAGTCTTGTAGTATTTTGATTTTAGTTCCATGAAGGATTTGTACATATAAAAAAAAAGTACTGTATTTTAGATTTGGATATGTTTGACGGATGTAATCTTTTCTATAAATAGGTGTTAAGTTAAACTTCGTTGTAGTACTCTTTTGTTATAAATAGAGCTTTTGTTGATTATAAATGAGTATTCCTGTGTGATGGTACATCTTATATGATGCCGGGATGTGACAAAAGTGAAAGACTAAGGCAAAGGAAGGAAGATTAAGCAATTTCAGCCTGGTGACTAAGCAATTTTAGCCTGGTGACCAAGTATGGTTATATCTAAGTAAGTAGAGGTTCCCAAACAAGAGGAAGAATAAGCTGTGCGCTAGAGTTGAAGGACCATTTAGGATACTCTAGAAGATCATTGACAATGCATACTAACTAGAGCTCCTAGAAGACTTCGAAGTATTAGATGTGTTTAATGTTGCTAACCTCAACCCTTACTAACCCGAGGAGAACTTGGATGAGGACTAGTTGGATTTGATCCCAAGCCCCAATAAGCCCGATAGGGATGATAGGAATTAGACCATCAAGCCCTTGACCTGAGCTCAAGCTTGAGGGTTGGAAAGCATAGCCAGGCGAATTCTTTCCATATGTCCCACCATTGAAGAATTTGAGTTGCTACAATCTGCTAACCTAATGCCCTAGTTAAGCCAAACCCTCTTGTACTTATTGATCTAGCTGTCGACTTGAGCTACACTTGAACATCAATTCATCCCATCCAACCACCCACCCAACTGATCTACATTCAAGTCATACTGAATATGTTTGAGTAAAATTCACCTCAGAAGAATTGTCCACTTTACTCGACATAGCTGACCTACTACCTTTGCTTGACACCTTAGCTTGGTAGTCACCAACCTGAATGTACAAATTCTCTTTTTTGTTAGAAAGTCATCCATCCATAGAGGGCTAGGTCCGTACAACCCTACAGCAAAATCTTCTGTAAAAGTTATCCATTTTTGTTGTATTTTCAATTATACCCTTTATCATTCCTTGTACAGTACTTCTTTTAGATATTACCCTTTTAGTCTTTTTCATTTTGGGTAGGATGTCCTAATATTTCAAGTATAAATACCTTATTGTAATGTAGCCACATTATCTCATGCCATCATTCCTCAAAATATTGGATATCCACTTCTCTTTTTCATGAGCATTGTTCTCCATTGTTTACTTCGCTCTTATCTTAACCCTTAAGTAAGGCTAGGTGGCAAATACACTCATTGGATTAGCTCGTACGTCATATTGAGTTAAGCTGTGAGTTTTTGGAAGTTCCCAAGTGTGTCATATTCTTGTAGTTGTTTAAGGGTCTACTTGTTTTACTTTCATTGTTGTTCGTATAATTCCCATTTTGTTCTTCAAGCTTTCTATAAGCTTGGACCTACCCCTGCGGCCGTTTGTATCAGTCTTTAGACTGGTTCATATCAATTGACTTTCTTCCCATTTTTTTATTATTTCTTTTCTTAAACATATGATTTTTTTTTTCTTTTGTAGGTCAGTTCTTGATGTCTTCTCACTTCAAGGTTAGGCTTCATGATACAGGTGGGCTTGTAATTAACTTTAAGTGTTAGCCCGAATTCCTAAAATTTAATCATTTATTTAGACCTTGGGTTAACTTGGGTGTTATTGCAAATTCCTAACATCAACATTATACAAGCTTTTCATGAATACGAGCTTACTTTATTTGTAACACCAGATGTCATTTAGGCATACCCATTCAAGAGGATCAATCATGGAAGCTCTCCCATCTTCTAGCTGTCTTACCAGTGCAAGGCCTTTACTCTAGAGTACCATCCATCACTTGATCGTATTCATTAAATTTGACATATTGAAGTATTGGCTTCTTCTCCCCTAGTTGATTGCACGTCATAACCCAATGAGGCAGCAACTTATGATTCGACAGGAACCATTTCATCTCATCATGTAGATCTTTCTATATTACTTGGGTAATAATGAAATGTCGCATGCTTCAACTCCCTTGTGATTAGTTGTGTGCTTAAGGATGATGGCATTGCAGTTATGCAGCTTTACTAAAGATAGGATCTAATGATAGACTGCTTTGACCTTGTACTAAGAAGACTACTCAGATCTTGGTGGTTGCAAAAGAGTGTTGATGGAGGATGCAACAACTTTAGACATTCTTTTTAAAGAGACAACTCTTATGCTAGTGGATGCTTCAGCTGAAAATGGTGTATTCAAGTGTTGATTACTAGTGAGAAGGTTACTTTGACCATTTGCATGAGAGATCAATTTGATCTCAATAATTGACAACTATTATTGATGAGAAGACATTAGTTGATGAAGATCACTTCAATTCTTCATAATCAAGATTACTTCAGTATCATGATTAGGTAAAATGGTGTTGCAATTGCCAAACCTACTGTGAGATTACTCTGATCCATCATAACTGATGTTGCTTCGGCCACGTATGTACTATCATAGAAATGGGCATTATGCCTATCTTATGCTCAGAAGCCTATGCTTCTACCAAGCAACTATAGCTACCATAATCTAATTGCTTCAACCGTTAATGAATGATGTCGCTTCAACCTTGTATCTATGGAAAGGCGTTACAATGGCCAAGCTTGCTATGGGATTGCTTCAATCCTGCATAGCAGAGATCGCTTCGATCTCATGAGCAATGTTGTAGAAATGAGCATTATGCCTATTGTATGCTTAAGAGTGTATGCTTTTGATGAATGACTATTGTTATTGATGATATGTTTGCATCAATCATTCATAAATGAGGTTGCTTTGACCTTAACTTAGAGGAAAGATGTTACGACTACCAAGCCTATTGCAAGATTTCTTTGATCCATTATAGTGAAGACAACTTTGATCTCATGAGTGGTGTTGCAGAATGGGCATTACGCCCGTTACATGCTCAGGAGCATATGCTTTTACCAAGCAACGATGGTTACCATGATATGATTGCTTTAATCATTCATGGATGAGGTTGCTTCGATCCCGACTTTATTGAAAGGCGTTATAACTACCAAGCCTACTAAAGGATCACTTTAACCAATCATAAAGGAGATCGCTTTGATCTCATGAGTGATGTTGTAAAATGGGCATTGTGTCAGCTATGTGCTCATAAGCATATACTTCTATTAAGCAACTAGAGCTACCATGATATGACTACTTCAATCATTCATGGATGATGTTGCTTCGACCTTAACTTTATGAAAATGGCTTATAGCTATCAAGCTTGCTATGGGATTTGTTCGACTCGTCATAGCAGAGATTGCTTTGATCTCATTAATGGTGCTGTAGAAACGACATTGTAGCAACTATACCCTCAAGAGCATATGCTTCTATTGAGTGACTATAGTTACCATGATATGATTGCTTTAATCCTTCATGATGAAGTCACTTCGACCTTAAGTCTATAAATAGGCGTTACCATTGTCAAGCCTACCATGGAGTCGCTTCAACTCATTACAACTAAGATCGCTTTAATCCTATTAATAATGTTGTAGAATGGGTATTACACCCATTTCTTGCTCAAAGGCAAATGCCTCTTTTAAGTGATTGCAGCTACCATAACATGACTGCTTTAGTCATGTATGGATGAGATTGCTTCGACTTTGACTTTGTAGAAAGGCATTATGGCTGCCAAGCCTACTATAGGATCACTTTGATCTATCATAGTCAAGATCACTTTGATTTCATGATTGAGGAACACTGGAAAATAATGTTGAATAAATCTGTATGTCCAAGATTGTAGTGGCAATGTTAGTTGGTCTTTACTCGTGAGTAGAGTACTATGGTAACAATGTTAGTTGTACCATGGTGGTTAAGAGGTGCTTATCAAGAAGATGCTTCAATTGCTTGACAACAAAAGGCTATCAAGTGATGATGTTATCTATAACCATGCATCACAGGCTTCTGGAAACAGTATTGGTGACACTTGATGTAAAGGGATTATCCCAGCTTTGAATGTGCTGCTTGTATTTGTCTCATGTAATTCTCTATGTCTCCTTTCATCACATAGGATGAAGTAACAGGTGCAAGATTGGCTATTACTTAGAGTGTCGGTACGAGGTTGTGAGGTGCAACCGTTCTAGTCATTAGCGGTTGTAAGATGCACCTCAATGAGGAGGACCCTCCAGGGTGGGCCCTTGTTTCCTTAACCGCTAGTGTTTGGTGAGCTTAAGTTAAGTGCTATAGTAGTTGTGCAGGATCCTTTTATTGCCCGCCTTCTCCTTTTGTAGGGGTTGGGTAGCTTGTTCATGCTGTTGAGCATCTTCCATGGCAATAGTTGGAGGTATAGATCTTGAGATTCACATGCTTGGTATAGGTATAGCCATCCCAAACAACACATTAGCAAGTGTGATGGGAGTAGTAAGTGCTTGTGGGTATATCCAGGCAATGCGGCAACATTTGCTAGAGTGGTTGTTGCCAAAGCCGTTGCTGGTAGGGTCATACTAGATATTATACCTGTGTTCGTGACAAGAATTGCATAAAAGTGGTATAGAGCTAGTTCATCGTACAAGTATTTTCCTATATGGTGTGTAGTATAGGTGAATCATTAATGGAGGGTGGTTCCATAATCTCAAGTGCTTGTACTACCCCATGTGCTTATACTTCCCTATAGGCTTGCATAGTGCAAGGTGCTTGCACGATTCCCATCGCTTGCACAACTGTTAACTCACTAGTATCTTGCGTTACTTAGTTTTACTCAACGTTCTCATATCAGTTCTCATGTTCTCAGAAGTGCTTGTCATTTTTAGTCTTCTTACATCCAGGTGCCATTCCATCAAGTCTCTCTTCCCTAGTAGAGTCACCAAATAATGTATGGTAGGGTTACTATAGCTAGCTAATTACGTACGATAGGTCTGTTAGTTGACCTAAGAGATGTCTTGAGTTGATGACACATGGAGGTATGTTGTTAAGAAGAGGAGTGGGAGGAAGAACAAGCAAACTTGGTATCTCAAGAATGTACGTGTGACAGTGGATTAAACTCGGTGTTCATGATTGTTCTTGATCGTTCTTGATATATTGGTTGTTTGATCTTTTAAGGAGTGGTTTCAGCAAAGCTTCAATGTTTTTCTCAAGTTTGCGAATGCTTCAAATGAATTAAATGAGACGAGCGGCCTCCTATTTATAGAATTTAGGGATCAACCTTACTTGTTGGATTACTTTAAGATAAATGGTTGAGATTGAGGCTTGTTATTGAAGCTGATCCTCTCTTTTAAACTTTATGGGATTGGATATGGGCCTAAATATGCTTAAGGCTTTTGTTAGCTAAAGAAAGCTCATTATCATTATTATTAAGCTTAAATACCAATTGAGCCTCTTTAAGGCCCAATAAGACCAAATGAAGCCTAAATAGGCCCAAAAGAGTCGTTTCTGAGTCTATTTTTCGTACGCGAGATAATCGAGTAAGGCTAAGCGCAAAATATCTAGTCTAGTGATCCTTGTTCTGAGCCTACCGAGCTAGATCTTCCTAAAACATCCCTAAACAAGCTAATTTCCCAAGCTTTGTCATTAAATTGGGTTAAAGGCCCAATTACCAAAATGACCTTCTATAACATACATATTAGAGTATAGGGCATGCATCAAATCAAGCTAGACCTGTACATTTTTTTCCCTTGTGTTTGTGTATATATGTCGGTTGGTAGGTAGGAAAGAGAATGTACAAGACGTTACAAGAATTATACTTGCAAATCACTCTCTCTTTCTCCCTATCAATACCAATCCTTGTCTCTCTTACTTCTTACAATGTCCTTTAAGTATAATGTAGTCTTTCAATTCATAAAATCATGCATAAATCCTAAATTAAAATTGAGGTATGATTGATTGAGATTCTAATAAGATAAGTAGTCCATGAATAAATGCATGTAAAAAAATGACATGGTTTAAAGAGAATGGTTAAAAAATAAAGAAGGAATAAGGTCAAACTTACTATATGAAGCTTAGGCATTTTTAAAATTTACACATGAAGTTTGATGTTATTAGATGTCATACCTAGTGGAATTTTTTCACTTGAAAAATTTGCTACCCATCATCCTAGAAACATGATGTAACAAATGCTTTATTGATCGAACAATACATGTATAAATGGATAGATGTGAGGTAATAAATTTGATAAATAAAAATTCGATTGAATATGATAACATTTAACAGTTCTTGACTTTAGGTGTAGAGATGGTGAAAAACAAAAACAAAAAGTTTAGAGAGTAATTATGATATAGTCCCTTTAACTAATGTCATACATGAAGTTATAGAGGAGCATGCTTAGATGATATATTTTCTAAGAAATGATGCGCGAATTTCAAAATTTTTGTTAAACTTATTACTATGGTCGAAGCATGTAACGTGTATTAGAGCTTACATATCTTAGATTATGACTGTAAGTTTTGATAACTTAAGTATATTCAAAAATAGATTTAAATGAAGTACTAAAAATAAAAATTTGACATCTAGTGGACTTAGAAATAAAAATTGAGTAAAATATTGCTTAGTTTGGCGAACCCCTACATAAGGCGTTTGATATAAATTAAAGAGTAGCTATATTAATAAGAAATCGAAGGTAGCTGCTAAAACTACTTGCTTAGCATGTTTTGATATATGTAGAGAAAATTGCAAAGATCTAATTCCAAACCTTTAATATAATAAAAATAAATGTCATGAGCAAACTAGTATGTAGCCTATCTTTTTTATTTTATTTTATTTTTTGCCAAAGTATGTAACCTATCTTATAATGAACCTTTTATGTTACAAATTTAGCAATGTAAAACCAAAAATCAAGAAGGTTGTCCTTTGAGATTACTTAAAACATTGAGGATAGAAATAATTAAAGGAATATCAAGTTAATTATGATATTTTATATCCTTAAATATGTTAGACATTCTAAGCTTCGTTTTGGCTACAAGATCACAAAATTCTAGCTTAAAAATGAAGTTATTATGGCTATTTGAACATTAGAGCACCAAACCGGGAAAAGTAAGTATTCCAAGTGTAGATCCAAAGAATTGTCCTCTTTCCATACCTTATCAAGTCTAATCATTAGTATATCTATCCATTATATACATAACCATTTGGAGAAATTGATTTGTTTGTGCATACTCATAAGCATAGGCACAACTCTGTTGATCGGGTCAATATTAAGGTGAAGGACACACATGTAAGTGTATTACAATGAATATGAAGCTAGTAGTGATATGATGCCTACCATATTTTGAGTTGGGGTTTGGTTGAGAAAATACATTGTTGTTACTATTATAGTTATGTCCTTTAGAAGCCTAAGGTGAAACAAAGAAAGAGAGAAACAAGAAATAAGAAATGAAATAGTTTTCTAGTTGAGGTTTTGGGTTTTGAAGTAGTTTGTTTAGGAACTAATATTTACAAAATTACATGGGATTGAGTGGAGGAAAAAAAAAAATTTTTTTTTATTTAGTATTTTGTTTTTGTGATCAGCAACATCTAAGGTGAGTTCATGTGAATGGACCATTATCACATTTCTTAAGAAGGAAGATTACACCATTTAGCTGCTTACTTTATGCTGCTATTCAGAACTATTGCCTATGATATCTTGGTGCTTCAATTGTGCCAAAGTTGTTTGTTGATTTGATGTTACTTACACTTGCTAATACATAACAACACTAGAGATGGTTGATGACTTTCAAGGAGTTCTAATGGTCATGACTAGGTAACGATAAAATCTCTACTCTTCCTTTTCATGCACATGATTTCTATTTTGACCAACCGGTACTATATTTCTAGAAAGCATTGCTTCTATCTGAATTCCCATTTTCTAGGTGCAACTAATACTTGATGGTACCATGCTACATATTAGAGTTATTTTTTTTTCTAAAGATTTAAAATGGTGTTAATGATATTTCTTTTTGTATTTTGGTGATACTTGCTTCCTCTTTATATATTTACTAATATTTGGTTATTTGTATTGCATTCTAATATATTTATGTAAGGTGTGATGATATTTTGCATTCTAAGCTATATAGTGATAAAGACCAATTTTTATAAATTTTCTATTGGTGGCTATCTTTTTGTTCCCTTATCTAATCATGAATATATATATATATTTATTTATTTATTTATTTATTGTTTTGGTTTATAAAGTTCTTATATGACTTTACCCTTGTGTTTATTCATTTGAATCTATTTTTACTTATATAAGTATAATTTCTTTAAATGAAAGTATGATAAATATTTATTTGTTGGAGAAGATGGTATAGAAGAGGGTAGAATATCTGGAGCAATCACAGGAGTTAGGGAAAGATCCAATTCCTAACTTAGAGATTCTTATTGAAGTCTTGGGATGTAAATCTGGATATATACATAGAAAGGGTTATAGTGGCCCTAAACCAAAATCTAGGTGTGTTGGATGTAATGCAAACGAATGCCCTTTAGATAATTTGCAAGCTAAGATAAACAAGTTGAAGGCGAAGAACCAAGATTTGTGCTAAATGCTTTTGAAGTTAAGTCAAAAGGTAGATCAACATATTAATAGCTAGTGCCTAAGCAATGTTTTAGGATTTATGCCACCATATGGTTATATAGGTCCTGGATTTTCTCTTTGAGGACAAATGGGTGGTTTATCTAACAGCAACCCTCAACTTGTACCGTACATGCATTTAGAGTTCCCTAGAGGACAACTACAACTAGTAATAGGTTAGTTCTACTTGATGTTTCCCCCATTACAAATGCAAAGGGGATTGCATGGTAGACAGGAGATAATGTAGCCTCGTACAACATTTGCTTACCATGCTAACTTATAATATGAGTCAATCATAATAGATTGGTAGCGGGCAGGAAGAGGAGGTGTCTAGATCACAATTCTAATAAAGGAGATAGGTTATAGAGGACACATGTCAAACATTTACAAAGGCATAATTTGAGTTAGGTTTCTTTTGTCTTTTTTTCCATAAGTTGTGAATCTTCATATTGGAACTCTATATTATGAGATCTTTTAGGTAGGCTCACCCCACTTTTTATGTCTATGTTTTGCTTGTTGAAAACTAGAACCAATGTTATGTAGCGCTACTTTGGTTATTTTGAAATTTAGTATTATTAAATGAATTTTGTGATCTTGTTAAAAATTTTCACTTTATAGTAATTGTAGACACCAAATTTTTGCCCCTTTTACTTGCTTTTATTTATTTCATTATTTTTCTTTCTTTTCTCAGTAGGCCCTAAATTAGAAAAAAATTCAAATAATAGGGAATCAAAGAAAACCCAAAAAAAAAATAATAAATTAAGAAATTCAGGAAAAAAATAAGGATCATGAAAAAATAAAAAAATTTTCAAAAATAAGAAATTTCAAAAAGAAACCCTAAAAAGATTAAAAATTAGAAAATGAAGTTTAAAAATTTAGAAATTTGAAAAAATTACAAAAAAAGTAGAAAAATTAAATTCAAATAAAAGATTTTAGAAAATAATATGTTATTAGGATAGATTTTAATTTTGGATTAGAAGTTGGGCCGTTAAACTTAAGCTTTAATTTAAATCTAGCTCAGATTGACCGAGTTATATGGACAAGGTACAGACCAATGATCTGACGATTAAGCATGTGGACATAATATTAGCATTGAGCATGAGGTTTTGGGTTCGAAACTTAATAAAGGCAAAGAAACCTTTTTCTTATTTTCAATCACATCAGAGACTGCCACGTGTTAGGATCTGATTGCACCACATGTTATGATACGTGGCATCCTCGGATTCGACGGCCTTGCTGACGTGGCACCATGTGTTACGAATGATATGTGGCACGTCAGGGTTGGTTGGCTCGGTTAATGTGACACCACGTCAGCCTACTTTTTCCTTCCCCTTCTTTCCTTTTTCCTTTGTTTTCCTCTCTTTTCCTCTCTTTCCCTTCTCTTTCCCCCTCCTTCCTTCATTTTCCCTAGATTTCCAACGCTTTCCTCCTCAAACTGCCCATTTCAGCATGATTTTTAGACCCTTTCTCATTGTAATTTCACCAAATCAATGGCGAAATTGCAGAATAGACAAAGCCTATTATGAATCTATATAAAAAACATGTCTAAATATAGTCAAAGGAGCATTCAATTTGAGCTCCAAAAATTGGTAAAAGCTGTTTTTCTAGGTATTCTTTATTAATCCGATTCGAGCTTTCCATGTTTTCTAGGGACAATTCGAGTATAAAAGGAGCTTCGGGGAGTACACATGAACTCACACAAATAGTAGAATCACTCGATAAACTCTCTCTCTCTCTCTCTCTTAGATTCTCTCTCTTTACTCGACTTTGAGTAGAGCTACCACCTACACTAGCTTCCCCACACCATCAGCTCCTTAACCTAACTCCTTTCAACCTCCGCTGTGCCCCCTAGTGATGCCACCAAGTTTGCTGCCACCTAACCTTAACCACCGCAACCCCTAACTCTAAACACTATCTTAACCACCATGGCGGAGCAAAACTAACCCACCATAACTCTTTTCGACCTCTAAAACCCCCAACCTAACCAACCACTAACCTCTAGCAACTATGCAGCGTGCCACCCAAACACTACTGTCGACCGCCACTTCCCATAACTGCTAAACGACCACCTTAAGCCTCGGCGTTGAACCTATCCCCCTTATTCCCAATCTAAAACTCACAAAAAATTGTTCACCCCCTCAAGTTGGCTACTAGAACAGTTGAAATTAACCCTAATCCGCCATTGTATTGAAGATAGTTGAATCTGACCTATGCATCCGACCCGATCCATGCATCCGACCCGACCTGCACTCTCCACCCTGGTTCGAACCTTTATCGGATTTCATTTCATTCATTTATTTATTTATTATTTTATTTTATTTATTTTTTTATCTATCTATTTATTTGTTTCATTTATTTATTCCATGTAAACGTAATCAAATCAAAAAAAGAAGGAAAAGAAAGAAAAGAGAAAAGATAAAAAGAAAAAGAAAGAAAAAAAGAAAAGAGTATTTTTTGCTTTATTTTATTAGTTTAATAGAAATAGATAAAATATAATAAGTAATAAATAAAATAAGATTAATCACTTAGAAAAAATTGATTTTCTAAAAGTAAGTGAAAATAATTAGACCTCTTTTCAAATTACAACTATTTTAGAGTTTCCAAAAAATAAAAAATCGATTAGGATGTTTTAGGAATTTTCTTAAACAAATCAAAATTGAGTAAAACGTAAACTTGATTGTTTTCAAATTAAAACAAAACCAATCCACTAAAGTTTTACAAAAAAAGAACTACGTACGTTTGATTCCAAATAGCGAGCACATAGGCACTTATGGGGCGACGATAAAAATGAAAATACTTAATTTACCTTTTTCATTAGTTTAGATTATTTCATTTGTCTAATTAGAATAGTTAAATTGAGTTTCGTCTTATAAAATAAAAAAAGGTGATTTTTAAAAATTAAAGTTAATTTTGGAAAGTCAATGGTACCTGTAAGGGTTTAAAAGTTCTAAACCACAGATCCAGATTTTCTGGTTTTCAAAAAGCCCTTTTATAACTTGATTTTTTCGATAGGCCAGTAGTTAAGTTATAACCAATCTACTTAATTGGTTATAACTTAACCCTTTTTCCCAACTTCAGTCAGGTGGTGACTCCGATATATTTCAAATTGAAAAAAATGGTTTTCTTCAATCCCTAGTCGAGGATCGGTATTAAACGGATAGGGTTTAATACTGATCGGTTTAGAGAAGATCTAATTTTATAAAAAGAATCGAGAGAGTGAAAAACTAGGCTCGATAGTAATTTATATTTCTTATTTCTTTTAAAGAAATTGCCATTGAGAAAATAGGATTTGAAAATTAAAAATGTGCTTTCGATTCCAAAAAAGTTCTTAATATTTTATATATATATATAAATTGTAAATATTTATATAAAAAGCTCAAAACAAAACATTAAAATATAAAAATTGTATTTTGTTATGAGGATATTGTAGTTTTCAAAATTGTGTTGAATTTAGTTCCTATTACACTTCTTGCAGTAGGTGCATCCCTATATCATTTTGTTGACACATGTCAGGAACTTTTTAGAGGGCATGCTCCTTGCAAGAAGTGCATTCCTTGCAACAATGCCTCCCTTGCAAAAAGTCATTAATAAATAATGATTTTTCGATTTTATACACCTTTTTCCAAGGAAATGCTTGTTGCAACAAGTGCATTTCTTGCAGCGATGCCTCTCTTGCAAAAAGTCATTAATTTCAAGGAGGTGCTGTTGTAATAACTGATGTTGTTGCTCTCTTAAGGAGCAATAGTGATGAAATATGTCACTACAAGAACCTTATTATAGTGACTTTTTAGGCTCCTGCAACCATATGATGTCATTGGAACAAATTCATTTCCTTGTAGTGAATCATGCAAAACATACTTATACCTAATAACTTAATTATTTGCTTTTTTTGTTGATAATTATTATGGAATAATCACTTAAATAATTTTATATTTACTAAACAATGTAACTAATGCAGTATTAGGTATGGGTCGTTGCACCAATTGTTAGGAACACATTATCTATATATATCACTCCTTGTATGTATCGAAAAAAACACATCAATATATAATTATATTATATATTTTCTATACTTATATCTCTTTATATGGTATTAGAGCATCGATTCCTGAAACTCCTTGAGTGCCCACTTTTGTTTGTCTAGATTATCTTGTTTTAGTGATCTATTGGTCTTATTCATGTGTTGAAGGTTGCTTAAGGTTCAACCTAAAATTCAAATTGATGTGTGTTCTCTTTTGTTGCTAGAAGTGCAGGGGTCATAGTGGTGTTAGGTTTGTTTAGAGTTGCTGATTGCCATTTGCTCTAACTGTTAATCGACATATAGCATCTTCTATGGATTGTTGAAGTTGTATAGTTACTGATTTGTTTTGGTACAACAGTAATATAAGTGTAAGTTTACCGTTATGTGGAGGTTAGGTTTTAATTGTTACTTATTGCCACTGTTTTATTTCTTTGGTTAGTCGCATTTTGGACTAATTTTAAGGGTTAGAGTTTTATATTATTGGATATATATTTTGGATGTTTTGAAGTCTTGTTTGTGGTATTTTACGGTTGAAGATGAAAAAACTCATGTAATAGACGTTCCAATAATGTCTAAAATTATGGATTATAAGCTTACTAGTCCTAATTATTTAGAATGGAGTAAGACAATTAGGATATATTTGTGGTGTATTTCTCAAGAGCATCATCATAGTAATAACTCATCCATTGGTGATACTCATAGAGAGTAGTTAAAAGATAATGCCGGATTATTTTTGCAAATAAGGAATTCTATTGATACTAAAGTGGTTGGTTTGGTTATGCACTATGAGTATGTGAAAGAGCTAATAGGGTATTTGGAATTTTTATACTTTGGAAAAGAGAATCTTTTTCGTATTTATGAAGTTTGCAAGGCATTTTATCATTCTAAACAAAATGATTAATCTCTTTAAGCATATTTTGTGAATTTCAAAAAGATTTATGAAGAGTTAAATATCTTATTACCATTCATTATTGATATAAGAATGCAACAATCGTATAGAGAAGATCGCAATTATGAGTTTTTTGGTAGGACTTAACTCTCAATTTGAAATTGCCAAATCTTAGATTTTGTTTAGAGTTGACATTTCTTTCTTACATAAGGTATTTACTAAAGTACTTTTAATAGATAATTGTAATTTTATTGCTCCTTTTGCCTCGACCATTAGTGCCCTGTTGGTCATAATGGACCAAGAGCTGCAAAGTCATGTAATTAGAAAGGAAATAATAAGTTGGCCTCTTTTTCTTATTCTTCTTCTTCTAAATGAGTCTCTAAATTTGTTCGGGGCTCATGTAGGTCACTCTAAGTAGCTAGTAATGCTTTCTGATTCTTCTTGTACTTTTCCAATTTCTTCGACAAGATTGGATACTCGTATTTGATGTACCTAGGCTTCTTGCACTCATAACATATCAACTCCTTTTTCTCCTTCTTCTCTTTCTTCTCTTCCACACTACCTCCCCCTTCCCCTACCCCTTTATCTTCTTTGTAACTCTTTCCTACATCATATCTGGAGTGATTAGAAGAAGAACATTTATTGGAAAACTTCTTTTTAACTTTCTTTTTTAGTATCTTGGTGAGTCTCCTAGCTAATAGTGTTATGTCCTTATCATCATCTATCTCTAACTCTATTTCTTATTTCATCTCCAAACCAACTTCCTGAGCTTTGAACATTATCATCTTCTTGCTACTTTCTGGTTCATTTGTATGCTTGATATGAGACTCATAAGCAAGTAGCTTTTCTCTCAAATGGCTCATTGTCAACTTACATAGGTCTTGAGCTTCTTTGATCACCGTCTTCTTAGCATCACAAGACCTAGGTAAGATCCTTAGCATCTTTTGATTAAGATCAAAATCATCAATCTTTTTACCAAGGAAAGCCAAATTGTTAGTTATTACGGTAAAACAATTAAACACACCACATATTTTTTCACCCCATTGAAACTTAAACAATTCATATTATTGAAGTAAAGAATTGATCTAAATATCCTTGATTGTTATGGTTCCTTTGTGAGTCTCAGTCAAAGTATCCCAGATATCTTTTGCAGTCCTACAATAAGAAATAAGATTTTATTTAGATGGAGTTATTGTCATTAATAACAAGTTTTTCACCTAATTATTCTTCTTAAATTTTCTTTTTATCATCTTCTATAAGCACTAGATGTCCATCAATGGTGATTTAGATGTCTCTAAACTCGATGATCTCGTATGAATTAAAATTAGTTTCCTTGACATAGGTTTCCATCTTGCATTTCCAGTAGGCAAAGTTAGTATCATCAAAATAGGGAACACGATTTAAAGCAACGGATATATTGTTTTTCACTATGGATATTTGAACTCTAAATTATCAGGGGCTAGGCTTTGATACCAAATGTAAGTCCCGAAAGCAACTAAGAGGGAGGTGAATTGGTTACTTAGAAAAATTTAATCTTTTTGCAAAGTGCTATTAAAAATGTCCCTTTTGGTTATTGTGTTTATATTGGTGTGAAACAATATGTGAAAATAAACGAAATATGAAATTAAAGAGAATAGGGATGAGAAGATTAGGCTTAGGCATTATAGCGCTTTGGCCTTATGCCTACTGCACTATTCTAGCTCCAATTCTAGGGTCTCGTTATTCCACATCAATGTTGTTCTACTATCCACTTCAAAAGATCAATAATAATTTTGAGAGATTACAATCACTAATTTCTCTACTTTGACTCCTATAGCCTAACCTTTGGCTAAACTTAGATCTATAGAGAGACAAATATGTAATCCTCTCTTCTAACATGATTCCTAACTCTCAAAATAATGAAAATTTAGTTTGAGGAAGAAATAGAAAATATCCCCTCAATTTAAGTACGGAAGAATAATGAAAAGAAAAATTAGTGTAGGATAATCCTTTGAATTTCCTTTTGATTTCATTGGAAGTATATTGTTAATTGCAGGAAATTTGAAAGTTGAAGTGTGTCGAAGTTTTTTATCTCGGCTTCTATTTATTTTCCTTCTTATAATGGCTAAATGACCACTTTTGTTGGTCTTGAAAGAGTGTCCACTTGAAAATCCATTGTAGATAATCTTCCAAAAAAATGTGCAAAATAACTTCTAATTTTGATTAATTTTATTTTCAAATTTGAACTTTTCTTAATATTACTAAAGGTAAGGAGAAATTTGAAAATGTTGCAACCTTTTTGAACTTGAATTGCACAAGTAGATATGATCCCACATGTATACATGCCCTTATAGGGGAAAAAAATTTCTCTTGTTAATTTGCACCTGTATGATAGATAATTACCTATTGCAAAATATTCGAATAAATCTTGGACATGTATTTGAATATCAAGATTTAGAAAAAAAAAAAAAAAACTTGCCCTTGAGAACTCCTTTCATAAAATCTCCAATCCTATCTTATCTCTTAATTTAAGGAGATATATCCATATATTGCTCTAGAGTTATCTCACTAAAATTGCTCATTTACTTCTAATAATTTAAAAACAACTGCTAAGACCATATGTATAAACTCCTTTGTAGATTTCAAAGCTTCTTGTTGAATAGCATTTAAATCTTTACAATGAAATTGGATAATTTTTACCTAACACATTAATCTTGGTTTGACTTCAAAATTGCTTAACCTTGGTCATGTTAGCACCTAGAGAACATTTGTTGCTACACTTGATATAATTGCTTGATGCATTTGGTTGGTGCATTTAAATATTTAAATTATGTATCCTAGCAACATTAAGAGACTTGACATTGCATGTTACATCCAAGGCTTGAGACATCTTTAATAAGTTGGCTTGCCATTAAAATTGTAAAGTGAAGAAATTAAAAACTTTGCATAAAATTTCTACCTTAAAAAATAATCCTTATGGATATATATCTAACTTAGTGGATCTCATCGAATATATTTTCCTAATATTTTCAATAAGTGGAGTTAGGCCTTCATTAGATCATTTGTCCAATTTAATCTGCAAATAAAATAAATTGTCTAACTTTAACTTGATCAAATATATTTAGTTTTATCACTTGAATAATTTGCACACTTACTAAACATATTAGTATTACATGTTTTGTTATCATCAAAATTTATTAAGAGACTTCAACATTTTCCCCATTTTTTATGATAATAGAGCCCTTTTAAAATTGAAGTACAAAAAAATAATGTTCATTAATAGAACAATCTTAAGAACATATTCAGAAATCAACATAGCACTTCCCAAAATTCAACACTTATAACAATTCAATATTTTATATATTTTTCTCTCTCCTCTTTTCTTTTTTCAAAACATCAACTACTCTCCCCTTTTTTATTATCATCATATAACTATCATGAATAATTGTTCGTATTGTTTCTATAGCATTTGTATATGTAAAAATTCTATTGCAGACATTGTGCTCCATGCTATAAAATATAGATATCCATATCTATAGTAATTGATAACCAAATAATCCTTTTTAATTTACATAGACCTAGCGAATGTACATAGATCAACTTTTTCATTATCCTCTAATATAATCATTTTTTACATTTGATTTTTGACAAATGATACTAAGTTGAGTATCTTGCACTATATGTGTGTGTTTATATAACTTTAAAGCAAGTCAAATTTCTATAGCATTCATATACATGTAAAAGTTGTACTATAGTGAATTTAATCCCTACTACAAAATACTAAGAGCTTATTATCTTGTAATCCTTGTTTGTGTTTTTTCGCTTTCACTGTTTTTTTGAAATTTCACTTTCAATAATAATTCTCTCTAGATGTTATATAAAACAAGAATAGAGCATAAAACAAAAGAAGATCAAAAGCTAACGATAAAGATATAAATCCATGAGTAGCTACAAATGCATTGTAAGATCTAAAGACAAGTCTTAAAAGAAACATAACCATCCTAAGTCTTAGATAAAAGAGGAGAAAAAAAAAAAAAAAGACTTGACACAAAACATAAAAGAATAGATCGGAATCAATCTAGACATGAAAGCTAAGGACTTTTGACACAGTAAAACTAATTCTTCTTCTTTTTAGAGTCACTAAACTTTGGGTAGGATTTTTTTATCCTTCTTGAAGTGGCTAGTATACTTTGTCTTGTAGAAATTTCTTGATCATGCCATGGAAGATGGAGAATTTGAGATAGTTGAACTTGTGATGAAGTAGGATTTTTATAGATTCGAACATATTGAAAATTTGGTTCCTCAATAGGTTAAGAATGTGATGCAGAATGATCTTCATGTAATGAAGGTTCGAGTACTCCATTATCATGGGGTGAAGGATAGATAGATGGAGGTGCACTTGCACTAGATATTTCGAGTTTTATTTCTAACTTGGACATAAACAAATCCAGTTTTTGACCAAACATATCCTCTAATTCCTTTTTATCTAGATTAGTATTATTTAAAGCTCCATCTCTACTTCCAATTTCATATGAAAAATCATCAGATTTGGAATAACTTGAAACTACAATTCTTACTTCATCTATTTTCAATTTTGCTCCAGTTCTAATCACATAATCCTTCATGGATATCTTTTTCTTTCCCTTGTCAACTGCCTTCCCTTTTCTTTTTTGTCCTACCCTTTCATTTTCATCATATAAAACCTTTCTCCAAATTATGATTAGTATCCTCCCCCTTAAATAATGATCTAGGCAATTTATTTTTTATTTTCATTTATATTTTTTGTGTTTCTCATGAATAAAGAAGGCCCAATCATTTGTATTCCAATCTTGTTTTTGATAAGTATAAATTATCCTGTACTTTTAAGGCAAATTTAGGGATAGATTATTCATAATTATGATTCAATTCTTAAGTCTTTGATACTTAATTGTGTAATTTATTGATTTTAGATAAATCACAAGCAAGGGGATGAAATTTACACAAGAACAATAACTCTTAAGGTTATCACGGCTGTAAGGGAAAGAAAACCTTGAAGTAGAATGAAGATTCACTCGATCACGGGCGTGATGAAGAAAGATTGTATTGGCTAGCATTGATCATGCCCTTCACCAAGGGCATGATTAAGGAAGTGATGCTGATCCCCTTATTAATCATGGCTATGATTGATCAGCAAGAGGGTGATCAAGCCCTTAATGATGGGTGTGATGAGTTGTATTGAAGTGATGAGGAGTTTACGTTCACTATCACAATTGTAATTAGTGTCGAATCTTGTTTTTTAAGACTATCACTTAAGTCATAGGTGTGATGGAAGTAGACACAATTGTTCTTCTTCAACTTTTTCACACGAACCAGTAAGCGGAACATGTCTTAACATCAGGGGGTGTTTTGAAGTAGTATATTCGAGTCCTTTGATGGGAAGAGTATAATATACTGTAACTTTTAGGAGAAAAGCCACCAAAAAGAGAGAGATAACAATAGATAGAGAGATAGAGCACTAAATCAAGAACATCATGTCACCAACCAACACCTATTCATCCATCTTTGTAACCATTGTATTTCTATTTTCAAAAGAGTTTCTAAGTGTTGTATAGTACTTTCCCCAAAATTACTCAAAAGAGTGGATGGGAATTCATCATTCGTTGTTGTAAAACTTTCTACAATAGAATTCATAATGAGGTTGTATCTTTCTACTTGTCTTATATTAATTTATTTGTTATTTCTACATTTTGTTGACATATTTTGTTGTTTCATCATGTATGAGTAGTAATTAGAACTTACTACATCAACTTAGTATGAATAAGTGTATGAATTATTGAGTTCTTGATATTTGTTAGTTCTGGTGAATTGAACTTAATTAATCTAAGTACAATGTAGTGCACGATATTGTCTTAGGCCAGATTTTAATAGAATATGTCGAGAGACAATTTTATTAAATATATCAGATTCATTAGAATAATTTACTCCTTATAATCGAGATATTATTAGGAAAGTTGCTGCATTCTTAGGGAAATTGATAAATTAACATGACATTAATGCGATCTGAATTGGCTGTTAATTCAGAAGAGATTCTAATAGACACAATTAAGATTACAAGTAAGTAGTTATGGGAAGAATGCTTATATACTTGTAATTTCCCGTAGATAACAAGTATTAGGATCAAAAGTATATTGATAATATTATATTAAGTCGTGAAGCAAGTTTGTATGTTAATCATTGTAGTGTTAATAGTTTTTGTAGCATTTGTGTTGGATAAAAGTTGTTGTGGATTAGTGTAGTTTAGCCAGTAAATTAGATAATTTAATTTTTTCATCACTTGATAAATCTGGTCGCTAGTTAATAGGAAGAATAATAGGTACTAGTGTTTGAATCCTTTTCTAAGTAGAGACAATCTTATACTCATCCATACTATAAAACGATAGATACACTTGCTTGTTGAATCAAGTTGAGGATAGAATATAGGTTTAAAAATTATGACACTTGAAAGCTCTATTTAGAGGGGATCGGTCTCTTATATAAATTCCCATATGATGAATACATCCATCTCCTGTTATCTTCAAAGGGAATTGTCTTTTTGAGACTTTAGGTATTTTAATTTTTTATATGCAAATAATTTCATTAGAACATTTCTATATGGAATCCTCTTTTTTTATTCTATAGACATGCTTGATAATTTTATCAGCTAAATCCACCTTTTTCTTCTTTAACATAGCTAAAACAATCAATGCATCTTGTTTAGAAATTGTTGTAGTGTTGCCACTTTTGGGTAGAATCCAAGTAATTACCAGTTTATGAAGCATATGAATTGGCAGTTTGAAATAAAAAATAGATACTTCCCTTCCTAGTATTACTTTATGCCCTTCATTTAACACAAGAAAAACTTTATCTATATGTTTAACAAATCTTAATCATCATTTATGTTTGGTAGATCAAAACATCTAATTATATTACCTCTCGTTATTTCAATTTTCTTTCTATTCACTCTTGAACTTAGCACATCCCTTCTATTACAATCCAAATTATCATAAAATTCAACAATCAATTCTCCAAACACAACAACTTGAATATTACATGGATTTCTATAACCAATAAGATCCAAATACTCCTCTTAGTAGAATTTGTGTTGTGAAGAAAAATTTAAATCAAAATAGTATGGTTCTATATATTCTAATTACTTTTTCCTATAACTTGTAGAAAGTTTTCTTTTTGCTTGCAGTGTTACCTTTGGACTGAACTCTCTTGAGTCTTTCACTAACGATAGATGAGTGTTTTGAAGACACACTCTTGGAATCTTGCTCCAATTTGGTGTTCTTATTGTCACCATTCTCCTCAACTTCATTATCCTTGAGTATATCATTTGAGGCATTCTTGGTTTTACTCTCTATAGATTCATTATCTCTACTAGTTTTCTTACAGTTATTTTCATCAACATGATTTCCTTCCACAACAAATTCTTCTTTTTGATTTTCCATATTAGGAGCATGAGATGGGTTAGGGTTTGATAAAGATTCATTTTTTTTTTTTAATTTGGTCCTTCATCTAGTAGAATAGGTGAAGGTAGACGATTAGGCTTAGTAGATTTTGTGGTTTTTTGAGGGTTTGTTGTCAACCTTATGGATCTCCTAAGTGCCATGGCTATGGGTTTATAATGAAGGAGGAAAGATTTTGAGAAGAGAAAGATAAACAGGGGATATTGAAAGTAATGATGGATTGAATGAATTGTAAAAGGCAATAAGAGAGAGAGAGAGAATACTTTGGGAATTGTAAATACTTACCATAAAGGGTAATTTAAAACCACGAAATAACAGTAGACATGATGTTTTGAAAAAATTACACCATCTATATATGCATAGGAAATATGGTGTATTATTAAATAAGAGCAAGAAAACATGGGAGATGATACTATTAACATTATAACTATTATATTTTATTTTTACTTTTATTATTATTATTATTAAACAATAATACGATGATTTGCAATACAATCAACAGAAACAATGCATAACAAGAATTATAGCAAAATTAATTCACTAGATTAAATTCACAAGATTTACTATGACAAGGATTAATTTATTAAAATGGATTACAAATGCCAATTTTGTTCCTAAAATATTAAATTTTTTTTTTTCTTAAGGCTTTGTAAAAATATCTGCTAATTGATTATCTATGAAAACAAATTTTATAGTGATATCTTTGTTATTTACATAGTCCCTGATAAAGTGGTGTCTCACTTTTATATGCTTTGATCGAGAATGATGAGAAGGATTTTTTGTTAAATTAATTGCTATCGCGTTGTCACATTTTATTAAAATATTTTTTAAATTTAAACCATAATCAAATAGTGTTGTTTGATCCATAAAATCTGAGTGTAGTAATTACCAATTGAAACGTTCTCGGTTTCTACTATGGATAGCATGACAGAGTTTTGTTTCTTGGAAAACCAAGAAACCAACTTGTCTCCTAAAAATTGACAAGTACCTAAGGTACTTTTTCTATCTATCTTGCAGCTTACATAGTCAACATCTAAGTGACCAATAAAATCAAAATTTTGATGTTTTTAGTACCAAATTCTTAACTTAGTTGTGCAAGATATATACTTGAAAATCCATTTCATAGCTGATAAGTGCAGTTCAATTGGTTTTAATTGGAAACAAGCACATTTGCATACACTAAACAATATGTCATGTTGTGAAGTAGTTAAATACAATAACGATCTAATCAAACTCCTATATAATTTTTCATTAACTTTCTTACCTACATCATCTAGGTTTAATCTTGTAGAAGTAGACATAGGTGTAGCCGTATCTTTCACATTTTCAAGTCCAAAATTCTTTAGGATCTATCGTGTTTCTTAATGCATGAAGATCCCATCATTCATCTTCTTTATTTGGAGTTCGAGGAAAAGATTTAATTAGCCCATTAGGGACATCTTGAACTTAGCTTGCATAAGCGTAGAAAACTCCTTGTAATATGATTCATTAGTAGAAATGAAAATAATATCATCAACATATGTCTGGATTGCTAATAAATCAGTATCATAATGTTTCAAAAATAGTATCATGTCTACTTTTCCTTATTGGAATCCATTCTTAGTCAAGAATTCATTAAGTCTCTCATACTAAGCTCATAGAGCTTATTTTAATCCATATAAGGCCTTTCTTAACTTATATATATGATCTTCTTTAAACGGATCCTCAAATCTTGAAGGTTGTTTTACATACCCTTCTTCTTCAATGTAACCATTTAAAAAAGCGCTTTTAATGTTCATTTGAAATAATTTAAATCCCTTATAACATGCAAATGCAAGTAAAAGTCTAATAGCCTCTAGCTTGGCAATCGGTGCATAAGTCTCATTGAAGTCAATGCCTAACCTAGCCTTATTTCTTATGATTTTGCCATGTTCATCGAATTTATTCTTGAATACCCACTTGTTACCTATGACAGATTTATCTTTAGGCCTAAGAAGAAGTGTCCATACCTAATTTCTTTGAAATTAGGTGAGCTCTTTTTGCATGGTGTTAATCCAACTATTATCAGACAAGGTTTCATCAACAGAGTTAGGTTCAGTCTCAAATAATAAAGCAAAATGATTTTCAATATTCTTTAAACTTGCCCTAGTTTTAATTCCAGATTGTATATTAACAATTACCTACTTAGGAGGATGATAGGATTTAAACTTTATCAATTTAGAAGGTTTAGGTGTTACTTGTAGAGCTTCTGATTTATCATCTAGATTATCCTTTGTTTTTGGTTTTGCTAAAACTTTTAGCTTTGGATTCTTTAGAAGTCTCTACTTGCCCTTGTTGAGTATTTGACCTTTCATTCTTTTTTTTTTTTTTTTTTGCTTTTGTTTGCGTATCATCATTAGAATCATCAACTTTGGCCTCAATAACAAATTTTACAATCATCTACTCATTCCTCAAATTTATCAAGATTTAGACTTGATTTTTTAATGAAACAAGTAGAGCTAAACACATAAAATTAAGATACGATTGGTTTTCTTCCTTTGTATAACTGGTATGATGTTTTCTTGGTAAATGGTCTTACATAAATGTGGTTTATGATGTAACAAGATAATGAGACCACCTTGGCCCAAAAATATTATGCTACATCACTTTTGTTTAATAAGGTCCATGTTATTTCTTATATTGTTTTGTTTTTATGTTCAACCACTTCGTTTTGTTGCGGAGTGTATGGAGCTAAAAAATTCTAAGTCATATCGTTTTGTTCACAAAAGGTCATAAAATCCTTATTTTCAAACTCTTTTTCATTATTAGTTCATGAACTAATGATGGAAAAGCCTTCTTTGTTTTGAACTTTTCTTTGAAAACTTTTTGAAAACATGAAAAGAGTCACTCTTATGTCGTAGATATAGAACCCAAGTATACAGAGAAAAATCATTGACTATTACTAAACCATATTTATTGCTAGCCAAACTTAATGTGCATGTTAGACCAAACAAATCAGGATGCAATAATTCCAATTGTCTTTTAGTTAAAATGACATGTTTAGATTATGTGCGATAAGACTCATCTTATTTTTAATACAAGTTGTACAACAAATATCATATTTTATGTTCGTTTTAGGCAATCCATTAACTAGGTTATTTTTAGATAAATTATCTAATTAATTAAAATTTATACGTCTTAGTTTCTTATGCTATAACAATATGTTATCAGAAATAGATAAAAAAACAATTCTCAATTTCTACTTTATTAGGTTCAACAAGATAAACATTTTTCTTATGAAAACCTTCAAATAATTTAATACCATTTTTATCATATGCCTCTACTTTATTTTGATCAAACACCATTTCATATCCTTTATCACATAATTGGTTGCTACTAAAAATATTATGTTTCAAGCCTCTTTTAAAAGATACATTTTCTATAGTATAAGGGTGAATACCAATTTTACCAATTGCGATTATCTTCCCTTTACTATCATTTCCAAATTTGACATGAGCCCCTTCTTTCTACTCTAAGCTCGTGAACAATCAAGCATCTACCAACATGTTATGTGATCACCCGCTATCAAGGTACTATGTTCCTTTTAATTTTGCTCTATGTTCTTATAATCATCAAAATAAGGTTAAGTTCTCTTTGAAACCTAAACTACCTTAAGTCTATTGAAATTCAAGTTCGTATTATTCAAGGTTTTAGCTTATTGATTATTGTAAAAACAATATTTCCCAATCTATCTAAGTTTATTATAGAAAAAGCATGTATAAGAATTAAGAACTTGATACCTACATGTTACCTGATTCTTTAGATTTCGGCTTGGGTATCCTCTATTATATCCTCTAATTATGCTTTTGATGTATCCTCTTATTGGATACTTCTTATTGACCAGGTATCTTTTGACATACTCCCTGCCTTATACAATAGACTTAGTTTTCTTATACAAATTACTGCTTTTATCACTTTCATTAAATTTGTCAAAGATTGTATTAATCTTACTACACAAGCCATTTATTTTATCCTTAAATTCCTTTATTTCCTCCTTTAAAATTAAATTTTCTTTTTCTAAGCTATCTTAACTCATTCTTAGATTTTCATTATCAATTTATAGAACTTCATTATCATTTTTTGGTATGTCATTTTCTTCAACCAATAAAAAGTTTGTTTGAAACAAGCATATTTCTCATTTTTTTAAGTTTTAATTTCATTGTCTTGTTTAGTTAACTTTAAATTATCCTTTTCAAGTGCTTTTAATAAACTTTAATTTGTTGCATATGCTTTCAAGCATGTCATCTTCATTAGAGTCAGAATTTACTTAAAAATAGCCATGAGACATAGGTTAGCCTCTTCTTCTTCTTTTGAATAAGTCTTTGAATCTATCTCGGACTCAACTAGGTCACTCCAAGTTGCTAGTAATGCTTTTTGTTTATTTTTGTACTTCTCCAGTTTCTTCAGTAAGACTAGACTCTCATACTTGATATGCCTAAGTTTCTTATACTTGTAGCATACAAACTCCTTTTTCTCCTTCTTCTCTTCTTTGTAACTCTTTCCTGCATCATATCTAGAATTGTTAGAAGAAGAACATTTATTGGAAAACTTGTTTTTTACCTTTCTTTTTGAGTATCCTATTGAGCCTCTTAGCTAATAGTGTTATGTCCTCATCATCATTTGTCTTTGACTCTGTCTCTAATTTCTTCTCTGAATTGACTCCCTAAGCTTTAAATGCAACCATCTTCTTACTACTTTCTAGTTTATTCGTATGCATGATATGAGACTCATAAGCTAGCAACTTATCCCTCAATTGGCTCATTGTCAACTCAGATAGGTCTTAAGCTTCTTAGTATCCTAAGACCTAGGCAAGATCCTTAGCATCTTTTGGATAAGATCAAAATCATTAATCTTTTTACTAAACAAAGCCAATTTATTAAGTATTACGGTAAAAAGATTACACATCACGTATTTTTTCACTCGGTAGAAACTTAAACAATTCATATTGTTGAAGTAGAGAATTAATCCAAGAGTCCTTGATTGTTGTGGTTCCTTTGTGACTCTCACTCAAAGTATTCCAAATATCTTTTGTAGCCCTATAAGAAGAAATAAGATAGTATTCAGATGGAGTTATTGTCATCAACAAGAAGTTTTTTGCTTGATTATTCTTCTCAAATTTTCTTTTTTTGTCCTCTATAAGAACTGTATTACCATCAATCGCAATTTGGATGTCTCCAAACTCCACGATCTCCCATGGATCGAAATTAATTGCCTTGAAATAGGTTTCTATCCTTGATTTACAATAGGTAAAGTTAGTATCATGGAAATAAGAAGCACAATTTGTAGCATTACTAAAAATTTATAATGCCCATACCTAGCCCCAAAGGTACTCTTATATACATCTTCTTCCTTAATTTTCAATTGATGGTAATCGGATTGTAAATCTATTTTTGAGAATACTATGAATCCTTTTAGCTAATCAAATAAGTTGTCAATCCTAGGAAGCGGGTATTTGTTCTTTATTGTCACGTTGTTCAATTCTTGATAATCTATACACAACTGTAGACTTCCATCTTTCTTTTTAACAAATAATACATGTGCGCCTTACGAAGATGTACTTGGCCTTATGAATCCCTTATCTAGTAGCTCCCATAGTTGCTTCTTCAATTCTACCAATTCCATAGGAGCCATTCGATAGGGTGCCTTAGAGATAGTTGCAATACCCAGTATAAGATCCTTGGTAAAGTCGATCCCCCTATTTGGTGGTAGTCTAGGCAAGTCCTTAGGAAAAACCTCAGGATATTCAAAAACTACTGGTATATCATCTAATCTCACTTCTTGAACTTGGGTATCCATTACCGAAGCTAGAAATCCTATGTTACCATTTCTTATAAGCTTCTAGGCTTTGCTTGTTGAAACTATTCGAGGGATTGCCTTTCTAGAACTTCCTTTAAAGTGAAATTCTTCTCCGTTAAGCTTCTTAAATACCACCATCTTTCCTTTACAATCCACATTCGCTTGATGTTTAGTTAGCTAATCCATTCCTAGTATAGCATTAAATTCTTTCATATCCAATACTACTAATTCTATAGGCAACTTATATAGATCTATACACACATTGCCTCCCTTCAACTTTTGTTGCACAACTTGCTCTCCTCTAGAAGGAGTTGTCATTATCAAGTCATACTTTAGAATCTTTATTGGAAGTCTATTCCAATCAACATAGTCCTTGGATACATATGAATGTATTGCTCCTATATCGAACAATGTATAAGCATAGTTATCTTCTAAGCAAACCAATCCTAAAGATAACAATTACAGTTATATCATTACTAGGGTACAAAGTTCAAGTAAACATACATCACCTGATCATATAAAGAAATCTTAGAAATTATAAAGTTCGAAACTTGTACCTATAACTATGTTGTCATCCCTACCTTCGTCATCCTAGATCATATATACCCTTCCTTGAACTTTAGGTTTGGCTCCAGCATCTTCTACTCGGTTATTTCTATTGGTAGGTCCTAGCCTATTGGCTTGAGTTTGGTCCAATCTTACCTACTGATCTCTAGCACATCGAGTGGCATTATGTCCTGTCTGACGACACTTATAGTAGTATATACTTCTAGGGTTTAGGTTTTGAAATTGCCTAGCCATATGCCTAACTTCTCTACACCTAAAACATTTCTCTTGTAGTTTTGGACACAGCATAGCTTAATGCCTATCATTACATTTCTAGCAAGGTGGCATAGGTCCACTCGGCCTCTAGTTCTTGTTAGGGGGTTGATATTCCCTTTTACCTCTTATCATTTTATGGCTATTGCTAGAACTCACCATAAATTTCCTTTTCTTACTTCCAATTACTTCAGCTACCCTTCATAAGTCACGCGCTTGCTCAATCAAATGAGTCTCATTGATCAGATCAGCATATTGCAACAACGTTGTCCTTTTCAACTCAGCTTGAAAATAAAGATCAAGTCCTTCCCTAAACTGACTAACCTTAGCAAGTTCATCATTCTGTACCGCTTCCAAGGCAAATATCAACAAACTATTAAACTCTCGTTCATATTCTTCAATAGTCCTTCTCATTTGCCTCAACTTATAGTATTCTTCACACATTCTCTCCTTCATACATTCAGGGAAGTACTGCTCCAAAAATGCATCCTTAAAGGCATTCCAATCTATGGGTTCTACCATTGTTCGTTTCTTACTTTTCTACCAATTATTCGTATGTCCATCCAATAAAATGGAAGCAATCCTTTGTGTACTTCAAAATCTTTTTCTAATGAGTCAATCCATTCTTCTACAACTAAAGGGTTAGTTTTTGTTCCATCAAATGGTTTCACTATACGTTGCACTTGAGCTAACTTATCTCCATTTGCTCCACCAACCCTAACCAAAGCAATTGTAAGTTGCTATACTACATCCATTACTTGTATAGGTGAAGCTTGATTTGGTTAAGATTGTTGTTGTTCCCTAATTTGTCTCTTAGGAGTAGTTGATGAACTAGGATCCCCACTTACACGTGTTTGCACCATTTTTTGGATAGCAGTAAACATAATAGACAATTAGATTTCTTATATTGGTCACTACTAACAAAGTTAAGTTCATATGATACTTAGTTACCTTACATACCTCATACGCATTTAGTACTATGGTCCCTAATTCATGCTTTGATACCACTTATAGGATGTCACATCTCAGCATAGCACATGATGTACTATCATACAGGAATACCAATTTATACTCAACAAAAGTTATATTTATAACAAAGGAGTATTATAATGGAGTTTAGCTTCATACTTATTTATACAAAAGGTACATCCGTCAAACTTATCCAAACCTAAAATATAGTATTTATTTATTTTTCATATGTATAGATCCTTTATAGAAATAAGAGCAAAATACTGCAAGACTCCTTCAAAAGTGACTGACTCCATCTTAAGCACTCTAAAAAAACTTTCCCCCCCAGCTGATGTTGCCTTATCAAATCTCTTCATAACTTAAGGATACACAAGTATCCCCTCAGCTCTCTGTGAGCTAAGTGAGAGTAGATAAAACAAAACATAGAACATGTATAATACATGCTCACCTAGATCAATACCATAAGATATTCGATTTCATAATCTAAGTTACTAGTACAAACTGTTTATGCAAGAAGTTAGTGCCATGCTTACGTACGTAATATGCATTGGTATTGATATCTTATCTTTTTCCAATTCTTCATCTAGTTAGTTGATATACCCAAGCATCTAGATACTATGTTTAGGAACCTAGAGCAACAAGGAGCTACTTAGGAGTAGGACTCCTAACAAAAAAAAAAAAAAACACCTACTTTGGTTTGAAAATCCAATACGTAGTCGGTTACACATCGTAGCTAGAATAAGTTGAGCAATGCAGTTTTGTATGCTCAAAAGCCAACTCAACAGTTTTGAAGCTTTTAGAAACTTGACCCATAAGTATTTTCGTACCATGCCATGAATGCAGTGAACAGTACAATAGCTTAATATTAGGCATGAATCTCAAGTACCACATTATAAACAATTCAACTATCTCAATTTTAGCTTCATTTCTCAACTTTATATTACATTCCTTCACATAGGGTTCACTTAGGCGAACACCCTAAATGATAGTTCAGTTTCTAAGTTTTCTAAACAGAAACACGTATCAATAAATTAGTCATACATAAGGAAACATTTCACTTTTTCAATACACATTCAACAGAATCAGGTATCCAATCAATCCAGTATGTCATTACAATTCACAACACAATTGACTCTAAGTTAAGTAGACATAGGTCTACTTGCACAAAAACAGAAATTTTCACCTACCTAAGCTTGATAGTAGTGTAAAATCCTAAGCTTTACGATATGGTCCTTCTTCACTTATCACATGAAGGAAAATACATACAAACCCCAAGTTAAATACAGGTTGATACTAAATTCTTATGCGTTTTCGCTATTACATTTGTAAGCTTATTTCGATTGTATCTTATTCATTTCTTACCCAATTTTAATAAAATTTAAATCATCACAATCATTATTTTGAGTACTATTAAGATATCTTAAGAATCATGATTAATTAATATTGTCAAATGTCCAACAATACTCTTTTGTATTACCGATTTGACAGTAAGTTAATATAACTTTGTAATTATCTCAAATAAATCCTAAATCTAAATTAAAAATCCTAAAATTACTCATTTCTAGAGCTAGTCATCATTCATTATGTACTAAAAAATACTAATCCTTTACATATTTAACAAATATCATATTAATACTAATTACTATATCATATTTTAGGCTAATATATAGATTTATATTATGAAAATACATAGTAAATAGTATACAAGTCCAATTAATTCCACAAAAAAATCCTATAGACTCACAAAAATATGTCGTTTAATTATTGATTGTGAATTATATTAAACTAGCTATTATCTATTTTTATGAAAATAGTAGTTTTAAATTGAAATTAGTAAAAATTAATCAAATAAGTGAATTTAGTCATAAGATAAAATTCAAGTGTCCTAAACATCATTATGAACTTCTAGAAATCATAATACATAAGGCTCATACTTTGATTTTATTAAAAACTAATTAATTCCATAAAACAGCAAAATTGCTTATTTTATCCAACATAATTACAATAAATGATAAACATGATTATTTTTTAAAATTATTGTTACTACAATGAAATACATATATTAGGTATGTTACATACAAATTTTCAACTTAAAAGGACATTGTTTAATATTTCTAAAATTTAATTTAATTTTCATTCAAATAGAGCCATTTTTAAGGACCTTATATTTTCAATAATTATTTCACTAAAATAAATTTACTTCATTAATCTAAACATAAAATAACTCCAAAAAACCAAGTTTCATAATTAAATAACATTATTTACTATTTTTACAAAATTTACAAAGTTTTGGTCGGAAATTTGGTTCACTTGAACCAACAGCCTTTGGCCACCCAACCTTGTTAGAACACTTCCTCTAGTGGTGTTTTCCTTGACCTCAAATGACCATCACAACAAGACTCCTATAACCCTTTGAACCAGCCTGATTGGATTCCATACTCTGTTTTTACTCTAATTTTCTTATTTTTTTTCAAAATTTTCTTAAGTATTTTTATTTTATTTTTAGACTTCCAAAATGTTGTTTTTGAAGTGTGCATGCTCTATTTATATTTTCCAAATGGATTATGATTAATAAAAATTTAACTTGTGAATTACACATGTCATTTTCTTAATTTTTCAAAGCATGAGGTATCATTTTCTTATTATTTTCCTTTTGATTCATTAATTCAAATTGATCCTTGATTGCGATATCATGGGATGACTCATCCTTTCAATTTTTTAATGTTAATTTACCTTATTTTAATAATAATTTATATTATATATGTGTATTTAATACAAATAATGTATATTCTATGTAAATACATATATATTACATATAATTCATTATTTTTATGAGTAAAATAACTTATTTTTAATATCTCGTTATATTTAAATACTTGAATTTCATGTTTTCGATATTTATCGATTTTAGTGATAAATTGATGTTTTTTTTTTAAATTAATATTTTTATATAGCTTATTTTGAGAAATTGACTTTGTTTAAATTACTTCGTCTAATTTTTCTAACCTTACAGTGAAGTTTGAAACTAAACGGATATTATAGCTCATCACCCTAAATTTAGGAGCTCGGATCTTAGGGTAAACGTATGAGCTTGAAATCTCGGGGTATTACAAGTTACTTGGAAAACTTTAATCTTTTTGCAAAACGTTATTAAAAATATCCCCTTTGAGTACTTTACCTATATTGGTGTGAAACATTATATGAAAATAAACAAAATATGAAATTAAAGAGAATAGGGATGAGAAGATCAAGCTTAGGAATTTTAGTGCTTTATTCTTATACTTATTGCATTCTTCTAGCTCCATAGCTAGGGACCCGGTATTCCATATTGATGTCGTTCTATTTTCAAAAGATCAATAATAAATATGAGAGATTACAATAACTAATTCCTCTACTCTAACTTCCTTAGCGAACCTAAACTTAGATTTATAGAGATACAAACATGTAGTCCCCTTCTCTAACACGATTCCTAACTCTCAAAATAATGAAAATTTAGTTTGAAGAAGAAATACAAAATATCTTCTCAATTTAAGCATGGAATAGTAATGAAAAGAAAAATAAGTACAGGACAATCCTTTGAATTTGCTTCTGATTTCGTTGGAAGTATATAGTTAATTGTAGGAAATCTAAGAGCTGAAGTGTGTCGAAGTTTTTGATCTTTGCTACTATTTATTTTCCTTTTTGCAATGGCTAAACATCATTTTTATTAGTCTTGGATGAGTCACTACTTAAAAATTTGTTGTAGATAATCTTCCAAAAAAAATCTACAAAATATCTTGTAATTTTGGTTGATTATTTTCAAATTTGAATTTTTCTTAATATTATTGAATGTAAGGAGAAATCCAAATATGTTGCAACCTTTTTGAACTTGAATTGCACATGTAGATATGATCTTACGTGTATACGTTATGTTGTCAAAAGTTGGACTTCTGTAATAATGATTTCCTTTGACACTTATAGGGGAAAAAAAATAATCTTATTAATTTGCTCTTGCATGATAGATAATTATCCATTATAAAAAAAAGCTGCCCTTGAGCTTATCCTCGAAACTCCTTTCATAAAATCTCTAATCTTACCTCATCTCCTAATTTAAGGAGATAGATCCATATATTGCTCAGAGTTATCCTCTAATGTAGCTCAACCACTTTTGATAATTGAAAAACAACTGCTAAGACTATATGTACAAATTCCTCTATAGATTTCAAAGCTTCTCGTTCAAGAACTTTTAAATCTTTATAATGAAATTGGACAAATTTTACCTAACATTTTAATCTTGGTATAACTTCAAAATTGCTTAACCTTAGACACATTAGCACTTGGAGAACATTTGTTGTTGTACTTGATATAATTGCTTGACGTATTTGGCTGGTGCATTAAAATATTTAAATTATATAACCTAGAAACGTTAAGAGACTTGACTTTGCATGTGGCGTCTAGGACTTGAGACATCTTTAATAAGTTGGCTTGCCATTAAAATTGTAAAGTGAAGAATTAAAAACTTGAAGTCGCATAAAATTTCTTTATTAGGAAATAATTCCTATAGATATAAATCCAACTTAGTGAAGCGCATTAAATATATTTCACTAATATATTCAATAAGTAATGCTAGACCTTTATTAAATCACTTGTCAAACTTAATCCGCAAATAAAGTAAATCATCCAACTTTAACTTGATCGAATATATTTAGTTTTATTACTTGAATAGCTTGTACACTTGCTAAACATACCAATATTATATGTTTTATTATCAACAAAACTTATTAGGAGACTTCAGCATTGTTAAACACCAATTTTCATTATTCATTTTGTTGAAACTTTACCATTATTATTTTATATTAAATACTAATATCTAAACGATAAAAACCTAAGACTAAAGCCTAATAACGGTCTTTGGGATGGAAGCCTACAATCTCACATGCGTGGTTGACTCTACCCTGATCACGATTTCTCCAACAAAATTATATGCATGCAATACAAATACCTTGGTTAGCGAAAATATTAAAGAAATAAAAGGAGCAAGCATAAATGTAGTTCTAAACATCATACTTTTTTATTTGAGTTCTCCATATTTGAAAAAGTATGCAAATGAGGACTTTTATCAATGGTGTTAACTTTTTGGTTAGTTAATAACATAGCTCAATTCTATTGGTCCATGTAATTATATAAAATAAATATAATAAAATAGAAACTATATAAATTAATAAAAAAAATATAAAAATAAAAAGGGGCAATATCATCGTATACACCTTAACTTTGCACTTTTTTTCAATTATATATCCAAGCTTTATATTTATTAAATTATACACCTGATTTAAACTTTGCTTGTCCTCGTGCGCCTCCCTTATCCTGCTCTAACTCCGTCAGTTAAGTTAGCTTCAACAACCAATAAATCTTTTACAGGTATTGTTTACCTCTTTTTTTTTTTTAATTTCTTAGTCCAAGTCAACATGTGTTTTTTACCCTTTTGTTTTTTTTTGTAATTTCTTAGTCCAAGTCAGCACATGTTTTTTACCTTTTTTTTTTTTTAATTTCTTAGTCCAGCTCAGCAATTATGTAAGATAGTTTTTCTAGGTCAATGGTTAAAAGAGAAAAAACCTATTTTTAATTAATTAAGAGTTTCATAGTTCTAAAGATATGTTTACTTCAACATATTGTTGAGCCACAATGTCTTATATAGAAGAAAAAAATTGGGACATAAGTAATGTGCGACTTGCCTATCAAGGACTTTAGAGAATTATAAGAGTGTAATTTAACACACGCACATTGCTCAATTTGACTTGATTTTTCCTTATTCAATTCGACCCCTAAATTAAGTGAAAATACTCAATCCTTAATCTACTCCAAGAATTGTTGCTAATCATGTAAAAGTCTTTCTAAAAATTAATCTATACATGTTAAAAAATCAAAGTAAAATTGGCTCATCCAGCTAAAAAAATAAAAACATAATAGATAGGCTAACTTTGCTTTGATTTTTGAGTCTATTTAGATTAATTTTTGGAAATAATTTTTCGTTGTTAGAAAGAACTCTTGGAGTAGATTAAGGATTGGGTGTTTTTTCTTAATTTGTAGGTCAAATAGAGTAAGGAAAAATCAAGTTAAGTTGAGCAATGTACATATGTTAAATTACACTCTTGTAATTCTCTAAAGTCCTTAATAGGCAAGTCTCACATTGCTTAGGTCCCAATTTCTTTCTTCTATATAAGATAATATGACTCAATAACATGTTGAAGTAAACATATTCTTGGAACTACAATATGTCTTGAACTTTTAATTAATTTAAAAAAGGTTTTTCCTCTTTTAACCATTAACCTAGAAAAACTATCATACATAATTATTGATCTGGACTAAGAAATTAAAAAAAAAAAGGTAAAAAGCACATGTTGACTTGGATTAAGAAATTTAAAAAAAAAAAAAAAGAGGTAAAAACACGTGTCAAAGATTTATTGGTTGCTAAAGTTAACTTAATCGATAGAGTTAAAGTAGGATAACGAAAGTGTATACGAGGACAAACAAAGTTTAAATTGGGTGTATAATTTAATAAATATAAAACTTGGGTGTATAATTAAAAAAAAACTCAAAGTTAGGGTGTATATAACAACATTGCACCAAATAAAAATAATAAAAAATGTAAAAAAAGTTGGAAATAGAAATACATGCACATATATATAATAAAAAATATATATCGTATTAAAAAATAAATTAAAATTTCGGATTATTAAAAAAAAAAAGGAAAAAATAGTAGAAAATAAATGAAAAATAAAATAATATCTTCTATTAACCCTTAACGTTGGGGTAGTCAGAATGACCATAAGTTATCTTTGAGTTGTGAACCCTTAGGTGGTAAGTAGCTACCCATGATTGTCCCACTATTAAACAAAAAAAAAAAAGGGAATAAAAACCAACTTATTTGCTATTGTGCGACTGGATTGGGTTTTGTATTATTTTTCTTCTCTTTTTTTTTTTTTTCCTTCTTTCCATGCAGCTATTGACCACCTTAAGGAGGTCGCACAACACTCTTTGGATGGTAAACGGCTACCTACAATCACTCCAAAGGTTGAACGGCCCATTTAATAAAGTAGGTTATGACCTTACATTCTCTTATGGTCAAAATCCACCCATGCAGTAGCCAATGCCACTTATGGGGATAGTGCAACCCTCTTTTAGCTAATCGCTATCTATCTTTTGCCTTTAGATGGTTGAAACTATTTTCTTAAATGTTTTTTTTATTCATTTTTATGGCAAACTTTATTCTTTTTATTAATTTACTTAAAAACTAATATATATAGAATTTTTTGGGCATTTTTTACTTTCTTTTCTTTTTGAAATTTTTATAATTTTTTTCCAATTTTATTTCATTTATTATATTATTTATTTTATATAGTTATGTGGATTGATTATTTAAATAACATGCCAATATGTAATGGAAAAGTTAACATTCTAACAAGAATTTGTTTGTACACTTTTGTAAATGTAGAGGATTCAAAATAATAATAATAATAATGAAAACAAATCGTTTAGAGCTTATATAGAAAAGATAATAAGCTTTGGATACTAAGTTTGTACTTTCAAAAAACAAAAGTTTCTTATGCTTAATGTATCGACTTCTACGCATCAAAGATTGGAGAGGCTCTCGAGTTACTTGTTTTGAGTGTAAAGTGAAGAGAGAGATATGTTTGAGGCTATAGAGAGAGGGTAAGATAAAAAACTGGTAGGACGTGAGGGAAGGGACTCTACCAGAGAAGTGGAAAAACGCTCGAAATAATGGTTAATGCTACCTTTATGGCTATTGTTTTATTTTTATATTTTTAAGGAGTCTTTTATCCCGAGGTAATATTTGGTTATTGAAACTAAACAAAATAAAGATAATTGGACAATACAAGGATATAGAATAGGATAACCTTATTATACTATGGTTTACATAATACATACAAATTTTTGTGATCTCCCTTATTTGTAATATATAAGTATTAAACTCGCTATTATATTTTAATATTTATACCCTCAATATTATCTAATATATTCAATAGCATCTTTATATTATTTAAAATTATCTAAAAAGTAAAATTTGAATAGATTATTAAATTTAAATAATTAAAGAAATTACATACAATATTAAATAAATAAATATCATAAATTTGCTAGTAATTAAAACATTAATTATTTATATCACAAATTTGTCTCTTGTTTGGTGAAAGGGGACTATCATTTGTGACAAGGTATTTCTAAGATATCATTCGGTTAGGCAAAATTTATGGGACTAAACTAGGTAAATTCTTTTATCTAATGTCTAGTTTGCAATTTGAGTTTAGTTATTAGACAAAAAAGAGTTTAAAGAATTAGAAAAAATGCTCAAAATTTATTCTATTTAAAATATAGTACAAAAATTAACTTCACTAGACAAACACAAGTATTGAAAATAATAACATAATTAAATAAATATTAGATAATATTGAAAATATATATGTTAAAAAAATTTTAAAATTTGCATGTTTTAAATAATATAAAAATATAATTAAATAAATATTAGATAATATTAAAGGTACAAATATTAAAATACAATATCCAGTTCAATACTTATATACACTAAACGAAGGACATCACAAAAAATTATATCTAGTATTATGTTAACTAAACATAATACAATAATATTATACCATCATATACTTTGTGCTGTGCTTATGCTATTCAATTCTTATCTAATCTAATCTTAGCAATCAAATGCTACTTAAGATTTCAAAACAACTTGTGTTTTATGCTCAATAAAGTAAAACTTTTATATTACATTTTATATGGAACAAATTTTAAGTATTTTACCCGATCTTTCATATTTTTTTTTTCCTAGTAACCAACCTAAAATTGCAAACTAAATATTGGACAAAAAATTTAGTTTAACTCAATCCAATTCCATAAATTTTATATAACTAAACAATATTTAACAAAATTTAAGTCAACCATAGATCCTCTTATTAAAAGGTATGGGATCAGGTGGATTTCACATAAATCCTAAGTGATGCAACCATTATGAATGAGTGATGTTAATGATACTGGACCACACTTGGCTATTGGAATTAAGGGTGAGTATGGTTCAACTTGGTATGGTTTATCCTCTTTATCAAACTGAACTTAATATAACAGTTCGATTTTGCTTTTTTTTTTTAAATCGAACTTAACCATATAATTCGATTCATAAATTTTTCAAATCTAATTAAAATCAATTTGATTCAATTTGATCTATAGTTCAAACAGTTTATATCAAATTTTTATTAAACATTTTTATCTTCAATAAATATGAAATTTAAAATAAAATTTACTCAATTTAATTTTAATAATTAAGACAAAAATATTATAAAGAACAAAAAAATATGAAAAGTTTGATAAAATTTATGAAGATTGATAAAAAAAAATATAAAATAATTACATAAAATTTTTTTATTTAACTAAATAGTTTGGTTTGCTTCCTCTAACCAAATTATGAACCATTTATACATAATCAAACCGAACCATAAACTAAACGGTTTACAAAACAAAAAAGAAAAAAAAAAAAAACGATTTTTCGATTTAACTCAATTTACAGTTCCAACCACGGTTTACGGTTTTTTTATCTAGCCCTAATTGGAATACACCAATCCTCCGACTCCGTAGCAGGTGACTTTGGTTATAAGCTTCCAGTTTGGGACCATCAAATCAACAGCAGCAAGAAGAAAACATCACGGCGAAGACATGACTAGTTAGGAAATGCACTATCTACGGAACATACGGAACATTAACAAAAGCACATTTAGAAACATCCCACACTACATCCTCTCAAGGACCACTAATTTTAGAAAAATGTCAACTGTGACACCTCGTTATTGATGGTCCCTCTTTCACCACCAAACTAAATAAGAGGTACAGCATGCTTTCACGTTTTCCAGAAAACGGTGATAGACGATCTATGGTCAGCAGCAGTTAGAATCCTCTCAACTCTCCTTGTGGAATCCGAAAAGCATTCAGGTACGGGATGGATGAAGAGGGGCAACAAAAATGAAAGAATGAGATATTGCAATTGCGGGCCACCTTTATCGCATAGCATTCAGCCTCTCCAGCTTTGATTTAGCCAAGTCAAGTTGTTCTGCAAGCATTTTGTTATTAGGCTACAAGCTTGATGGAAAAAGTGGCAGTAACCCATAAAATTAGGAATTGCAGGATCTGGAGGTAGGGATATCTTACTCTGTTTGGATGTTTTTGCCTTCTCAATTGTTGTTCCGAAGTATAAATTCCCATTTTTATGATAGACAGACTAAAGGTTGGCAAAGCAAAATGAAGAGTGGTCAGGGAAGTGAAAAATGAAAAAGAAAAAAATTATCAAATAAATATGTAATTATAAAGTGAGATGAATGAAATATCAAAAGATTAGATTACCTGAACAAGCTCTTCATAGCATAAAGTGTTATTAAAATAAGGTTCTTTTCTTTTAGTTTTTTTTGGGGCAGCACTCAATTTAGCAACATATTGCAGATGCAATTGGAATCATCAAACTTGCTCCAACTTATGAAAAAATGCATTGTCATTCTACCATTTGGTTATTTTTCATATAAAATTAAGATCTGATCAGAAAATAGATCACAAAAACCAAGTACAATCAACTTAGCTACTAAGTACTAACCATTGAGAATTATGACACTTGAAAATCAGATTCTAATAAATCTAACAACATATTTTCTACTGGAATCTCTAAAACTCCCCTTAAGCTAAGGAATGGATTTCCATAATTTCTAGTTTGGTCATGTTTGACTCAAAGAACTGCTTGGATAATGACTTAGTGATGACATCCTTCTTGATCTGGGTGCAAACACGAATTAGATGAGTTTCACCTTCAATTTAGACTCGATCAAATTCCCATCAATTCTAGCATGATTCATTCAATCACCTTAATATCAATGGCTAACTTACACTATACACATGCATCTTGTGACAAAAATACTTGGAGAATCCTTCAATGGCCTGTGGTGAAATTGCATGAAATTCAGCCTCTACAGCATAGCCACAACTGAGTGCTTTTTACTTCTCAATGTAATTAGATTCCCCCACAAAGTAGTACAATATCTGAAGGTAGATTTGCAATCTGACACATCATCTTCCCAATCTGTACCTGCAAACCCCTCAGCTCTTAGAACTTCAATTTTTGTGAACAAAAATTCCTTTTCCCAGGAGTACCTTCCAAGCATATGAGATGTGGTTTCCAGCTTCCAAATGATGTTTTGTGGCGAGTGCATGCCTGTGTGGCTTGACTTACAATGCTCACAGCAATGACAGATCAGTTGGCGTGAGAAGCAAATATATAAATTGTTCCACTAGTCTTTGAGACTCACCTCTACCAATGGGTGGATTATTATTAAGAGCTTTGCATTTCAAAGTTGGTTGGAGTTGGAAGCCACCGGTTGACAGTGGAGCTTTCCAGTTTTGGCCAAGAGACCTAGCACATACTATCACTGTGAGACAAAAATTCCCTTCTTACTTCTAGTAACCTCCATTTCCAAGAAATATTTAAACTCATCAGTTCTTTCACTTCAGATATAGTCTTAAGTTTCTGCTGCAAAGTTCTGATTCCCCCCAAATCATCCCTAGCAATTATAAAAACAATGATATATGCCACCAAAATTGTCTTCTTTCCATCATTCCTTGCCAACCATATGATCAACTCAACCTTGTAAGTAACAAAAGCATTTAAATATATCACTAAATCTCTTGAACTCGCCCAAGGAGACTGTCACTTTGTATTTGAATCTGGGAGTTCTTTTCATGTATATCTCCTCTTCTAACTCACCACTAAAAATGCATTCTTTACATCCAATTGTTGAAGTAGAAAATCTATGTTAGCTACCAAGGACAAAATCAATAGAATTGAATTAATTTTGCAACTGGAGCAAATGTTCACTCATAGTCTATATCATACATCTTGTGCATCATTAGCTACAAACCTAGTCTTGTATCTTTCAACCCTCCTATCAACTCTATGCTCCACACTAAACACCCACTTGCTCCTTGCAACCTTCTCATCATTAGGCAAGTCAACTATTTTCCATGTTCTACATTTAAGGCTCTCATTTCTTCCCAACCACATCCTTCCATTCCAAATACTAAGAGCTTCCTTAGGATCTCCGCATAGTTCAGATGAACAGAAAAAGCTCTAAGATGAGTCAATAATCTTCTATAGGCAAGACGATTAGAGATGAGAAACCTCACATAGCATCTCTTTCCATTCATAGGGGTAACTCGATAGTTTATCTTCCCAACCCCTCCATCACATTTTCATTTCCCATCGTATTGATTTCAATGGGGTCCCTTTTTTATTTTTTGGGTGAAACCTCAAGATATCCTTTTCCCATTTTTTTCAACAGCCCCTTTCTCAATGTTAGGCAAATGGCCTTGTTGAGAAGCTCAGAAATAAATAGTCAAACTCAAGAGTGACTAACTTAGGTTATTATGTTTGACAGAGGATTTAGCAGGGGAAGATGGATGTTAGCAATTTGGAGCACGAAAAAAGAGATGGACTACAAAAAAGAAATGGTACGAGATGCTACATTTGTACCAAATATAGGAACACAAGATGACTCAAACGTAGAAACACAAGGCGATTCAACAATCACAGGACTTAATATCAATATACGATAGCTTAGTCTGACTCAAAAGATTTTGGAGTATCTCAACTTGCTCAACCAATAGGTTTTTTTTTTTCTTTCTAACCACCAACCAATAGGTTTAAACTTGCATTCTTTTAGATTTTGCTGCCTCACTTGTTCTCTGCCCCCCCTTTGCTTCTTTGTCTTCCAGTTATTCAGTTTTCTATGCAATTTCCAACACGTTGCCTAGGTCTGACAGGCTCATAATAGCAATGCTCTAGTTTGAAATTGCAAGGTTCCACTCAAATCCTTCTCCACAATCAAAGAAAAACTCTGGGAACTTCGGCCATTAGTAGTTGGTGTGAACATCACCCTCTTACAACTCTTCATTCTTTGTACCTCAACATAAGGAGGTAGAATACCCTTTCTGTCTCTAGCATTTGGCTGAAGTTTTTCCCCCATCATCTAGACATTCCCACTCCTTATTGCTGGAAAAATCCATCTCCTACCATAATCCAACTAGTTGAATTAATCTCTAACACTCGTATCTCCTTGTGTGGTTGCATGAATTTTGGATCAAATCTCAAAGCTTGAGAGGTATTCCTTAAGTTGGAGTAAATTTCTTGAACTTACCAAATGTCCTTCATTGTCTTATAAACTAAGAAAGTGTATCCAAACTGAGGTTCCATGGAGTTGATCAACCAAGGCATTAGATGAAGTTTGAACCTTGCAAATAGCATAGTTTTCAGTAGTGGTCACATATATAAGATGTTGCCCCAGCTAGATAGCCCATCTACCATCTTCCCCTAATAACTAGCCAAATTGATCAAAACCATTTTCTGAAGTTAGTCCCATCAAGCTTGTCTTTAGTAATGTGCAAGGAATGATTGGTCAGTTATGGATGAAGCGGTAGAGTTTAAAAGTGGGTCTAAATCTATCCAAGGAAACAAACCTAAGTTAGGTTCTTGGCGTACTTCGACAACAAAAATATGGTGATTTATCACCCATTTCAAGGCAGATCGGTGAGATCGACTAATTCCTCGATATCATAGGGGAAGCTTATATTTAATTCCTATAGCATTGTGTATTTATAAACAAGATAAGAGGAACAACTGCATCCAACAAAAGATAAGGATTTAGAAAATATGCAAATCTTCTGTCATAGTTGAAGTAAAAACACACAAGTAGAGCAACAAATACTTATTGCCTAACAAATGGAGACTAATAAATCCAATAATTTAAGTTCTACCAGAATCTCTAACAAAAACTATGACGTATTGCATGATTAAAAGCACAAAACGGGAATCTACCTTGGTAATTTGGTAATCTCAGACCACCTCACCCCATTTCCTCTCATTTCACTTCAATATTAGGGGGAAATTTGGGGCTTAGAAAAGTGGAAATCTTGCCTCTCATTTCACCCCACTTCCTTTTCTTATTTACCTTAACAAAGAAGCCATTTCCCCTCATTTCCCTCCTCTTCCCCCACTTCCCTCCCCTTCCCTCCTTACCAAACAAAGCATAAAAATAGGTAGGAAACTTTCTTCAACTAGCTCGGATTCCACTGCCAATCACCATTTTTAAGGCACTGAATAAAAATTCTCGTGAACTTGTAGAATTAATTAGAGCAACACCCTATCTTTTTTTTCTTTTATCCTGTAGAAAATTTAGATTTAGGCACGACATGATGTTTACAATATGCTTTTGTGTCCTATTTCCACTCAAGTTTATGAAAGGAAAACCAATTCTGTTTCTACAACTTACCAAGGCACAGGTCCGTAGATGCAATGAATGGAGCTCTTAGATAATATGTTATCAACTCAACATGGCCATCATGAATTAAAAATCAATAATAACATCTTGCTATTTAAATATGAACAAAGATTAGCTTCAGAACAAAAGATTAGAAAAAGAAGAGGATAAAGTTGGACTCTTCAATTTGGTCAGTCTCTTTGTAATGCAAATGCTTTCCAATGCATGGTTTGGAACAAAAACCCATCTGGCATAATTCAGAAGTTAATGCATAAAATCAACTTCTTCCACCGAACCATTTCTTTACCCCCAGTCTTCATAAGTGATTAGGAAGCATACTCAGAGAGAAGGGGAAGATTGTAAAGCAAAAAATATTCCTAATTTGTGTTTTTATTTTGGGGGATAAATATCCTAATTCTCCTTCTTCTCCTTTTCTTTGGCCCCCTTCTTTTGATGATTCTCCCTGAGATCTCCTGATTTTTCTTGTTTTAGTATATCAAAATAGAACAATAGCTGTTCGATTAGTGGGTAAGCACAACTCAGAATAACAAAGGGAATAGTATCTGAAAGTCTGAGCATAAACAAGTAACAGCTGATGACTAAATAGGGAAACAAACATGCAGAAATTCTTTCCTTGCAAATTTAGGGAAAAAGGTTAGAAATGAGAAAATTAAGATGTCATAATCTATGGAAAACCCAACAACACAGGAATTGACTTGGATATTTGCAAAAATCATTTGTAAAATCAACTAAGTGATCTTGCATGATTGCCTAAGACACAAGTTCTACAATGAACTATGGAGAAAACTTCCAGATACAAAAAGCAAAAAAAATATGAAAAGGAAAAATGGCCATGATTATTTATATTCATAGTATTAGACACCACATGGGAATTATAGGTGCATGTAATAATATTTATCTAAGGAAACAAAATTAATTTACAGGCATCGACTTCTTGTCCCATGTGATCAGGTTAAAGCATGTTGGATGCATTCCTACTATTCTTTCTTCCATAATCCTATTCTCTCGGGTTAAGAATCCTAATCCTCATCTTTCTGAGGAAATCTACTTTCCATAATTACTAAAGCAGGGAAAAATAAAAAAACTAAAGGAGAAAAGAGAAATACTTTTCTTTTCACACATAATTATCTTGATGCATTTATAAAAGAATCAAACAAGCCCAAATTCATTCCATGCAATTAATCAAATATTCTCAAGAAATCCATTAAGAAGAAAATAATTGAAAATCGTAATTTAAACCGATGTTTTAATCCAGATACACTGTTTGAAAAACTAATCTTAAATTTGAAGCACAGTCGGTGAAGATGTTCTCCAGACCTTACAAATAGAAAATGAGCATCTGAAAAGTCATATTTGAATTGGCAAAATTCAATTGCCTTTCTAAACTGCAATTACTACATCAACCTCCACCATGGGCCAATGCTATTACCTCCTACTACCAAATCCTACTCACTATCTTACCCAAAAAAAAAAAAAGTCCTAATAACTAAGGCTAGATAGTTACTACAAGTGCTCTCAAAGCTTCACAAACACGTCAGTATAACAATAAATAATTGGATCATGACCCCAAAATTATTGAACCCTAGAAGCAATTATTCGTAAAACGTGGACATAAAAGAAAAGAGCAAGGAACAATAGGAGAAGTATTAAAATTAGGGTTTAGGACAAACACGAGAAGTCTGAAGACAGTTCAGCTCGGCAATCGCAACTTCATGACTTCTTATCTAATAAAAAGAAAAGTAAAGTAATGACTAAACAAAAAGAAAAAGCAATGAAGCATACGGAGAGTAAAAGGGCGCTATAGAAAAGGAAGTACTTGTTTAGTAAGGTCGAGTCTGGAGTGTTCCGCGGTGGACGATGCTGTGCTTGCCATTTTCCTTTTTTTCTCCAACACAGTTTGAAAAGGGAATATAAAAAGCTGCAGAGAAGGTAAAAGTATTATCAAAATATAAGAGAATCCAGGAATGCAACAAGGCGGAGTGGACCGTCATATAAAACTGAATTCGCTACTACAATAGATACCTATAAAAATTCCCGTTATCACACGTAGAAGTAGAGCGGAATCGAATTCCGATTCTGCTTCCTTATGTTTAGTAGCGATTCCTCGTAACCAGCGTTTACCTTCCAAAGCAATGCAACGAGGCACACGGCAGACCATCTTACAAAACTGTATTAATTAATTACTACAGGGTTTAGCGCTTTTAGATACCTATAAAAATTCCTAAAGGTTCGATCTTCTTTCCTATATTTAATAATGCTTTTTAAAAGCTAAATTGTGATTTCTTATAATTAACATTTAGGTTTAAGAAGATTTCCATTCCATTTTGAGGGATGTAACGGCGATTTGATTTTACTTGTTAAATATCAATAATTAAAAAGACTTATTTATCTTGAAATATAGCCATGATATCTAGTAATTGAGGGTTTTTTGTTTTTTTTTTTTTTTACAATGCTATTATATACACAATCTATTCTATTCCATTTATAAATATAGGAAAAAATTCATGATTTTATTCTCCATTCCATTCCATTTCGTTATGTTAAGCTCGACTCACATCATATTTTATTATTTTTATACGAGTGTCTAAGTCAAATATATGAGTCTATTGTACTTTTACTTTCTCTCTTCTCTTAAACTCTCTATTCCTCTCTCGGTCTCTCCCTTATGATTTGCTAACAATGAATTTTGTGAAACCTTGATCCTCACAGGTCCTCTCATGTTTGATTATTGATTAAACCCTTTTTAGTATTAAATTGTATTGCAAATCCTAACTTGATTCTTGTTTCTTTGTGTGAGGTAATAGTGATTTGAGTTCACCCAACTCCAAGAGGCTAAGGGAGGAAGAAGAAGAAGAACAGATACTTCAAAGGGTTTTAATGCCCTTTCTTTGTTTCTTTTGTCTTTTTATAGTTATTTTTCTTACAAATCTATTACTGTCTAGTTATTTATGTCACTAAATTTATTTCTGATGATTGTTATCATACTAGATCTAGTTAGATCTATTAGATCTATTAACTATCTAGAACTAATTGTTGTGTAGAATACTACAATTGAATAATAAAATCCTTTAACCAATCTAGCTACCAAACTAGTCTTCCTTTGGTTATAACAAATTCCCCTGTCTTTTGAGAAAAAACCATTTCCTTAAGGTCATATGTTGGATAAGAATGTTGGAAAATGTCAAAGTCTTCCCAAGAAGTGTCCTCTAGTAGTAAACCTTTCCATTAACCATTGATAATGGCTCTAAAATCAGATGACCCTGTAACACAACTAGTAGAAGAGTGAATGATTGAATAGTAAAACCCTTAGCAACTTTCAATATTGAAATGTGAAAAATGTTGTGTATCTTAGCTGAATCTAGTAGGGCTAATTCATAGGCACAATTTCCTACCTTCTTAGTAATCTTAAAGGGACCATAATATCACTAGGAAAGTTTATGAAAACCCTGTGAAAGAGAAAGTTGTTTATAGGGTTAAAGCTTCACAAAAACCATATCACCTACTTCAAAAGTGACATTTGATGTGTACTTGTTAGCATAAGTCTTCATACACTGTAGAGCTTTCAAGTTCTCTTTTAATAATCATAGCACCTCATCTTTGGTCATCAAATCATGCTCTACTACTTTAACTTCAGTAGTACCCTTAATGTATGTAGGAATGCAAGGAGCTTTCCTTCCATAAACTACCTCAAAATGGGTAGTAGAGGCACTGTAATGGAAAGAAATGTTGTGGGCGAACTTTGCCCATGGTAGAAAGCTTACCCAATCCTAAGGTTGTTCCATCAATTAACCTCGAAAATATTGTTGAATGACTCGATTGATCACCTTTGTTTACCCATTGGACTAAGGATGATAAGTAGTGCTAAGAGAAAGTTTAGTCCCACTCAAATGAAATAATTCTCTCCAAAATTGACTGACAAAGATTGGGTTATGATTAGAAACCATTGACCTTAGAAATCTATACAACTTGACAACCAAATGAAGAAATAATGAGGCAACCTTTGAAGAAGTGAAGTTAGACTCCAAGGCACCTAAATGGCAATACTTAGAAAGTCTATTCATAACAACTAAGATAATTTAGTATCCTTATGACTTAGGTAGTGAAGTCACAAAATTCATAGAAATGTCTTCCTATATCTAATCAAGCATTAGTAGAGGAGAAAATAAACCCTTTGGACTTCTTGTACTATATTTGATCTATTAGCATATAGTACATGTCTAAACATAAGCTTCTATATCATATTTCATGTCTTCCTAATAAAACTTAGAAGTAAGACGTTGATACATCTTGAGTACTCTAAAGTAGCCTACTATAGGCACAAAATGACATTCATAAAGAAGCTTAGCTATAAGCTTCAAAGTAGGCACCAGAAAGACCTTATCCTTAAAGAATAAACGATTATTCCTCCATTGCAACTCCCACTTCAATTGTTTGCTGCTTTGCATTTCATCAATTATTTGCTTGAAAGTAGGTAAATGATGATACTCATGCTACAACTCTTCTATCAAGTGAAAATGAGGAATAAAATAAGCCATATAAGCTATATCATGCTATCTCTATAGAGAATCAGTTACTTTGTTGTCTTAACTTGACTTGTAAATAATAGTATAGTCATAGTTGAGCAATTTAGCAAATATTTATGCTGCTCCAGAGTTTAAATAACTTGATTTAAGAGTTCTTTAAGACTTCTATGGTCTATTTTGACAATAAAATACGAGCCTAACAAATATTGCCTCCACTTTCTAATGGCCTCCATCATGGCGTACAACTCCCTAATGTAGACCAAAGCTTTTCTTAGATGAGATGGCATCTTCTTACTAAAATATGCAATAAGATTGCCATCCTGTAGCAAAATAGCCCCTATATCGATAGATGAAGCATTAGTTTCCACTATAAACACCTTAGAAAAATCAAGTAAAGTTAAAATTTAGGTAGAAATTAAAGATTCCTTAAGCTTCTCAAAATCCTTGATTAGTCCACTTGAAGTTGTCTTGTTGTAACATATCAATATCTGGAGAAGCCATAAAAGCATAACCTCTAATAAAACGTCTATAATAGCTAGAAAGCCCCAAAAATGCTCTTAATTGTTTTGAGATTCTAAGGTAATGGCCATTCATTTACGGCCTTTCCCCTTTAAAGGATTCGATCGTACCCCATCCATAAATACAACATGCTCCAAGTAATCTATAGTGGTTTGACCAAAAGCACATTTACTCTTTTTAAAAAACAAAGTATTATCACAAAGTGCTAGCAATAGTATGGTCAAATGCTCCGCATGTTGGTCTAATGACTTACTATAGACTAATATGCCATCAAAAAACAAAATAAAAAGCTTTCTCAAATAAGGGCCAACAATCTTATTCATAATAGCTTAGAAAGTAGCGGGGACATTACTCAATTCAAAGGGCATGACTAAAAATTCATAATGCCCTTCATGAGTTCAAAATGTAATCTTCTTAACATCATTAGGGTGTATTCGTATTTGATGATATCTTGCCCTTAAATCTAGTTTTGAAAAAAATATAGGCACCATGTAATTTATCTAATAATTTGTCAATAGTAGGGATAGGAAACTCATCTTTGATAGTGGCATGATTCAAAGCCCTATAGTCTGCACAAAAACGCCATGTGCTATCCTACTTCTTGACTAATAGAACTAGTGAAGTATACGGGTTAGTACTATATTGTATAATCCCTTGCTTCATCATGTTCGCTACTTGTTAGTCAATCTTCTACTTCTGAAAGTGAGAATATCAATAAGGTTTAACATTGATGGGTTTGTTGTTCTTGAGATGTATTCTATGTTAGATATATTTCGTAAAGGAGGTAATGATGAAAGTGCCTAAAAAATATGAGAAAATTTGCTCGATACATGTTTTAAAACTATATTGTTGGTGGATTTTTATGAATTATTACTCACCATTTGAGCCTTTAACTGAAAATAAGAAGCAATAGCATTAGTTTTAAGCAATCGCTTAAATTGACTAGAAGAAATAGGTGAATTCTTAAGGACATGATCTCCATTCAATGTAATAAAACACCTATGTTTCCAAAATTGCAACAACTTAGAATAGTCAATAGTGATAGGACTTAACTATTAAAGCCATTGGACGCCTAAAGCTAAGTCTGTACCTTAAATAGATAGCAAATAGAAAGTTTCTACAAATTCTACCCCTTACATAACCACAAGAACATCTACACATTGCCCTTCACACACCAACCTTTAACCATTGCCAATCATAACATTGAACTTAGGAGATGATTCAATTGTCAAACCCAAATGTTTCACTAGGTGTCTCTAAACAAAGTTGTGAGTATTGCATGAATCGTTTAAAATGTTAAAATATGGTTTATTCATGTTGCCCTTAAATTTCAATGTTTGAGGCATTAAGTCACCAGATAAAGCATGGTAACTAATAGAAAGAGATTCCTGATTATTTGACCTATTCTAACCAAGAACCTCACTTTCATGTTCCTATAAATCTTCTACATCTTCTTCCTTATATTACACCAACAACAAACATTTAGCCTTGCAGTGATGTCCTTTGTGATATTTCTCATCATAGTTATAACACAAGCCTTTATCACGAGCTTATAGGTTTGCTTGAGTCATTTGTTTAATAGGTAATGATGGTTTAGGTGTAGGTAATAATAGTGGTAAAGTGGTGTAAGATTGAGTAGAAGTAGGTAGGTTAGGTGAAGAAGAAGAAGGTTTGGAAAATTGAATGGTAGAAGGTTTAATGGTAGTATAGAAAGGTCATTTGAAAGAAAAAAGGTTTAGAAAGTTTGGCCCCATGCATTTTAGCAAGAGAAACAACTTGTGTCAATGATTTAGGTCTAATAAGTAGGACATCTTTGCGAATATTCATCTTTAGTCCAAAAATAAAGTAACCGATGATAAAACTATCAAATAAAACAGTTACTCTATTCAAAAGGGCTTTAAACTATGATTGGTAGTCCTCAATTGATCCTTATTGCATAAGTTTAGCTAATAGGCCTTGCACATCTTCAAATTTAGAGGGCATAAATCTACTTTCTAACACATTTGTGAATTTTTGCTAGGAACTAAATTGTTGGTTGCGATGCATCCATAGATAGTAGTACAATGCTCATTCCTCCATTGCAAAAGAAGCAATGGTAAGTCTCTATTCATCTACAATTTGATAAAAATCAAAAAATCGATTTGCTTTAAAAATCTAAGCAATGGGATTATCGTTGTTGAACTTTAGCACCTCTAACTTGATTACTTGAAGAAAATTGTCAACTACATAACCTTAGGAAGATGATGAATGAGTTATAATAATTGGTGGATCATCTTGAATTTTCTTATTCCCATCATTCTTTTGCACAATTAGAGACTGTAATTTCTCTAGTTGCTGAGAAAGTAACTATAACTTATCTTGAACATCTTGTTATATGATTTGTTGCTTTGTATTCAATGCCTCAATTTTGTCATCAAGGATCTGTATTCTTGTGGAATTTATCATGGTGAGAGCACCAAATGTTAATCCCAGCCTATGTTATATTCTATAATCATTATATGAATGTCTAAGTTAGATATTTCAATTTATTGTATTTGTTCTTTCTCTCTTTTCTCTCGAACTCTCTATTACTGTCTTTGTCTTTCACTTAAGGTTTGGTAACAATGAGTTATGCAAAACCTTAATTGTCATGCCTTGAAGGATACTCTAACCATGGCAGGTTGTCGTGTACTATATGAAGATTAAGGATTGGCTCCCTTACCTTTCATTAGTCTTTACACAATACACTAGGCTTCCCCATTTTTAGGCTATCCTTCTAGTCATATTAAGCTAATTGGGAATTAGGCATATGATTATTAGCAAAAGTTTTCATAATAGTAACAAAACAAAGCTTTATATAATTTAAGTTTGATATTATCAAAGGATTCTAGACTCTTAGTGCTCAAAGTTCTTTGTAATATCAGCTATTGAAAGACAAAAACAAAAATAAATATAGTTAACCAAATAAGAGTCTTATAACATATTTATATCTATAATGGCTCTCTCAACACTCAAAACAAAAGAAAAGAATCCTCCTAAAGGTCTCTAAATGCCTGGTGATCCCTAACTCAGGCATACCTTTCCTCAGAATGGAAAAAATATCTTATATCTACAACAAAAATCTATAAGAAAGTAAGTCAACTACTTACTGAGAAACCTCAATTATCTCGGTAAGCAAGTTATCAATCAATTTAAGCAAGCATATGAATGCATGAGGAATTAGTATGTTAAGCAAATACATGCAGTTGCTTAGGTATTGTATGTAACTTAGATTTATACCCTTTGAAGTTAGGGTTAGAGAACTTCGATCTAATAGATCTAGATGCTATATTTGAACTTAGCATGGGTGAGGACTTCATATTCTCATGAGATAAGAAAAAGATATTAATTTTATAAAAAAAGTGTAAGTTCAGGTGTAGTGTGTAAGTAGGGCCCAATAGTCCCCACCTACCCTTAAACGAAGGTTTTTAGATGATGATCCTTAGCACATAGTTAGCGTCTCCAGTATCTAGTAAGCTTATGGCTAACATAAGACCATGTAGTATGAGTACACCATACAATCAACTCATTTCTAGTATAATAACAAGCCTAGTAAGGCATTTTCATTACCTTCGTATGATGTATTGGCCAAATTTATCATATGCATCTGTCATGAAGATGCATGTTCCAATTAATATTATTACTAGCTTAGATACACTGAGATTCATTCATAGTGTGAGCAAGTAATTATTTTAGATACTTCACAATCTAGTTAAATGCACATAATATGGGGTGATAAAGTATATAATTAATTATTTTCATTTCACTCAATACCATGTAATAACATACATAGGCATCCTCCCAATTTTTCCCTATGCATCAATCATTTAATTTAATAATTTAGTGCTATTAAATTACAAGCACACACAAGACATAGGATCAGAAGAAACTCATTTAGGTATGATAGGCCATGGATCATAATAATCTACAGGCAAATTATAATCTTAGTCAAAGTAACTTGGTCAAGAGAGATTTTAAAATAATTACTCAAGTGTAATCCAAAAGAGAAAATGGTTCTTTAATTTTTAATAATTACATTTAGGCCTTAATATGTTTTTTATTAAACACCTAAACTTATATTTATAAGTTTTGTTATAGTTGCTAACTTTGTTGTATTTACTAAGTTTTATTATCTTTATCCAAGCTTTGGTGGGTTATTATCTATAGTCCTTTAGGTTCACACTTTTGGAAAATATTGTTAAAGTTTGAATTTCCTAACTTTATTAGATTAATGATACTCCATTGACCAAAGCTATGAAGCAACTAGAGTGGGATTGGATTGGTCTAAAGAAGAAAAGAGAATGGAAGTTGGAGTTTGGTTGCATGTCTACTCCAATACAATGTAGTGAGTACAATCCAAGTGATCAAGAGATAGGCATGTTGTAGCTGGTCTCATACCATGGCTTCTTTTTGGGTGACAACAAAAAAAAGTACTACAAGAGAATATTAAACACATGCACATACTTAGCCCAAGAAACCAAGTTACAACCGTTATCTTTTCTCTAATTAGGACTGCACTTTACTAGTGTCGGGACCTTATATACTACACTTCGATTAACAGGTCAAGAAGGAATGAGGGAAAAGATCTCCTTTTTGGCTTCCTGTTGGTTGTTGTAGCACAAAAAGAAGATAAACACATGTATAATAATGACATGGTGTCGACAAGATAAAGAGTAGTAAAACCATGCCACAAATGCAATGCATAGTAACCAAGACTCTATTTCTTATACGTAAGATTGGAAACAATTGGACTCTTATGCCAAAAAAGGCACAGCACAAGCTAACTGTGGCTAAACTTCCTTCTACAAAATGCAACAGAACAACGACATATATGGAGTTCACTTCACAAGGATACAATAGAAACATAACATAGATGCTTAACTTTATAATTGTGCATTCAAGTAGGAATGAAAGAGAGACTCACTTTAATAAGGATCAACAAAACATACACATATACATATGTAATAATGACTAACATTTTACAAAGCTACAACGTGATCAGCATAGTAATAGGAATTCAGAGTACTACCATGTATGATAGGGATTATACTATGATCGACATTACAAAACTTATATCAAAACAAGAGCAACAGGATGTAAACTTTGTACAAGGATACAACCAAAACAAAGTAACAGATGTTGCAACAACATTACACTCCTAGACTTAACAAGTTGCCAAGACACAATACCCTCCCTTCTAGAGTTTGCTTAAAACTCTTACTCCAATATGACAAATAGCAAGTTTTACAATAGAGCTCCCAAGATTTGGATAAATCCTTTGAGGATGTTGTAAGACCCTTCATCGAACCCCTTTGCAACTATTAATAAGTTGTAACTTGGTTATAAGGGAAGTACTAACAGCTACACATGGAAGCTGTATTTGGACTGGAACAAAAAAAAAAAAAAATGAAGAAGGAAAGGAAGAAAGTAGTAACTACTACTTACTACTTCTTGTCGCAATGGAAGTGAAGAGCATAGTTACACTCATGAGAGCTTAAGAAATCCAACACCAAAAAGAATATCTAAGTTGATGTGTCCAAAAGTGACTGTGCATGAAAAACTTATCAAGGAAGGAGATGAGTAGTCAAGTGTGCATATGTCTGTTGTGTTTAGATGAGGAAGAGAGGCTAATCTATTCTAGGAGAGGGAAAATTACTTTATGTCAAATCCAACTTGGGTGAAGGATAAGAAGATAAGATAGCTCATGTGACTTCTCTAATCTTTAGCAACAGTACAAGTTGGGTTTGTGAAAGTGTAACTAAATTAAAGGAAATGAATAGGGTAAGTGACTAAGTGTGCAGTATACTAAAAAGGCTTAGTTGCTACAATGAAGGGGTTGTAGAAGGACGACAAAACTTATGATATGCTAAATGCCACTCCTACAATGAAAGAATGTGCACTTATTTTGGGTGGACAAAGGAGATACGACTGTGATGCGATGATGGTGAGGTTTGAAATTGAACTTCCAATTGATTACATGCTGTAGCCAACACTCAAGCTTAGGTGTCATGAGTAAGATGCTTCAATAAGATTTGATTCAAGTAAGAAACCAACCATACAAATCACTGACCAAGATTTACTAGAGGTTAAGAAGGAGAAATAGGATGTAGTGAAACAAAGTTTTTGAAATAAATCCTAAGTGTCCTAGATTTAGTTTGGATAGTGAGTAGACTAAAGAGCAAAGTTTGATGTAGTGTGGACCCTCAATTATACAAAAAGAGACATGGTTGGTTAAAGGTGAAAAAAGAAAATAATTTGAAATTGGATGGTACTAACGTACTAAAGCTTTTGTCTGAGAAATCGATATAGCATGTCTTAAACCAAAGTTTACTAGGGAGAAACTATTTAAGGTTTGGGTGTTTTAAATACTTGGATTAAATATTTCCATGTTTAAGAAACTTTAGTCTTTTAAAAGATGATTTATAAATTGATTTAATTTATTAATCTAAGAAATTTTGATTATACTAGGACATTTAATTAGATTTTAGCCTTTAGAAATTTCTGTAAGGCTTATATTCACCCCTCCTTCAAAATTAGTTTTTCCCTCAAAACTTGAGTGCATGCCTAATTCAGTAAACAAGTGAGGGTACTTGCATCTAACTTCCTCTTCTGCTTCCTAGGTCACATTTTCCCATTTATGGTTCTTCCAAATCACTTTCAAATACCATATTCCTCTATTGCCTAACTTTTGCACTTTGCGATCTGTGATCTTGATAGGGTATTCTTCATAAGTTAAATTTTCCTTTAGTTGCACTAACTCCAATTCAATTGCTCAATCAGGGTTAGGCATATGTTTCCTTAGAACCAATACATGGATTACATTATGGATTCCCCATAGATTTGGAGGCAAAGCTTACCGATAGGCCAGATTCTAAACTCAACTCAACACTTCAAATGGACTTATGTATCTTGGACTCAACTTTCCTTTAGTTCGAACTTAGTGTGTGCTTTTGATAAGGCTTACTTTTAAGTAAAAATGATCCTTGACTTGAAACTCAACTTCCTTGCTCTTTAGATCTACCTAACTCTTTTACCACTCCTATGCTTCTTTCATCTTTTGCTTGATGATACCTACCTTATTAGTCACTTCTTGTACAAAGTTTAATCCCAACGCTACCTTTTCTATAACTTCCCAAAACAGTGGTGACTAGCATTTCCACCCATATAAGGCTTCATAAGGTAGCATTTGAATTGTGGAATGGTAACTGTTATTATAAGCAAATTCAACTAGTAGTAAATGGGTATCCTAACTTCGTTTAATCTTAAGGGCACAAGCCTGAAGCATATCTTCTAGAAGAATTTAGTGCAAGACAACGGAAATAGTTTAAATTTAAAAGAAAGAAATACCGTACAGCTGTGGAAACTAAATTAGAAAATTAAATTAAACATGAATTATAATAAAGAATGCTAAATTAGTAAGACTAATTTACTTTTACCTCAATGTCGTAGTACAATTCTAGATTCGCTTGATACATGTAATTCCTAATCATTGATTAGTAATGGAGGTATTAACCAAAAGAGAAAAAAAAAATATCGATATTCTTCCTACTTCAATTAGCTTATGTTTGGAATTATATAAGGTCGAATGAAGTTTAGTTGTGGATGGGGATAATTCTAATGTCAATGAAATCTTGAACCAATTACTTCTGTGGATGTAGTTATGAACTTGTTGACGCATGAAGAAATTAGGCAACTTATGCCTTTGAAGCAATATTACATTGCTTTATATGATCCCAAAATTGATATTTCACCTTTAAATAAGTATCCATCCCTAAGAATATAATCAACATAAAGTCCTAATTAACCTTCAGACAATGAAGCATAAATTTCTATAAAGTCAAGATAAGTCTCATATTACTTTCTCAATTTTTTAAAGTCAATAACATCTATAGTCAAGGTACTTACTAGTAAGTGCATACGACTTAAGGCATCAGTAGGTTTATTCTCAACTCCAGCCTTATGTTTCAAAACAAATGTGTACTCTTACAAAAATTGAACCTATTTTGCATGTTTAGGTCCAAGTTTCTTTTATGAATTAAGGTACTTAAGAGCTTAGTGATCTCTATACAATACAAATTCATTAGGTAGCAAATAATGTCTCTAATGTCTCAAAGTTTGCACTAGAGCATAAAATTCTTTATCATAAGTTAAGTAACTTTGTTTAGCCTCATTTAATTTCTCACTAAATAAAGCTACTAGGTATCCTTCTTGGCTAAGTACTCCACTTATCCCTATGCTAGATGCATCACAAGCAACCTCAAACACTTTTGAAAAATCAGTTAACCTAAGCACAGGTGCTTTAGTCATTCTCTTCTTAATTTCTAGGAATGCTTTAGATGCACTCTTAGCCTAACTAAATTCCCCTTTTTAAATGCAATCTGTGATTGGAGTCATAATGGTGCTAAAGCCTCTAATGAATCTCCTATAAAAAGTGGATAGTATATGAAAACTCCTAACATCATGAATACTTTTAGGTTTAGGCTACTCAACAATTTCCTTAATTTTCTCATGATATGCTCTTAACCCTTCCATAAACACAACAAAACCTAAGAAAATTACTTGAGTTGTTAAAAAGGCTTACTTTTTCAAATTCACATAAAGCTCTTCATGCCTAAGTGTCTCAAATAATTTCCTTAAGTGTAATAGATGCTCTTCTTGGGTGTTACTATAAACTAAAATATCATCAAAGTACACCACAAGAAACTTTCATACAAATGGTCTGAGCACTTATGTCATCACTCTCATGAAAGTAGATGGGGCATTAGTTAACTTAAAGGGCATGACTAACTACTCATATAGACCTTCTTTTGTTTTAAAGGCTATTTTCCACTTATCCCCCAGTCTAATCCTAATTTGACAGTAGCCACTTCTAAGGTCAGTTTTAGAAAACTACTTAGACCCTGAAAGCAAATCTAACATGTAATCTAATCAGGGAATTAGGAACCTATATTTGATGGTTATTTTGTTGATGGCCCATGAATCTACACATATCCTCTAGCTTCTATCTTTCTTAAGAGTAAGTAGTGTGGGTATAGTACATGGACTAAGACTTTCCCTAATAAAACCCTTTTGCAATAATCCTTCTACCTGCTTAACCATTGAAGCATATAAAGTGCTCTTTTTAGACTCAAGCTCAAATTCGTTTGCACTCAAAACATGGAGGGGCTTCTTGGAATTTTAAGTATTGACCCTTTATTAATATTGACCTTAAGCTCTTTTGGAAGTGAAGGACTAAGTTTAATTTTCTTACCATCATACATGAAGACAAAAGTATTATCCCTACCATAATGAACTACATCTAAGTCATATAACCAAGGCCTCCCTAAAAGAACACGAGAGATCTCCATGGGCATTACATCACACCAAATTTTGTTTGTGTATGTAGCAAACTGCAAAAGGACTGGGCATCTTTGAGTGACAAGTAAGGTGGTTTTATCTACCTAAGCTACCTTATAGGGGTTATGATGTGGTTTAGGCTTAAAACCTAACCTAGATATAGCAACTTGTGAAACTACATTCATGTTGCTACCCCCATCAATGGTCACTTTATACAGATATAGAAAGAGTAGATATGATATTATTAATATCTCTTATTTTAGGATTTGGTTAGGTGGGCATCTTTTATTTAACATATGAAATCTTTTATTTTCTAGATTTATTAAGATTTAGTTTATTAAAATATTAGGTCATATTATACTTATAAATAGGCAAAGCTTATAATCAATTAGAGGAGAGTGACTTAATATTGAATAAATAAACTATTTTCTCAAGATTAATATGGTACTTTTCTTCTTCACTAATGGTGTGAAACCATCAAAATCTCATTGTATGGTGTAGGGCCATCAACTTAATCTAATAGTGTAAGACTACTAGATATATCTTTTTAGGTTTTCTTATTCTTTCATAGAAAAGTTGTTAGATTAGTTTTTCTTATTGATTTCCATGCTTTTACTACTTTTTCATTCTTTTATAATTTTCTCTTCCATTGTGCATTTGAATTGTTGTTTGTATACATTAAGTGAGGGTTTATGTATCCATCTCATTAGGGTTACTTTATATGCATGAAAAGAAAAAAAAGGTATTCTACAAATAGGATACATAAAATATGCTAAAATGGGTAAAAGAGGTAAAAAAAAAAAAATCATGTATGCATACCACTTTTAATCTTCAAAATTTAATTTAATTTTTCAAAATACCCTTTAAGGATTATTATCTGTTTCACAAGTAGACAATGAAATAATATCTATTGAAAAATTATCTACAAAGGGTAAAAATAATTTTTTTCATATTTTAAATCACTTCATATGTATGAGTACCTATGCACTTGTTATTTAGGATTAGATTTCCGTAGTTCATTTCTTGAAAATGTTTATGTGTATTGGTTTATTTTAATTTTGGAAACGATAGTTGGATTTACATTTTTAATCAATTAACTTTATTTAAGAAAAAATTCTAGAAAGGTCCAAATTTGGTTTATTTATTTTTGAAAATACTAAAATATCTTAATTTTGAAAAAGGTTGATTTTTATTTTATTTTATCTTATTTTTTTGGAAAACTGAATTTTCTAAGTGATAAAACGTTTTTTCAAAATTTTATACTAATTTATTCTATTTCGCTATTATCCGTTTTGTTATTTCTTGACCAAAGTAAATATAACTAAAATAAAAATAGTTTTTTTTTTCACTTTTTCTTTTTTTCTTCTTTATGTCCTCTTCTTTTCCTTTTTTCATTTTTTTTCGGATTTTTTTATTATAGGTTATTATCACAATAAATAAGTAAAAAAAAAAAAAAACAACACAAAACAATATAAAACAATACAAAGCAAAGGGTTGGACTTGGACAAGATGTAGGTTGGACCTAAGCATGGAGTGAGTCGTCGAGTCAGGTTGATGGGTTAGAGTAGGGTTGGGTTGTGGGTTATAGTTAGGAAAGTGAATAGCAAGTTGTGAGAGACGATTCTGGTTGATTTGAGTGCCAAAACGAGTGGGAGGGGTGGATTCGTGAGCATACTATTGGGGATATAGGGGGTAAGCAGAGTGCCTTAGCCAATGGTGGTGTTTTGGACAATGGTGTAAGGTGGTGGTTGTAAGTGCTGGTGGTGTAGCTTCGTAGGTAGTTGCTAGGAGTGAGTGAATGGTTGGGCCTTGGGTTTTAGAGTGCGGCAAAGTTAGCCATATGCTGGGTTTTGGATGGGGTTGAGTGGTGGTGGCGGTTGGGTTTTTGAACTCTAAGCTTTGTTAGGGTGGCTTAGCCTACAGCGGTCGAAGAAGGTAATTGGGTTTGAGAGAAAAGGGTCTAGGGAAGTTCGCTGGGTGGTTTCATTTGCTTGAAGGTAGCTGCAAAGCTTGAATCCTAGAGAGAGATTAGGCTTTGCGAGTGTTTGAAAGTAGAGAAAGAAGGCTCAGATTTGAGCTTGTATGGATCACTTAGTGTGATTCTTGATGATAGTTGTTATTGAAATCGAATCCAAAAGTCCCTATTTATCCTATTCAATACTTAAACAAGCTTGGAAAGTCCTCAATTAGCCATTAAATTCAAAGATGTGCACAAAGGGTGTTGATTAGATTCAATCTTGATTTTATGCAGTTTCGTGTTAATAGTTGGTCAAATGTGTGTCCTTATTGTTTGTTTTTGCCAAAAACAAGCATTAGAAGCTTCCGAATTTATTACAATAGCTTGAATCATGCAAATGAAATTCGAAGGAAAGTAAGGATTTTCAACATTTTCAAGACTTTAATTTGATTTTTGACCCTCTTAATGTTTGAATCGAGACAAGTCCTTATGTTGGATTCAAAGCATCCCAAGCTTAGTTTGCAATTTCGCCATTAATTTGGTGAAATTTCAAAGTTAGGGGGATAAAAAATGAATCGATACATGGTTGCCTAAGATATATACACTTGAGAAAAGGAAGGAATTGGGGAGAAAGAGAAGGAAAAGAAAGGAAACAAATGCTGACGTAGCATGGACTAGTGGTGTTGTGCCACATGTCTTAGCAACACATTTAGCCTAATACATGGTAGTAGGGAAAAATCAATAATAGAAAAAAGAAAAAGTAAAAAAAAAAAAAAAAAAAAAGGCACAAGTGCCTAATGTGAGTGTTGAACTCAAGACCTTTAACTCATATGTAATGTTAAGTCTAAGTATAATGCCAGTAAAGTTGTTGGCTCATACCCTATTACAAGCTACACATAAAATACAATGGCAAAAAGTAAAATTTTACTAAGCTCATAACAACTCTAAAAAAAAAAAAAGAAAAAAAGAAAAAAACACACTCACCTAAGACCTTAATATTTTAAAAAAGCTATTCTAAATTATTTATTACTCCTAACATCTTAACTTTATAATTTAAATTTTTTTCTCTAAAATTTCTTTTTTATTGTATTTTTCTAAATTTTCCATTTTTTACACCTTTTTTTCTAAATTTTCTATCTTTTGCGATTTTTCTAAATTTTCTATTTTTTTATATTTTTCTAAATTAAGACCATTTCCCCTATTCTAAGATTATAAGGGGGTAAAAACGAGATATATACAAATACCTCTCTTTATGGTAAAGTTTGAGTAACACTTTGCTATAAAAACAAAAAAGACACCATTTTTGCCCTGAGGATGAATTCGTGCTATAACTAGCAAGCTATCCTAAGCTTAATCTACTAAGGATTTAGTGAAAAGATGAAAGAGAGAGAAGGTATAATACGTTGGGGTTTTGAGCCAATATGATAATCTTAGGATCCGAGCTCATAAATTTAGGGCATCGAGCAACATTACTTGTTTTGTTTCAAAGTTCATAGTAATGTTAGGTAATGTTAGAGAAATAATTTTTTTAAAGTTAATTTCTTGAAACAAGTTATATAAATGGATTAATTTAAGAAAAACGTCAATTTATCGATAAAGCTAATAAATATTGAAAACATGAAATTTGAACTTTTAGATATAGTAAGATATTAGAGATAAGTTAATTAACTTTGAAAAATAATAAATGAAGTTGAATTATATGTAATATACATGTATTTACATGTGATTGCATTATATGTATTAAATATACATATATAACAATAATAAATTATCAAAATAAGGTAAAATAATATCAAATAATGGAAAATTAATTAAAAAATGAATGGATGAGCTATCAAATGATGTGGCATCTTAAGAATCACTTGGAGTGATGAGTCAACACTTGTATAATAAGAGGATGACACATGGTGCTTAGTTACACTTAGGAAAATGGGAAAAATGACATATGACAAACATATGTCCAATTCTTATTAAATCAAATTAACTTGAAAACCTATAAATAGGACCTAAGCCCTCATTTACAATATTTTAGAACTCTGAAAATAAAAGAACACAATTTACAAAAATTAGAAAAAATAAAATGAAAATAGATAAAAAAATAGGGTTGGAATTGGTCTAAAGCGGTTCATATACCAAACCACAATCTGATGTAAATTAGCTTGGTGGTTTGAAGATTGGTTGTGAGAGAGATGGCTTCGATAAGGAGTAGTAGCCGCTTCAGGTGAACCAAAATTTTGCTCATAACTTATTTAATTTTCTAAAAGTGTTAAATATTGTTAATTAACTATGAAATTTAGTTTTCTGGGGTTATTTTAGGGTAGATTAATATGTACTAATTTTATTTTAGTTAAATAATGATCGAAAATATAGGGTCTATAAGAAAATGCCATATTTGGACGAAAATTAAACTAAATTTTGCACATATTAAATAATGTCCTTGCAAGTTGAATTTTTGTATATAATACACTTAATATATGTATTTAATTGCAGTAATAAGAATTTTGGAAAATAAGCATGTTTACTATTTTTTATAATTATTTTGGATAAAATTGCCACTTTTATCGAATTATTGAAAAAATTGGTTTTTGACTAAATTAATGAATGAGCCTTACATGTTTTGACTTTTGGAGGTTTATAAGGATATTTTGAATAGTTGATTTTTATCTCACACATAAATTTGTTTATTTACCCTAATATTCTATAATTACGAATTAAAATCATTATTTTCGTAAAAATAGATAATACATAGTTTAGTGTAATTCATAGTAAATAATTAAACTACATAATTTTGTGAGTCTATAGGATTTTTCAAGAAATTAATTGGGCTCGTATACTATTTATTATGTATTTTCCTAATAAAACCTATATATTAGCTTAATATGTAATATAGCAATTAGTATTAGCAAAATATTTATCAAATTCATATAAAATGAACACTTTTGGGTATAGTAAGGGTTGTTGGTTAAGTTTGGAAAGTTGAATTTTTAGGACTTCTAATTTAGAATCAAAGCCTATTTGACTTAATTATGAACTTACGATAACATACGGTTGAGTCGGCAATGCAAAAGGATATTTTTGGGCTTTGACAATATTGATAGACTTGATTCTTAAGCTATCTTCATAGTACTCGAAATAACGATCGTGATGATATAAAATTTACTGAAATCAAATAAGGAATGAGTAAGATATAGTCAAATGAAGTTTAAAAACGAGGTAATGAAAGTTTATAAGAGTTCGGGTTCGACTCATACTTGACTTGAAAATTGTGTTTATATTTTCTTAAGTGTGATAAGTAAGCATATCATCAAGTTTTGGATTTTGCGCTATTACTAAGCCTAAGTAAGTGAATCTAACCCTTGTTTAGAGTAGATACATTGCTACTCATAACACTATGTGTTGTTTGATGCTATGTGGATTAGATATGGCTATATCGATTGGATTTTGGGACAATTGATATGCTACTATTATAGATGCTAATGTGGTGATTTTGAATAACCATAACTATATCTTAATTAAACTATTATGCTACTATGTTGGGTGTTGATGTGATGTTTACAAATGACTATACTAACTTGAAAAGTTGAGTGATTATTAATCTAATCTTCTGGGTGTTTACTTAAGTGAACCCTAAGTAAGATGCTAGAATTTTGCTAGAGGGAGTTCGAAAACTAAAATAAGATAACTAAGTTGAACAAAACTTAAAGACTGATTATGTGGAATGATATAGATTCTCATTACTTAAATATCTTGTAAACACCTAATTTTTGCCCTCCTTTATTTTTTTTATTATTTTATTTTTATTTCTTTTCTCAATGGGTCTTAAATTAGGAAAAACACAAAAAATAGGAAATCAAAGAAAACCCAAAAAATTAAAAAATTTAGAAAAATAATAATTTTAGGAAAATTAAAAAAAATTACAAAAAATAAGAAAAAGCATAAAATATAAGAAATTTGGAAAAATATAAAAAATAGGAAATAACATTTTGTTAAGTTAGATTTTTTAATTTTGAGATAGGTGTAAAAGTTAGGCTATTGAACCTAGCCTTAGATTTAAATCTAATCCAGGTTGACTAAGTCTATATATACAATTTAATTATACATATAGACAAAGTATAGGCTAACGACTTAACAGATGAGCACTTAAACTTGGCATTGGGCATGAGCTTCAAGTCTTGGGTTCAAATCTTGGCAAAAGTAGGGAGGCCTTTTTATTTTTGTAACCAGTACACTGTCATGTATCTTAATACGTGGTAGCGTCGGGATAGACTGCGGGTTGACCTAGCACTATATGGCCTGCTACGTCAGCTACTACATGTCATGGGATGATACATAGCAACTTCGAGTTGGTCCGCGCATGTTGATGTGGCATCACATTAGCATTTTCTGTCTCTTCCCATTCTCTTTCTTTCCCTTTCCCTAATTTTCCTCCACTTTCCTAGTTAAGAACAACCTACTCCCTCTACTTTAGCACCAGTTTTCGCATAGATTTCACATACTCACATGCAATCTCTTGCTTTGATTTTGTTTACTACATGGCATACTTTGAATTAGACCTAATAATATGTCTAAATTCAGTCAAAGGAGCATTCAAATTGAGCTCCAAAATTCGGAAAAATTGAATTTCTGGACATTTACATTCAAATCTGAATTTTGCTTTCCTTGATTTCTAGGTTCTATTTGTATATAAAAGAGTGTTGGGAGAGCTCATTTAAACATAGGCAACCTTACATAATCATTCGAAATAATCTCTCTTTCTCTTGCGATCACTTTCTCTCTCTAACTTTCTTTCTTCGAATCTCTCTCTATCGAGCTCTCCACTATGACCCAAAACCATAGCTGTAACCCCTATACTCTAAGCTTCGCATTTCAACACCTTCGACCACCGCCGTAGCTCCTAGCCACCTAACCAAACAGCCACCCCCAAACCTTAATCGTCGAGCTCACCCCCTTTGAACTATTACCTCTGAACACCATTGACCTAAACTAATCATACGGCCGAGCTCCTAGCGACCCCAAACCCTCAACCCAATCAACTAATCACACCCAGCAACCCCTTATAGCACCACTAGAACACTAATTGAAGAAGGACTAAACTCGACTCGGATTCGTGATTTGACTTGAGTCCAACCCAAATTCGAGACCCGTTCCGCTTTGAACCCGACCTGCATCACCTTTCTTGGTCCGAGCCTTGTTTTGGTTTTATATTTTTTATTTATTTATTTGATTTATTGTAAATGTAATCAACTAAAAAAAATGAAGAAAAAGAAAAAGAAAGAAAGAAAAAGAAGAGAAGAAAAGAAAAAAAGGAAAAAAGAAAAGAAAAAGAAAATAGTAAAATTATTTTACTTTATTTTTTATTTTAATAAAAATATTTAAAATATAATATGTTTTAAACATTTATTTTCTTTTTCTTCATTTTTTTTAGTTGTTTACTTTTACAATAAATNACTAATCACACCCAGCAACCCCTTATAGCACCACTAGAACACTAATTGAAGAAGGACTAAACTCGACTCGGATTCGTGATTTGACTTGAGTCCAACCCAAATTCGAGACCCGTTCCGCTTTGAACCCGACCTGCATCACCTTTCTTGGTCCGAGCCTTGTTTTGGTTTTATATTTTTTATTTATTTATTTGATTTATTGTAAATGTAATCAACTAAAAAAAATGAAGAAAAAGAAAAAGAAAGAAAGAAAAAGAAGAGAAGAAAAGAAAAAAAGGAAAAAAGAAAAGAAAAAGAAAATAGTAAAATTATTTTACTTTATTTTTTATTTTAATAAAAATATATAAAATATAATAAGTTATAAATAAATAAGATGATATAATAAAAAATAAAATAAAATAAATAAGGAATAAAAAATATTTTTAACACTTAGAAAAATCAGATTTTCCAAAATAAGTAAAAAATAATTGGGTGTTCTTTTCTGAATTAGGGCATTTTAGAATTTTTTAAATAAAAGTCCTAATTTAAGACATTTTTTTAATAAATTTTCTTAAATAAATCAAATTGAATTAAAGACATAAATTTGGCATATTTTCAAAATTAAAATCAACTCAACCCACTAAAGTTTTTGTAAAAAAGAACTATGTACATCTAGTTTTGAATAGTGGGTACGTAGGTACATACGGGGTGACGGTAAAAAAATAAAAAAAACCTGATTTTCCTTTTTAGTTTAGATTGTTCAAATTATCTAATTTAGGTGAAAAATTGAGTTTTATTTTTTTCGAAAGGTGATTTTTAAGATCAATATTAAATTTGGAAAGTTAATGGTATCCGTAAGGGTTTAAAATTTCTAACCCCTGGATCTAAATTCTCTGGTTTTAAAAACCGTTTTGTAAAATTGGTTTTAATCGTTAGATTAGTGGCTAAGTTATAGTCAATCCACCTAATTGGTTATAACTTAACTGTTTTCCCTAACTCCGGTTGGGTAGCAACTCTAAAGTTGTTTTCAAAACAAAAGGAACTGGTTTTCTTTAAACCCTAATCGAGAGTTAGTATTAAATGGGTAAGGATTTAATATTAGTTAATTTAAAGGAATTCTAATTTATAAAAACCTAGAGGGAAAAAAACTAGGCTTGATACATCTTAACTATTTTGATAGTCTTAGTTGATAAATTATAGTGTGTAGTGTAATTTTATAAAACAAAGTTAGGGGTCCTACTCTTAGGTAGCTCCTTATTACCCTTTTGATTTGGTAGATTATAGTGTATAGTGCAATTTTGTTGGAGGTCTTACTCCTAGGCAACTCTTTGTTGCCCTAGGTTCTTGGATGTTGTATTAAGATGTTAGGCTATGTCAACTAACTGGATATAGATATTGGAGGGCATAGGATATTGGTGCTGATGCATGTTACGTACATGAGCATAGCATGCTACATTGCTAGTAATAAAAGCCTGGTTAGGCTAATGTATGTATGGAGTTAAACCTACTAATTATGATTGAAATGTTTTAGTTGTGATACTGCCTATATTGTATTGTTTGTTATCTACTCTTACTTAGCTTCAGCAGTTGAGGGGATAAAATATTTTATCCTCAAGTTAACAGCATTGTGAAGGGCCTATTACTAGGGGGGATGTATACTGAGAGCATAGTTCGAGTCAGTAGCTTTTGGATAGAACCTATACTAAGTCGAGAATCTTACTATTTTGAAGATGACAAAAGAAAAAGGATGGTTCATATTTTGATATAAATATTAGGCTGTACATATAAGCTGTAACAAAATGTCTAGCTGAACTCTAATGTAGCAACCCCATCATCACAAAAATAAAGTTTTCTTTTGATGAATGAGCAGGTTGAGTTGAGTTTTTAATAGGTATTCTTGTGTGATGGTATATTCCATGCTATGCTTAGATATGACAGAAGGTACTCTAAGAGCTGGTTGAGACATTAAAGTGAGTTTTGAAGAGTTTAGTGCCCTAGGAGTTGGTTAGAAGGATTGATTTGAAACCTGGTTGTGCCCTTCTAAGCTGACTAACCTTAGTAGTAGCATCTTTAAGGGACTAGCAACCATGAATTGGAGTTGATTAAGAAAACATAGTCGTGTTACTCAGGGTTGACTAACTTAGATGGGAGCATCTCTAGCAACATTGAATGATAATCGATTTAGAAAACCATATTGTGCTTTTCTAAGTTGACTAACTTAAGTGGGAGCATCTTTAGGGGAAAAGCAATCCTAAATTGGATTCGATTTAGAAAATTTGGTCATGTTACTCTAAGCTAACTAACCTAAGCAAGTGCGTCTCTAAAGGACTAGCAACCCAGAATTGGAGTTGATTTAGAAGACTTGGTTGTGCTACTCTAAGTTGATTGACCTAGGCAACAACATCTCTAAAGGACTAGTAACCCTAAAATAAGACATCGATTTGGAACTTAGTAATGATTTTTTAAGTTGACAAGAGTGCTCTTTGCTAAATCTTGAAAGTTAGTTAGAAATGGGTAAGCACCTCATAGGCTTGCTAAAACCTCAAGAGAAATTAGTAAAGAGAAGCGCCCTATAAGCTCGCTAAAAAAATAAATTGCTGATGGGAAGTGCCCTACGAGCTCACTAAAACCCTAAAGAGAGGTTAGTGGTAGGAAGCATTGTATGGGCTTGCTAAAACCCTAAACAGATGTTGGTGGGACAATGCTTTATAAGCTTGTTAGAACCTTAAAAATGATGAAAGGGAAGTACTCTTATGAGTTAGCTAAAATCTTAAGAAAGATTGACAAAGGGAAGCGCCCTATGGGCTAGTTAAGAACCCTAAAGGAAAAGGAGGAGGAAAAAGAAATCCCATATGCTGGTTACTATCTTGGGAGATAAAGGTTTAATGTAAATGCAATGCTTGAAACCAATATGCTAAAATTATATTGAAGCACCTACTTGGCTTTATTGGTAGTACCTAAATCGTCAAACCTTTTCTTGAAAAGTCCGATCAAAACTAGCTAACTCGTACTTTGAAATGGAATCAAACCTCTTGGTGCCATCAATTTTCCTATTGTCAACCCAACTAATCTCGGCATAGAGCACATAATACTTCGTTAACACCTTCATTATTGAACAATTGACCCAACATTGATTGCTGTCTCAAATAGAAAAAACCAATGTCTTTAACTTTCAAATTCTTTAAGCCAAATCTAGGCCTTTATCCTTAACTGATAAATATCTGCCATGAGGTGTTTGCTCATTTGGATTTTACCTTACCCTGAAAAAAAAAAATAGATGACAAATCTCCCCATCGAGGAGGATCAATCCATGGTAAAGTATTTAAAAGAGTTTTGTTAATTATCGATGCTCTATAACTTACTTTCATCTTTTCTTGTGTTTATAGTGTATGGGTCTTATTTGAGTGGAGTAAGAGAACAGGACCTTTTGATGGAGTGGGAAAAGTAATAGAGGTGACTCCAATGTTGACAACTATCAAGGATACGAACTTTGCTTATAGAGAATAAAAATTAAACCATAATAATATTTAGGATCATTGGCAATTTTGTGTTTTGAGTAATAATTTCCATTGATTTTCATGGGTAGCACAAATTTACTGCATTAGCATTTATAGGGTCCTTCAAATCTAGACCATCTATTTGTGATAAAATTACTAAGTAGCACTCGTTTCACGATATAAAGACCTCCACAATTCGGAGTGAATTTTCCTTTAAGGTTTTATATATTAGGGAGACCTTTTCTCAACAATATATAACCCTTTTTAAAATTCTAGAGCCATACCTTCTTATTAAAAGCTCGGGCTAATCTTTGTTGATATCATTTATTGTAATATAAGGTTGTCAATCTTTTTTCATCAATCAAGTTCAACTGCAGGATGTGCTTCTTTACCCAATCAACCTGATCCAACTAAGTTTTTGATAGCACTTTGAGAGCTGAGATCTCGACTTCCATTGGTAATATTGCTTTAGTGCCATATATTAAGAAGCAAGGCATTACCCCTATCAATGTTTTGATAGAAGTTTGATAGGCCATGAGTGTAAATGGTAACATCTCATGCCAATCCTTATATGTAACATCCATCTTTTTAGTTATTCTTTTGAGATTTTTATTGGCAACTTCTACGGCCCCATTCATCTAAGGTTGATAGGAGGTAGAGTTCTTGGGGATGATCTTGAATTGTTTGCACAACTCCAACATGAGTTTGTTGTTGAGATTTGTTCCATTATCAGTAATGATTGTCTCTGAAGTTCCGTATCGAGCTAAGATATCTCTCTTGATGAACTTGACCACTATTCCTTTAATAACACTTGAATAAGATTAGGCTTTAACCCATTTACTGAAATAATCGATAGCGACCAGTATGAAGCGATAATTGTTGGATGCCTTTAGAGTGATTGGGCCAATGATATATGTATCCCACATTGAAAATGGCCATGGTACAAATAGCATATTTAGTTCTTAGGGCGGAGCATTTATTTTATTCCATAAACTTGGCACAAGTGATAGTGCTTGACATATTTGATGCAATCGCATTCCATGGTTGACCAATAGTATCCCAACCTCATAATTTTCTTAGCAAGCACGTAGCCATTCATGTGGGGACCACACACTCCCTCATGTAGTTCCTTCATCATAATCTTAGCTTCTTTATCATCTATACACTTTAGAAGTGTACTGTTAAATGATTATTAGTACAAGGTAGACTCACTTATTAAGAACCAGGTGGCTAACCTCCTGATCGTCTTTTTGTCCTTTTTCTTAGCGTCATCAGGATACATGCCTCATTGTAGGAATATTCTAATGTCATGGTACTAAGGCTTTTCATCATGTATACCTTTGATTGCCAAACAGAAAGCAAGCTTCTCTTAAACTTCAATTTTGAGTAGCTGAATTTTGATCTCACCAAATATTTGGATTATGGATGCCAAAGTGGCTAATACCTCAGCAAATTGATTATATGTCCTCAGAAAATAAGTGACCATGATTTCTTCAAACCTCTCCACTAATTCAATCAAGTGCTGGTGGTAAGATACCAATTTAGGATCCTTTGTTTTATATTCTCCCCGAGTTTAGCCAATAATGAGTGAAGAATCCCCATATACTTCTAATTTTTGAATATCTTTATCTAAGACCATTTTGAGTCCCATAATATACACCTCATATTTAGTAATATTATTGGTGTATGGGAAAATGAGCCTTATAGCTACTAGGAATTGTGTACCTTCAGGGGATATCAATATTACCCTAATTCTATATCTAGACACATTGGTAGCTCCATTAAAGAACATCTTCCATTTTAGGAGCTTTTCATCTTTTTCTTTATCAAAATCACCTTAGCTACTAAAATGTCTTTGTCAAGAAATCTGACTTGTACTTCCTAAGGAGTATCTTTAGGGGGATTCTTTACTAGTTGATTTGCTAGGGCTTACCTTTTGATTGAATTATGGTTTGCATATGTGATGTAGAACTTTGATAGTAACATTTGCCACTTCGAGATCCTACCAATAAAGGTTAGCTTTTTTACTAAATACTTCAAGGGATCATGTTGAGTTAGCAATTTAATCTGGCAGTAGTGCATGTATTATTTAAGCTGATGCATGACCCAAACCAAAGTGCAACACGTTCTTTCAATTTCAGAGTATTTTTGTTCCCTTTCTGTAAACTTCTTACTCAAGTAGTATATAACTTGGTCTTTTCCTTCCTTATCCTTCTAACCTAGCATACGATAAGAATCGGCCTACAATTATCTCCAAGCCGAGGCTAACTTATCGGAAGCTAAAGTCAACTTGTTCTAACTTGAGGTTGAATTGTTTAAGGCTAAGGCCGAACTAACAACAGAAGATCGAGGGGAAGAAGAGGGACCACTTGGCATTAAGTCTGTCGTCTACGGAGGAGCCGAGAGACTACACGGCTAAGCATTCGAGACTAAAGAACCACTCAGTATGACACGAAGAGGCTATTGTCGACTAACTTTAGAACTTGGCAATTATGGGCCAACCTTTCTAGTGTCTAGGCTAAGTAATGTGAGACTATTGAGACTCTTCCTCGGACTCGGACATCCAACTGCTGACCTCGCCCAGTTCGGATCTTACTCTTTCTAGGATAGGCTATTAACTGCATGCTGACTTCTATTAAACGTACAGTTTTGTATTCTTATACATGTTTTTCTTTATTTTATTTATGGGCCGAATTTTTTAGGGTTTAAGGCCATGTACATTATTTATAGTTTTGCTATTAGTGTTTAGGATTTGTTGTAAATAGCAACATTTGTAATAACATATTGGATAAGATAGAAATATATGAACAAAGGCAATCATATTTTACAGCGAAACTTTCCTCTTTTGAACAAGGTTATACTTAAGTTATCAAAGCTTGCATTTACCGGATTATTGAGTGCTGAGTAACTCTTTAATCTTTCTTGTGTTTTTATCAATCTTGATCCTAAGATTATGGTGAAGCCTCATTTGAGCTGGTTAGTGAGTTGCATCTAACCCTTATTTGAATCCCAAGCAACATTTAGTGTTCGTGAGTTGTATTGGACCCTATTTGGAGCTTAAATCCTTCATTATGTTTGTGTCTTGGTACTTGATATCCATATACACTCATACTTAAAACCCCTGTTTTACTCCTCGTTCTTCATATGCCTCTTAAACCCTAAATACCTATTCTTCGTTCCAAGATCTACAGCCCATGATATGCATCATCTTGGTATCAAAGCTTTGGGGAGATACACGTGTTAGTGTTCTTCAAAGTTGATTCATAGATTGGACACTTATTAGTTGTCATTTTGTAGCGTAGTGTATTGTTCGTATTTTAGTAGTTGTGGTATTGTGCTACAGTTGAGTCTAGTAACATTAATTTCAGTAGTTGACTCTAGTTGTTGTGGAAAGCATTTGTCAATAGTAGTAGCTACAGAAGTCGAGTAATAGTTATTTCTGGTTTACTATAATTATGTTTTGTTGTTTGTTTAATTTTCTAGAAAATTACTGTACGGATAAGAATGTCGGAAGATAATGTCAATAACATTGGTGATAGTTATTGTGAAAGCTTGAGGAGACGTATTGATAACTTGGAATATCAAATTTAGAATCTCACTGACTCTATCTAAGAACTCACTGGTTTAGTTAAAGGCCGCAGGCGTGATGGTTGAGAAGAAAGAGGGGAATGAACACCTGCTAGTAGAAGTGGTTCCAATGAACTTGACAACGATGAGTAACAGTCGAGAAGAGCCACCGAGCTAGAAAGGAGAGAAAACCAACCCTTGTCGAGAAGAAGAAATGAAAGGAGTGTTGACTCTGAAGCAAATCAAGAAGCTAGGAGAAGAGAGCTAAGGTTGAGAAAGGATTTAACCAAGTAAAGCTCTAATAGAAGTAGCCGATCCAAGGTGAACCGACTTGTTCGGAATGTAAGGGATGAACCCCCGAATGCCTTATCGAGGACTTAATAATGTCAAGCTTAAACTACCAATCTTTAGTAGAAGTAGTCAACCTAAAGAATTCCTTAACTGGGTTCCCTAAATCGAGAAATTGTTTCTATGCTACGAGTGTGATGATCGAATAAAGGTTAAGTTGGCCTCATTATCCCTTGTTGAATATTCAAGCCTTTGGTAGGATAAGTTGGTTGCCAAGTATGATACCGAACGAGAAGAGCTAATTAGAACTTGGAGGCTTATGAAGTGATTGATGAATTAGTGCTTCGTACTGACTTACTTTAAACAAGAGATGCTTGATGCCTTCCAACACTTAAGGCAAGGTTGAAACATTGTTGAAGAGTATGTGCAGGAGATTGAGACCTTGATGACAAGATGTGAGATTACCGAGCCATAGGACCACACCATTGCTAAGTTCCTAAGTGGACTCTGAGATGACTTTACCGATATAGTTGAATTGCAGCTATTCAACTCTTTAGATGAATTGATCAATCTAGCGTTAAGGGTGGAGAGACAGAGGAAAAGAAGGCATCAGAGGCCGACTACATGACCTCAACCAGTTAACCTTGAACTTGAGAAATATGTTGAGAGAAGGCTAAAGAAGAAGATGGAGAGAGGCGAATCTAGCCAACCTAATCATAATGAGACAAAGAGGGCTAAGAAAGAAAAGGCACTTGGCAACAAGGCCCAAGAAGTGAAGTATTTCAAATGCTTAGGCTATAGACATATTGCTTCTCAATGTTCGAATAAAGGGTCATGGCTTTGAAGGTTGAAGGGTACGAGGGTCAAATAGAGAGTTAAAGTGACAAGAGTTCAAAAGACGAGTTGATAAAAAAAGATGTCTATGCTGAAAATCTGGATGAACTCATAGCCATGATAGACAAATGAGCCGACCTAAATGTAGATCCTAGACAAAGGGAAAATCTATTTCACATATGTAGCCTAGTGAATGGGAAGACTTGTTCCTTAATTGTCGATGGAGGTAATTGCACCAACATCGTCTCTACTTAGTTAGTGGAAACGATGAAGTTACCGACCTAACTGTACCCCTGGCCCTATGGATTGAAGTGGTTTAATGACAAAGGTATGGTCCATGTACATAAAAGAGCTTGGATAACATTCATGGTAGGGTAGTATGAGGATGAGATTGAATTTGACGTGGTCCTTATGAATGCCACAAATTTACTTCTTAGCCAACCTTAGAAGTATGATCAGAAAGTGATCCATCATAGCTTCCTCAACACTTACACAATTCAGAAGGATGGGAAGAGCTATTGCTTTACCTCCATGAGTGTTGAGGAAATTTAGAGACACTTGGCACCTATGGTGAAGCGAAAGGGGGAAGAGAAGTCTGTTTGGCATCTTGGCCCGTGCTCAATGTTTAACGTCGAAGATGACTTCCCTTCAACCCCACGGTAATGATAGAATCAACCTACGTCTATCTCTAAGTCGAGGTCAACTTGTTAGAAGCTAAAGCCAACTTGTTCTAACTCGAGGCTGAATTGTTTAAAGTCGAGGTCGAGCTAATAACAGAAGACTAAAGGGAAGAAGATGGACCACTCGGCATTAAGTCTATTATCTGCCGAAGAATCGAGAGACTATATGGCTAAGCATTTGAGACCAAAGAACCACTTGGCATGGCATGGAGAAACTAACATTGACTAACTTTAGAACTTAGCAATTATGGGTTGACCTTTTTGGTGTCTCGGCCGAGCAATGTGAGACTGTAGAGACTCCTCTTTGGACCCAAACATCTAACTGCTGACCCTGCCTAGTTTGGATCTTGCTCCTCCCAAGATAGGTTGAGTGACTGCATGTTGACTTTTATTAAATGCACAGTTTTGTATTCTTGTACATGTTTTTCTTTATTTTATTTATAGGCCATATTCTTTAGGGTTTGAGGCTTTGTATATTATTTATAATTTTGCTACTAGGGTATAGGACTTGCTATAAATAGGAGCATTTGTAATAACATATTGAACAAGATAGAAATATATGAACAAAAGCAATCATATTTTACAGTGAAACTTTCCTCTTTTGATCAAGGCTATACTTGTGCTATTAGAGCTTGCATTTGCTAGATTATTGAGTGTTGAGTAACTCTTTAATCTTTCTTTTGTTCTTATCAATCTTGACTCTAAGATTGTGGTGAAGCCTCATTTAAGCCGATTAGTGAGTTGTATCTAACCTTCATTTGAAACCCGAGCAACATTTAGTGTTTGTGAGTTGTATCGAACCTTATTTCGAGCTCAAACCCTTGATTGTATTTGTGTCTTGGTGCATGATATCCATACTCATTCATACTTAAAACTCCTATTTTACCCCCTATTCTACATATTCCTCTTGAATCTCGAATTCCCATTCTTCCGTTTGAGATCTACTGCTCGCGATATGCATAACCCCACGGACTCTAGTAATATGGTTAGGTATAAAAACTACGGCTTCCCAGGTTTTGGAGCTATCAAAATTGGTAGGTTCTTGAGGTATTCCTTAATTGTTGTGAAGGCATCTTAACACTTCCTATCCCAGTTTATCTTAGCATTCTTCTTCAGCAACTTAAATAAGGGATGGCATTTATCTATAAGCTAAGATATAAACTGAGCTATGTAGTTCAAATGACCTAATAAGCCTCTAACCTCTTTAAGTGTACATGGAGAGGGTAAGTCGATTATTGTCGCTTTAGCTAATTATGAAACCTAACAATTTTCCTAATGTTATCTTGAAGGCATAGTGCTTTGGGTTTAGCTTTAATTGACACTTTCTCAACCTATCAAACAATTTCCTTAAATTATCCATATGATTTCCCCCCTCTTTGGATTTCGCAATTATATTGTTAACATATACTTGTACTTCTTTGTATATCATGTTATAAAAGTTTGCAACCATTACTCTCTAGTAAGTAGCTCTAGCATTTTTGAGTCTGAAAGGCATAAAAGTTGTTTAGTCTTGTCTTCTTTAGACATTCGAATTTGATTATGCCCAAAGAATCCATCTATGAATGAGAAGAGATGATTTTTAGTTATATTATCTACCAAGACGTCAATATGGGGTGAAGGAAAGTTATCTTTAGGTATTGCTTGATTATAGTCTTGGAAATCTATGTACACTCTAACTTTTCCATTCTTCTTCATTAACGGTACAATATTATCTACCCACTTAAGATAATTAGCATTTTAATGAAATTAACCTCAAGTAATTTCTTGACTTCTTCTTTGATCTTCAATAGAATATATGGTACGAATCTTCTTAGATTCTACTCCTTAGGTTTGATATCTTCTTGTTTAAACAAGCGATGAACCACAATTGATGGATCTAACTTGGGCATATCCTCATAAGAGCACATAAACACATCTTGATACTTAGACAATAGCATGGTTTTTTCTACCTTTTGTTCTTCTTTCAAATTCCCTCTAATCTTCAAATTCTTCGGTTATCATTGGCTCCACTATTAATCATCTCAATCAGCTCATCAATGGAAATTTTACCCATCTCATGTTTTTGCCAACTCTCTTGTATTTCACCATGGTCATTAACATCACTCCCGACTACTAACCCAGTCAGACTAGAAGTGATACCAATATTTTCATCATCTACTTGTGTGAGGTATCCTTAACTTTCATTCAGAGCATTGAATCTAGGCAAAAAGTATGTAGAGAAAAGAATGTAAGTGAAGAAGAAGTAAAGCATAATGAAGAGAAGGAAATTGATCTTTTATTAAAACCATAAGTTCTTACAGGTGCATTATTTAGAGCAAAGATAATTATTACAAAACTCAAGAAAATACTAGATTGTGATTCATCCTTTACCTTATAGAAGACCTATGGCCATTCATAGGGATGGAGAACTAGTTATTCAAGTGTAGATGGGGGTATCTTCCTAAGTAAATTCCAAGGTTTGAACATCAACTTAAATAAATGTCTTGGTCAGTGGTAGAAAGGTCATTGGGGCATGATACAATCTATTACCTATTTTTCCCTTCACTTACTTATTTTATAACTCTTCCATTAGAGTCGAAATATAGATAAGGCCGTAAGTACCAATTTGCCTTTCTTCGAATTTCATCCTCCCATCTTTCCTTTCTCTAAGAATAGCAATCATACATAGTTCATCAAACATTTGGAGCCTGAAGTTCTCTTGCTCCTTAACACCAATATAGGGTATGGTCATTTCCTTATATATTTCATAATCTTGATAGCCTATAATTGTTATAACCTAGCCATTCGAGATAAACTTAACCTTCTGATGTAAACTTAAAGGTATAGACACCACAACATGAATCTAGGGTCTTCCTAAGAGGAGGTTGAAGGACCTTAGGATATTTAGAACCTGGAACCGAATGCTGAAAGTTTGAGAGTTAATGTCAATTGGCAAGTCAATCTCCCCTATGATCTTTCTTCTGGATCCTTCAAAAGCCTTAAACGTTATGGAACTTGGCTTGATTGTGGTCTTGTCAACACCTAATAGGTCCAGGGTGGCAAGAGGGCAAACATTCAATGACGAGTCGTTATTAATAAGGACTCTAGTTATGATTATATTATTGCTTCTCACCATTATGAAAAGTAGCTTCGTGTGCTAGTTACCTTCCTTACCTAATTCTTTAGTAGAAAAAGAGATTTGATCCATGGTGAGGATAGAGTTGGCAACTAGTCCCATTCTTTCAACTAATATTCCATGAGGGACTTTGACCTCCTTTAGAGTTCCAAATAGAGCTTCTCGATATGGTTCGAATGCCATCAACAAACTCATAATAGATATCTATGCTAGAGTCTTAGTAAGCTGATCCATTATCTTGTATTTGCTTAACTTGATCATTTTGGTGAAGGCAGATAACCCTTCCTCATATTCAATTGGTTTGTTGCTTGACTCCTCTAGTGTATTCTTCTTCTTGAAGTCTTCTTTTGGGTCATAGACCCTACCGGAGTGGGTAATCCTTCCCACAAGAGAACTTGATTACCCTTGATTTATTGCCTGGTAGTTGAATGGGGTAGCTTTATAATTCTCAAAGGTTGTGGGTACATGGCAAGTGTACCTCTTGGTTCTTGGAGCTTGCTTCTCCTTTGATTTGTGAAATTTGTAGACCCTAGGTTTCTAATAGGAATTGATCACGTTGATTGTAAGATCTAAATTGTCTAAAATCATATTGATGATAGGGTTATGGTTGGGTAGAGGGTTATTACTGACATTTGGAACTAGAGCTTCTATGAAGTCTAGTTGGATCGAACTTTCATCGATTGGATCTTGAATCTTATTTTTTAGCCTCCAACAAGTGTTGGTCAAATGACCCACCTAGCCCAAATGATATTGACACTTTACATTAGAATAAAGAACCTTTGGCTTGTATCTTTTGTTGGGAAGCTTAAAATGAATCAAATTGTCTTTCTTTAGCTTTTTGAGGACTTACTTAAGGGAGATTAGTATTTTGGTGAACTGTCTTGGGGCCTTGTTGGCCTAAGGTTAGTTTTGGAACTGCTACTAAACTTATGGTGGGTTTGTTTCGAAAGAGACCTAGGTATTAAATCTAGTGTTCAAATTTACCACACTAACAGTGGCTTCTTTGGGTTTTCTTGCAATTGGCTTTGTAAAGGGTGGTCCTTTATCTAATGGCTCTTGGAGTTTGCTAGAAGAGATAGCATTGTCAATTTGGTACCTTGCAGTTACTACTTTTGTAAAGCTAGAAGAGGCCTGCCCAATTGGGTGAGAGAAGTAGGATCTTTCTAGAGTATTAATAAAGGCCGAGGTTAGCTCCTTTTTAATCATGGGGGTAGATACCCTTATAGCTAGGGATCTCCATCTTTGGGTATAATCCTTAAATGATTCATTGTTCCTTTTTCGCAAGGCAACCAAGTCCATCATGGTTGGTGCCACTTCGACATTGAACTTGTACTATTCATAGAACATCCTAGCAAACTTCTCCCTTGTGTTTACTTGATTTAGGTCTAGTTGGGTATATTAGGTCAAAGTAGGACCTATTAAGCTATCTTAAAAAGTTTGTACCATAAGCTAGTTATATTGCACGTACTTGCCCATCTTTCGCACATATAACCTCGTGTGTAGTTTGGGGTAGCTAATCTTATTATACTTTTCAAAATTTGGTACCTTGAACTTATCAAGGAAATTTCCATAATCATAAGAAGAGAAGCTTGTGATATTAGCCCGCTTAAGACCATCATAGCCTTCGAGCGCCTTCATTTTATTAGCAACATGTTGGGTTAGTTTCCTCTTTAATTCTTTTAATCTGTCTTAGTTGGCCCTTAAGTTAATTGGCTTCGCATTGTCTAGGAATGAGTAGGTGTTGGGTCCAAAAGTCAAGTTGACCTTTGGATTGACCCCTTCTAATTCAAAAGTCTCAAAGGTCAAGTTAACTTAGGATAGCTCTCTTTCGCTTTGAGGGGCGGAGCTTTAACATTCTTCCCATAATGGGCCTTAGAGTTTTCTTTATTTAATGGCATTATAGATTTTAGAAAAGTGATATTGTTAGTGAGGAAACTCAACTAATCTATGATTTTTCCTACTGTTCACTCTAAAGAGTAAAACCTTAACTTAGTAGGATTGATGATTCTAGGGTTAATACTGTTGTTGTCATATTTGGTGTTGATGTTATCATTTTCCTAATTAGCCATTCTAGTTTAAGAGTGGGTTCATATCAGACTTCTTTAGAAGGTTTGACATTTGGGAGCTATCTTTGTGACCTAGTTTAAGAATATTTCTTAACAAGTTAACATACATATTATTTTTTCGTTTTTGAAGATAAGGAAATGAAATAAATAACTAAATAAGTAAATGAAAAAAATGCAAGTATGTATGCTACACGGATGCAAAGAAGAGGATCGATGATGAATTAATAAGACGGCAATTTTATTTGTTATTTCTCAACTCCTAGAGTTTTACATCACTTTTCAAATGGAAAGGAAAATTGTAAAACATCCTAGACTAATCCTCTTTTCTTTTGTTAGCTAAATGATGTTTTCTTCTTTCAACCACTAGGTTTGGTTACCACTACATTATCCTTCTTTTGACAAGGCCTAATTGCTTCCTCAAATTCTTGGATCTTCTTTTTGGAGATCTTTAATTGGTGCTCTAAGGCATGAGATCGTTGTTTGGTCTCCCGAAAGAGCTTTTCCTATATGTCTTTTTTGTCATAGATGACATCTACATGAGCTTTTACTTAATCCATATAGGTCATCATTTTAGAGTTTGGATTTGTAGGTTTAAGTTGATGGACTTATGGTGCTCGATATTATATCGTGCCTGCCTTGTGCAATTGATCATATAGATACACTTTGGTGATGCTATGTTTGTTTACTTCACCCATTAATTTGCTTATGTCAATATTAGGGCTTATAGTTCTTGTGTCCCACCAAGTTTTGATTTTGAGTAGTTGAGATACCTTTTCTGGGAGGTGAGGTTCATTAAGGTTAAGAGTGAATGGTTTCGATGAAGGCTTGTGAACTTTGTCCTGGATGCCTCCAAATCGTTTCACCATGTTATTCGAATAGTAGCTTAGACACCATCTCATTCCTATTAATGGTACAGCATGGTAATTCTTGCAAACTAATATGACTTTGGTGTAATTACTCCATCTAGCTATCCATAATATATCCTTGACTCAAAAATCTTGCAAAACTTCTATCAAATGAAGGCTGGGGACATCTTCTAGTAATTTGATCTTGGTGGCAAAAGAGTTAATAAGATTATCTTTTGAGTGAAGGTACCTCTAATAAAATCTAACCTGAAGCACTTGATGTGGCTAACGAACCAGACCATTAGCAACACCATGCTTAACCTGAGATTTGATAGGAATCAGCCTATGATGACCCTCTTGCTGAGGCTGAATTGTCAAAAGCCGAGACGGACCAACCAGAAGCTAAAGCTGACCTGTCATAACCTAAGGATGACTTGCTCTTACTGAGGTCAAACAGATGACCAAAGGCTGAAAGGAGGAAAAGAAACCATTCGGCATCAAGCTTGTCATCTATCGAGACAATAAGAAACCAAACGACTGAAGCCCCTAGGCCAAAGAACAGCTCGGCATAGCTCAATAAAGCTAGTGCTAAGCAATATACGAGTGCAGCAACTGTGGGCCGACCTCATTAGGAGCTTGAGCAAGCACAATAAGACTTCTAAACATCCTACCCCTACTCGGATACCCAATTGCCAACCGACCCCTCCTCGGGCCCATAGATAGCTCGGATGACTATATGTTGACCATTCCGTTAAATGTACAGTTTTGTATACTTTGTAAATATTTTCTTATTTCAATTGTAGGCCATTCTTTAAGGTTTAAGGCCTTATATATTATTTGCAGGTTTGCCACTAGGGTTTTAGGACTTGTTATAAATAGCAAGTATTGTAATTATCAAGGATAATGAAGAATATTTAGATAAAGAATTAACACTTGAACGTTCCTTCTTGAGTAAAGGACATTCTTGAGCCCTTTTGAGCTGGCGTTTCAAAATTATTGAGTGCCGATTACTCTTTAATTTTTCTTGTGTTCTTATCAATCTTACCTTTAAGATTGTGGTGAACCCTTCATTTGAGCAAGTTAGTGAGTTATCTCTAACCTCTCATTTGAAACGCGAGTGATATTTAGTGTTCGTGAGTTGTATCGAACCCTATTTCGACCTCAACCCCTGATTGTATTTGTACCTTGGTGTGTGATATCTATACACATTTGCAGTCAAAACCCCATTCTTGCTTCCCATTCCTTGTTCCCATTTGAACCCCATTGGCGTTCGAGACCGCTGTGTGTACTACGCATCAAGATCCTTGCAGCATTTTTTCTTAAGCAAATTAAGGTTTCTTATTCGTTCAGCAAGTAAGGTAAGGATAGAGCACTTCCCTTCTTAAAATTGATCTACTAACTTTGTAACCCTAAAGTGTATATGGAAAGACTCACTTAGAAACAAACTAGTAGCAAATGTTGGTAAGATGTTGCCTTAATCCGATTTTCCCTCTAGTTGCTAAAAAATAGAGCCCATTTGTTGGAATTAGGTTCAATTTGGAACCAATGGATGAAGTCCCATATGTTAATGGCATAGTTATTACAATCATTCAAGGCTTCGTTATTTCAGACTTAATGATTGCTAAAAATTTAGAGAAGATGTTAGCTAGGCTTAACTCTAGCTTTGGAACATATATCTCATCCAAAGGGGGGCCTTAAAGTAGTTGGGTGTATTCTTCCAAAGTTGGACTAATCAAGTATGGCTTAAGGCAGAACATGACTCCCTTAGGTTCCTAGAAATGCACCAAGGCCCTTACCAGCTTGATGTTATCAAATTGATCTTGGGTAGTAAGAGTATAGGCTTAATCTTATTAATAATGAATTCTTATTCCCTTGGTTGAAAGTTTGGAACCATTGATCGAGTACGAGCTTTGGGTTTGTGAATATGAATCTCTTAGGCAATAACTTTAGCATTAGATGAACTGGTCATTTCTAAAAGATCATAAGGAGTTCGTAAATTACAAAGGAAAAAAAATTTACATCAAAGACTATATTTACAAAAAGATCTCCTATGTATATTGATTTTAAAAAATAAAGTAAAATACAGGAAAAGAAACTTTGGTTTATTGTCTCTTTATTTTTTTTTATTATGCCATCTTGTTAGTTATTCTTTGGTTTAAAACAATTTATGTATGAAAAAATGGTGGGTTCTAAAGATCCTTAAACTATGTGACCTCATACAATTTCAAAGAAATAGCTCTTTAGTTACATTAAAGTTTAAGTGGGGTAGCCTAATCGGTTTTGAGTAATGGTTACCTCACTATACTTGGAACTTCACAATAAGTCCCCATCTTAAGGTCTTAAGACAGCTTGGGTTTGACTGTATTTATCATGCATTCATAATGCAATACCTCCCCTTGAAAAACCTTAAAAAAGAAGATTAATTATAAGAAAACAAAACATTAGTACAACTATTTACACTAAAGAGATATTAAAAAAAAAAAAAAAAAACTAAACATGGATATATTGAAAGATAAAGTTAAATTCGGAATGTTTTAAGGGGCTAGCTTTCTTGAAGTGTCTTTAGTTGAGTCGCTAAGCTATTAAGCTTGAATTTTTCCTGTTTTTATTTTCTTAAACTTGATTAGTATTAAACCTTAACTTGTTTAATACCAATTCTCGACTAAGAGTTAAGAAAACATGGTTTCTATTTTGAAAATCTTGGAGTCGCCACTTGATTGGGGTCGGGAAAAAAACTGTGTTAGGTTAAATTAATTAAGTAGATTGATTTAACTCAGCCACTTGTCTACTGAAAAAACCAATTTTTTGAAATGGTTTCGAAAACTAGATATTTGAGTTTTAGGGCTATCTTATTAAACCCTTAATATGTATCATGTCAATCTTTGAATTTAATTCCTTTTTTTTTAAATACCCTGTAAGGAATATTATCTATTTCACAAGTAGACAATTAATGAAAAATTATCTACAAAGGGGAAAAATAATTTTCTTTTTTTCATATTTTAAATCACTCCGTATGTACGAGCACTTGCATACCTACTATTCTGGATTGGATTTCCGTAGTTTATTTTTCGAAAAAATTTGTGTGTTTGTTTATCTTAATTTTGGAAATGATAGCCAGATTTACATTTTTAATTAATTAACTTTATTTAAGAAAAATTATAGAAAGGTCCTAATTTGGTGTGTTTATTTTTGAAAATTCTAAAATATGCTAATTTTGAAAAAAGTTGATTTTTATTTTATTTTATTTTTGGAAAACTAAATTTTCCAAGTAACAAAATGTTTTTCAAAGTTCTATATTACTTATTTATTCTATTTTGCTATTATCTATTTTGTTATTTCTTAACTAAAGCAAAAATAACTAAAATAAAATAGATTTCTTTTTTCGTTTTTTCTTTTTTTTTTTCTTTTTTTGTCTTTTTTTAATTATCAATTATTATTACAATAAATAAGTAAAAAAAAAAAAAATACAACATAAAACAATACAAATCAAAGGTCTGGACTTGGACTAGGCATGGGTTTGACTACGGTGTAGAATGGGTTACTAAGATGGGTCGAAGTAAGGTTAGGTTATGCGTTGTAGCAAGGAAAGTGAACAGCAGCTTGTAAGAGATTATGTCGGTCAATTTGAGCTCCAAAACATATGAGAGAGGGTGGATTCATGAGGATCTTATTAGGGATATAGGGGGTAGGGAAAGTGTTACGGCCAATGTTGGTGTTTTGGGTAGTGGTGTAGGGCAGCGATCGCGAGTGCTAGTGGTGGAGCTTCGTAGGTAGTTGTTAGGAGTAAGTGAGTGAGTGGTTAGGCCTTGAGTTCTAGAAAATGGTGAAGTCAGCCATAGGCTCAATTTTCAATGGGGTTGAGTAGTGGTGGTTGTTTGGCAATGATGGTTAGGCTTTTGAACTCCATGTTTTGTTGTGATGGCTTAGTTCTATGGTTGTTGAAGAGGGTTGTTGGGTTGGAGAGCAAAGGGTCTATAGAAGCTTACGGGGTAGTTTGATTTTCTTAAAGGTGGTTATAGAAGCTGAAATCTTAGAGATAGTATGGGTTACGCGAGTGTTTGAAAGTAAAGCAAGATAGCTTAGATTTGAGCTTATGTAGATGATTCTTGATGATAATTGATGTTGAAATCAAATCCAAAACTCCCTATTTATACTATTTGATACTTAAACAAGCTTGGAAAGTCCTCAATTCACCATTAAATTAAAAAATGTGCATAAAGGGTGTTGACCAGATTCAATCTTGATTTCATGAAATTCATGTTAATAGCTAGTCAAATATGTATCATTGTTTGTTTTTGCTAGAGACAAGCATTAGAAGCTTTTGAATTCATTATAATGGCTTGAATCATGCAAATGAAATTTGGAGGAAAGCAAGCATTTTCAACGTTTTTCGAAACTGTAATTTGATTTTTGACCCTCTTATTATTTGAATCGAGCTAAGTTCTTATGTTAGATTCCAAGTATCCTAAGCCTAGTTTGCAATTTCGCCATTAATTTGGTGAAATTGCAAAGTTAGGGGGATAAAGAATGAATTAAATATGGCTACCTAGGATAGATACATGCGAGAAAAGGAAGGAATTAAGGAGAAAGAGAAGGAAAAGAACGGAAAAAAAAGTTGACGTGGTACCATGTTAGCTGCGTGGACTAATGGCATTATATTATGTGTCTTAACAAGACACATGGCCTAATACGTAGCAATGGGGCAAAATAAATATTTACCATCCGAAAAGAGGAAAAAACGGAGTCTTTGTCTAAAGAAATGCATTGAGAAAGGGCAGATGTATAGAACCTTTCAACGAGATAGTGCTTTTTCAACTCTCTCAAAATGGAATCTATTCCAAACATATATGCCATGGTTCCTTGTACCCTAATAAAAAAACGAAAAAGTTAAAAAAAAAAAAGGCATAAGTGCCTAATGTGAATGTGTAACCTAAAACCTCTAACTCATATGTAATGTTAAGTCTAAGTGTAATACCGGTTGAGTAGTTGGCTCGTATCCTATTATAAGTTGTACACAAAATACATTTAACAACTAAAAATGGCTAGACTAGAATTTTACTAAGCCGATAAACCTAAAAAAAAAAAAAGTACACTTACTTAAGACCTTAATATTTCTAAAAAGCTATTCTAAATTATTTATTACTCCTAACATCTTAACTCTGTAATTTAATTTTTTTCTCTAAAATTTCTTTTTTTTTTATATATATTTTTATGAATTTCCTATTTTTTTTGTATTTTTCTAAATTTTCTATTTTTTGTACTTTTTTCTAAATTTTCTTTTTTTTTTGTGCTTTTTCTATTTTTTTTTTCTAAATTTTCTATTTTTTTGGTATTTTTCTAAATTAGGGCTCTTCCTTATTCTAAGATTATAAAGAAACAAAAATGAGGTGTTTATAACTAAATACCATAAAGGGCTCTTCATTGTTTGGCAACATAAGAATAGGTGTCAATATTAACTGGTTCTTCAACTTTTAGGAGCTCTTTTCCCTCTTCTCATATCATTCAAACTCGATATTCTTTAGAGTTAACTAAGTCAAAGGTTACGCAATTGTGGAGAAATCCTTAACAAACTTCTTGTAGTATCCTACCAAACCAAGTAAGCTTCTTACCTTGGTTATTGTTTTTGGCCTTTTCCACTTGACTATGGCCTTGATCCTTTCAAGATCAACTGAGATTCCTTCTCGTGAGATGACATGCCTTAGAAAAGAAAAATTCCTTAACCAAAAATCACACTTCGATAACTTAACATAAAGTAGGTGCTCTCGTAGAGTTTGTAGTACTACTCTTATGTGCTCTTAATGTTTCTTAAGTGTAGCTAAGTACACAAAGATGTCGTCTATGAAAACAATTGAACACTTATCTAGCAAGGGTTGGAACACTTTATTCAATAAGTCTATGAATACTGCAGGAGCATTGGTTTACCTAAATGACATTACTAAGAACTTATAGTATCCATATCGAGTTAGAAAAGCAGTTTTCGGTACATCCTGTAGCTTAATCCTTAGTAGATGGTAATTGGATTGTAGATTAATCTTAGAGAATACACTAGCCCCTTTCAACTAATCAAATAAATCATTGATTCAAGGTAGAGGATACTTGTTCTTAATAGTCACCTTATTCAACTCTCAATAGTCTATGCAAAGTCTTAAGGAGCCATCCTTCTTTTTAACGAACAACATTGGTATGCCTTAAGGGGAGACACTATGTCTTATGAACCCCCAATCTAATAGTTCTTATAATTGCTTCTTTAATTCTCTTAATTTAACTAGAGCCATCTTATTAGGTGGGGTGGGGTTGGGGTAGGGTAGGGAGAGAGGTGGTGGTTAAGGGGCTTTAGAAATTGGCTTCATTCCCGGTCATAAATCAATAGCAAAATCTACTTCCTTCTTTAGCACAAACTTAGTAATTCATTCGAAAATACATTCGAAAACTCTTCTACCACTCAAATCTCTTCTATATTAGGTGCTTCTGCCTCTACCTCAATATAGTTTACCCAATTGATGTCCATCACCAACTTAAAGGAGCTTAATTTCAAGGTTTTACTCATTGATGTTTCACCCTGGAACTCTACCTCCTATTAGAATCTTCAAAAGTCACTCTTCGCCCCTTACAATCAATGCTCACCTTCATCCTTGACATCTAATTCATTCTTAATATAGCCGCATACTTGCTTATATTATTCATAATCATTTCCATTACATTATTAAACCCTTGTATCTTCAATGGGCATTTAGGTATAGCATTTATTGTTAATACTACACTCCTTATTGGAGTCCTTAGCCCAAAATTGATTTCAGCATTTACTACTGACAACCTAGTTTGTTTAACTATGTTTGAAGATATAAAGGAGTGGGTTGCTTTATTGTTAAATAGGGTGTACATAAGGTGTACAACTATGTCAATGTTACTTGTCATAACCTCAAATCTTTATATTAGTTTTTCTCAATGGATAGTAGAAGCTTTTATGGTTTCACTTCCATTTTACCGATTACCTTGAAAATCATTTATATAAACACTCGAAAGGAGCAATAAATACATACCTGAAATGAGTTTAATGCCTGAAGGATCTTTAGTCTCCTCTTAGATGTCTTCCTTTGTGCCTAAGTAATCATCACACCTGTAATCTCCTTTGAGGTTGCATACATATGCTGTGTTCACCACCCGGGATGGGTAGTTCCTATACTGGAACCTCCAACTACCTTTCCTTTGGTTTGGGGTCCTATGGCTTGAGGGATTTTCGTGACTACGGTGGTTATATGTTGCTATGGGCAAGTTGCAGAGAAGTGACCCACTTTATGACATATATAACAAGTGGTGAAGTTCCTTTTTGGGTAATTTGATACTTAGTGAGATCCATCTCCATAAAAGTAGCACTTGTTTTGAAGTTGGGGATGATTTTAGGGATAATGACTTCTTCTACACTTTTGACACTTTAATGCGATCCCTATAAGCTTCTTTTAGATAACTTTTTAAGGTTTTAAAAATTTCTTAAATCTAATGGGGCCTTCATTGTTGCTACTTGGCCCTTCATGTGTCTTCCTTCCAAACATGTCGATTGTCCTCCTCCTTATATCTTCACTCTGCCTCTTGCCATTTCTAATACCTTCGCTTTCTTAACCATTTCTATAAAACTTCTAGGTTTAAACTCCAAAAGTCTCCTCATATTCATATCAAAGCCTTTGGAAAACACCTACATCTTTAACCAATCGTTGTTTCGATATTTAAGTGGGGTAAACTGAAGCAGTCTATTGAATTCTATCTTATACCGCTCTATCGAGTGATTCCCTTTCACTAAGTTAAACAAATCATGACTATACTTCAACTTCAGGTTGCTTGGAAAGTAATTTGCAAGAAAATCTTGTTGGAACGTCTCCCAAGTAATAAGGCCTTTGATACTCCTTTAGTTAGACTCCTACCAAGTATTGGTCCTTAACTTCAACATAGAAGTGCCATAAGTAAAGGGCAAGTGATAAGGCACCTCAAAGGCCTCAAAAGATTGCTTGATTTGGCTGAGCCAATCTTTAGCATCATTAGGTTGATTCGATGTACCCTTGAAGTATTTATTGCTTCTTATGAATTTTAGTAACATACTCCTATACTGTCAAGGGTCTGGAGGGGTAGGCAGCATCATGGCAGCTAGAAAGACTAGTAGGGGTAGTGGAGGTTGTGGCTAGATTAGTAGGGCCTCTCCAACCCTAACAAGTGGTGGAGCTTGGGCAGATGGTGCTAGCTTATGTTGTAAAAAGGTCCAAATCAACTCATTAGTGGCATGAATAGTCTTTAATATTTCTCTTATCCGATCTCTAAGCACATTTTGCCTCCTGGGTAGGTTTACTAGGGCCCTGATCTTCAAGGGTTTTCCCTTATGCTTGTTACGATTGGAGATTACAAAAGTTTCAAATACAATTAGAAATCTTAATGCATTCTTTCAACTTCACATGCTAGTAGAATTCCATACAATAGTTCTGAATAAAATACATATATAATCTCTTCTAGGCTTATAATTATAGTTTAAGGGTTCTTAATAGGTATATACATATACAGTCTAAATTGTTACACAACTTTAGAACTTAAGTCTTACTAAATAATATTACAAAGCAAAATTAAACAACATAATCCTTCAAAATATTATAGACCAACATTTAAAATAACTGATTATAACTACTAAGCCGAAGAGGAAGATCTTTCACTTAAGGTCTTACTGTAATTAGACCTACAAGGACGACCTTATGAGGCATAAGGGACATTCTCATAGTTGGATAAATCTGCCTTCAAGGCATCCTCTTAGATGTCCATCTCATTAGGACGTGTACCAATCTTGGGTCATCCCATTCGTTGCATCATGGCCAGAAGAGGCTGGTGTACATTAGGCAAGTTCTTCACTTGATCTTGTACTACAACCCATGGGTAGTCTATCTACCGATTTACTGCTAAGACCAGACCCCATCCCAGAAGCCTTATGTGCTGGAAGTTCGACTGTGGAGGTCAAGGCTTTGCTAAAACCACAAAGGTCATGGTGGGAGGAAGCTCCTCCTCTTCTTCACACTTTAGCATGTACATTAACTTCACCCGAGAGGGTATATAACCTATGGAGAGTACAATGTATAGGGTATGACTTAAGATCCAACAATCATTTATCCCATTAAACCAAGTGTCCAATACGTCATCCAAGCTTTGGGGTAGTCCCACTAAAGCCATGTCTTCACATAGGATTATTAACGGTGATTCTAATCTGCTAAGGTCTCATTGAGCTGGATTGTAAAGGCCATCCATTCTTCTTTGACCTAAGCCTTAGATGTATGGATCAGTAAATATAATTCAATTTAGAAGACATTAGTATTCATGAATAGATTTTACAATCGTTAACAAACTTAGGTTACCCCTTTTCTTCATTAGGTAGATTACCTTAAAATTTAAGGTCAAGTTTTTATTTATTTACTTTAGAGTATTTTCATGCTCTAATACCACTTAACTTGCCAGACCCTAAAGGATACCTTAATTGTAGCAGGTCACCATATACTATATGAAGACTGAGGATTGGCTCCCTTACCATTTAGTAGTCATTACATAATACATTAGGCTTTCCCATCTTCGAGCCATCCTCTTAATTGTATTAAGCTAATTGGCAATCGAGCATATGATTATTAGTAGAAGTTTTCATAACTATAGTAAAAGAAAGCATTATATAATTTAAGTATGATATTATCAAAGGACTTTGGTCTCTTGGTGCTCAATGTCCTTTATAATATCAATTATCGAAAGACATAAAAAAAAATAAATATAGTTAATCAAATAAGAGAGTCCTATAACATAGTCATATCTATAGTGGCTCTCTCAACACTTGAAACAAAAGAAAAGAATCCTCTTGAGGGTCTCCAAAAGCCTAGTGATCCCCTCCTTAAGCATACCCTTCCTTAGAATAGCAAAAATATCCTATATCTACAATAATAATCTATTAGGGATTAAGCTAACTGCTTAGTGAGAAACCTTAACCATGTCAGCAAGCAAGTTATCAATTAATTTAAGCAAGCATATGAATGCATGAGAAATTAATATGTCAAGTAAATACATGTAGTTACTTAGGTACTGTATGCAACTTAGATTTAGGCCCTCTAAAGTCGAGGTTGGAGAACTTTGATCTAACAGATCTAGGTACTATATCTAAACTTATCATGGGTGAGGACTCTACATTCTTATGAGATAAGAAAAAGAGATTAATTTTATAAAAAGGTGTAAGTTCAGGTGTAGTATGTAAGCGGGGCCCAACAATCCCCACCTACCCCTAAATGGAGGTCTCTAAATGATGATTGTTAGCACACGATTGGGATCTTTAGCGTTTAGCAAGCCCGTGGCTAGGATAAGGCCATGTAGTATGAGTGCACTGTACAATTAACTCATTTATAGTACAATAACAACCCTTACAAGACCTTTTCAGTACCTTTGTGTGAGATGTTGACTAGATTTATCGTATGCATATGTCATGAAGATGTATGTTCCAATTAATATTATTACTAGCTTGGATATGCCTAGATTCATTCATAGTGTGAGCAAGCAATTATTTTAGATACTTCATGATCTAGCTAAATATACATAATATGAGGTGATAAAGTACATAATTAACCGTTTTCATTTCACTCAATACAATGCAATAACATACATAGGCATCCTCCTAATTTACCCCCATGTATCAATCATTTAATTTAACAATTTAGTAGCTAAATTACAAGCACACTCAAGACATGGGATCATAGAGAACTCACTTAGCCATGATAGGTTACGGATTGTAATAATTTGTAGGCAAATCGTAATCCAAATTGAAGTCACAACGTGATCAGTACAGTAATAGGAATTTGGAGTACTACCATGTACAATAGGGATTATACTATGATCGACACTAAAACATTTATATTAAAGCAAAAGCAATGGGACATAAACTCTATATAGGGATGCAACTGAAACAAAGTAGTAGATGTTGTAGCAACGTTACACACCTAGACTCAGCAAGTCGCCAAGACACAACACACTCCTGTCTAGACTTTGCTTACAACTTTTCCTCTAATATGATTAATAGTAAGTTCTATAGTGTAGCTCCAAGGATTTAGATAGATCCTTCGAGGGTGTTCCAACACCCTTCTTCGACCCCCTTTGCAACTACTAATAAGTCGCAACTTAGTTATAAGGGAAGTACCAACAATACACATGGAAGTAGTGCTTAGACTGAAACAAAAAAAAAAAAAAAAAATGAAGAAGGAAAGGAAGAAACTAGCAACTACTACTTACTACTTGTTGCTGTAGTGGAAGGGAAGAACATAACCGCATTTGTGAGGGCTTATGTAGAGACCCCATTTTTGCCCCCATTTTTATTTTTTAAAAATTTTTAAGATAGGGTAAATGGTCCTAATTTAGGAAAAACCAAAAAAATAAGAAATCTAGAAAAATACAAAAAAATGGAAAATTTTGAAAATTACAAAAATTGAAAAGTCACAAAAAAGAGTCATTTAGGAAATTTAAAAAATAATAAAATTTATAGTAGATTTTTTAATTAGAAAAAAATAAGGAGAGAGTTGTCGAGCCTAAACTTAGATTTGAATCTAGCCTAGTCTAACCTAGTCTATATGTGCAATTTGATTACATATATAGATAAGGCATAGATCAATGACTTAACGAGTAAGTACTAGAGCATTACATTGGAGCTGGCATGGAGGTCTGGAGTTTGAATCTTGTTAGGCACAAAGTGCCATTTTCTTTTTATTAAAAAAAAAGGGTACGGATTAGACTAAGCTAAGCCTAGTCTGTATAGCTTGGTTAGGGCTAATGCCTTCAAAAGAAAAATAGAAGAAGGGGTACGCAAATGCTCACCCATTATTTTTCAACCGTACACGTGGGGATGTATGGCATGTGGCTTGCATGTAGCCATTGCCCCTAGTTCTTCTTCCTCATTTTTTTTTCTAGTTTTCCAGCTTCTTTACTCCCTAGTGTCTTAGTTTAGGTCATTTTTGACCCCATTCACTATATGATTTCATTGAATTAATAGTGAAATTGTGTAGTATACTTAGCATACTTTAAATTGGGATAAAAAAATCATCCAAGTTCATCCTTCTACGTGAAGAGAATCAAGTTTAAGAAATTGAAAATTATTTTTGGGTCGTTGTGCTTTAATGTTGATTTTCGAAAATTCTGAGCTTCCTAAGCTTAGCATGATCTTCTGAAGCTATAAATAGGATCTAGGCCATCATTATAAGACATACAATCCCACTCACAAACTCTCTCTCTCTCTCAGTTTCTCTCTCTTTCTTTCGCACTTAAGCTACTCTCTCTCTCTTTAAATCTCTCTCTTTAGGCACCTTAATCCAAAACTACCATTGTGATTGACTTTGTGGTGGTAAAAAACCTAAGTCCTAACCCTCTTTGAAGCCATAACCACCACCACTTGAACATTCCCTCAACTGCCACTGACTATTACACCTGAGAACCACCAAAATAGCCACCCCAAGTTACAACATTCGTCTTACCCCCCTTAATCTTAATCCAAAACACATAAAGATCCTCTCACCCTTTCGATTCGATGCTTGGATTGCCTTAAATCACCCTAACGAAGCTGTTGCTAAAGAGGAGTTATGTAGCCAACCTAAACCCAAGTTAAGTGTAGCCCGCTCTAGGATCTGACTTGCACACCCTACTCCTTAGTCTAGCCTTTTGCTGTTTTCGATTTTTTTTGTTTATTTATTTATTACTCATGTACTTGTAAATGTAATTATAAACAAAAAAGAGAAAGAAAAAAAAGAAGAAGAGATGAACAAAAGAAAAAAAAAAAGAAAGAGAAAAGGAGAAAAGCTCAAAAAAAAATTTTTGGGTTAAGATTTAAATAAGAAAAAATAATGATAAATAATAATAAAAAATAAGATAAAATAGGTCAATGAATAAAAATCATTTTGATACTTAGAAAAATTAGGTTTTCTAAAATAAGTAAAAGCAAACAATCCTTTTTCAAAATTAGGACTTTTGTTAGGACTTTCCAAAAGATAAAACTTGGATTTAGGACCTTATAGATCTTTCCTAATAAAATTAAATCCACTTAAAAATGTAAACTTGGCGTGTTTTCAAAATTAAAATAAATCTAACACAGTAAAGTTTTACGGAAAGAACTACTTATGTTTGATTCCAAATAGCCACTATGTAAGCACCTCTGAGGTGAAGTAAAAAACAAAATTTTCCATTTTAGTTTAATTTATTCAATTTAGCCTAATCGACTAATCATTGATTGAATTTCAATATTTTTTGAAAGTTGTTTTTAAGAGATCAAGTCTAAAATTAGAAAGTTGATGATACGCATAAGGGTTTAAAGAATCTAACCTTCGAACTCGATTTTCTAGTTCTTAAAATTGTTTATAAAATTGGTTTTATTGAAAAGACTAGCAGCTAAATTATAATTAATCTACTCAATTAGTTATAACTTAACTCTTTTTCCTAACTCTGGTCAAGTGGCAACTCTAAAAACATTTTCAAAATATAAAATAACCAGTTTTCTTTAAATCTTTGTTAGGAGTCAACATTAAACGGGTAAGGTTTAATATTGATCAGTTTAAAGAAAACTTATTTATAAAAACTAGGAAAAAACTAGGCTTGATAACCTAGGAAACCTAACACCAAAAAGAGTGTCTAAGTTGATGTGTCCAAAAGTGGCTATACATGAAAAACTTATCTAGGAAGGAGATGGAGTAGTTAAGTGTGCATATGTCTGTTGTGTTTAGATGAGGAAGAGAGGTTGATCTATACTAAGAGAGGGAAAATTTTTGCTTAATGTCAAATCTAACTTGGGTGAAGGATAAGAAGTCATGATAGCTCACGTGACCTCTCCAGTCCTTAGTAATTATGTGAGTTGGGTTTGTGAAAGTGTAACTAAATAGAGGAAACAAATAAGGAAAGTGACTAAGTGTACAGTATACTAAAAAGGCATAGTTGCTACAGTAAGGGAGTTGAAGAAGGATGATAGAACTTATGATGTACTAAATTCCACTTGTATAATGAAAGAATACGCACTTGTTTTAGGCGGACAGAGGAGACATGGCTGCTATGCAATGATGGTGAGGTTTGAAATTGAACTTCCAATTGATCACATGATGTAGTTGACACTCAAGCCTATGTGTTACAAGTAAGATGCTTTAATAAGATGTGATTCAAGCAAGGAAACCAGTCATAGAAATCACTGACCAAGATTTACTGAGGGTTAAGGAGGAGAAATAGGATATAGTGAAATAGAGTTTTTGAAATAGATCCTAAGTATTCTAGATTTGGTTAGGATAGTGAGTATACTAAAGAGCAAAGTTTGATGTAGTATGGATCCTCAACTATACTAAAAGAGATATGCTTGGTTAAAGGTGGAAAAAGAAAATAATTTGAAGCTAAACAATACTAAAGTACTAAAGCTTTTATTCAAGAAATCAATATAGCATGTCTTAAACCAAAATTTTACTAAGGAGAAACAATTTAAGGTTTGAGTGTTTTAAATACCTAGATTAAATATTTCCATGTTTAAGAAACTTTATTCTTTTAAAAGATGATTTATAAATAGATTTAATTTACTGATTTGAGAAATTTTGATGATTCTAGGACATTTAATTAGATTCTAGCCTTTGGAAATTTTTACAAGGCTTACACTAATCCTCATAGGTCCTCTCGTATTTGATTTATGTTTGATTATTGATTAAACCCTTTTTAGTATTAAACTGTAAGGTAGATCCTAACTTGATTCTTGTTTCTTTATGTGAGGTAATGTGATCGCCTCTAATTGGAGCTTCCTAGTTTTAAAATTTATAAACCTATATTTTATTCTTAACTTAGTTCAATAGGTAAGTTCACCCATCATTTTATAGTACAGATGAGTATAGGGTCATCTCCACTGGGAATGGCTACAAACACTAGTACTAATTAATCTTCTTATTATCTAGTAAACTAAATTTATCAAGTGATTACCTAGTAACACTCTAAATTACTAACTAAGCTATACTAATCCATAAACTAATGCCACTAACGCAATGATCACAATACCAATTACTAATAGCATAATTAACAGACAAACTTGCTTCACCACTTAGCTTAATATCACCATTAATCTTATCCTAATGATTGTTATCTATAGGAAATCACTAGTATGTAAGCATTTTTCTCAAAATTACTTACGTTTAATCCTAAATGTGTTTATTATAATCTCTTTTGAATTAACAACTAACTTAGATCACATTAATGATATGTAATTTGTCAATTTCCCTAAGAATGCATCAACTTTTATAATAATATCTCTATTCTCAGGAGTATGGTGTTCTAATGAATTAGATTTATTCAATAGAATTGTTTTTCGACATATTCTATTGAAATCTAGCCTAAGTTAATGTCGTGCACTATATAGTACTTAGATTAATTAAGTTCGATTCATTAGGAAAAATAAACATCAAGAAACTACTATTCCATGCACTTAATTATACTAAGTGGATGTAGCAAGTCCTAACGCAGTACTCATATATGATAAAACAATAGTATAAACTAATAGAAACCATAATTAAAAAAATAAAAATAAGGAATAAGAAAAAACCCCTCTTTATTCTACTATAAAAGTCTTACGAATACATGAACAATGAAGTCCCATTGTGGGTTGGTGATATGATATACGATGTATGATTGAATGTCCTTCTTCTTTCATCTAAAAATCATGGTATATTTATATTCTTCTTGTCAAAGCACTTAAAATACATCACTTTAAGACACCCCCTAATGTTAAGACTTGTTCTGTGTACCGGTTCATACGATAAAGTTAATGAAAAATAGTCATGTCCTCTCCCATCATGCCGGTGACTCGGGGAGTGATATTCTCGTTGCAAACATTCTACCTCATCACGCTTGTGATTGAGGGTTTGATCATCCTTCTGAGGTGGAGTCATGGTCATAATAAATAGGTGGAAAAATTGCTTCAGTCTTGGTCACTCCCTTGATCATGACTGTGATAAAGGGAGTGACGAGCATTGGGCACTCAAATCTTCTTTTGTCATGCCCGAATTTGCTCCAAAACTCTTTATTCTTGTGTAATTTCATCTCTTCTTTACTTTGTCTTGAATAAATATCATCTCCTTGCTCTTGAATAATCTGAAATTGATATATTACACAATTAAGTACTAAGAACTTGAGAAATAAACACAATTTTGTCAATTTATACCTAAATGTGCCTAAAAAGTGTAGAGTGATTTATACTTATTGTTGATAGTCAATTTTCGTTCATTCGGCTTGTCGAATGCAGCTAGTCAAAGTTTCACTCACTTATCCATTCAGTCATCGAGCGGCTGAGTAACTTATATTCTTGGCACCTAGTCGAGTAACACAAATCCATTCCTAATTTGAATTCAAGGGAAATGGTGTGAATAGTTATCATTAGCACAGTTATATTACATAATTGCCAGCTCTTCCTATAGTTTAGGGAATTTGTCTGATTAAGAGTTTGCCACAAGTCGTGATGGTTATTTCGATAACTGCTACTTCAGACATGACATTGGCCTATAAATACAGAAAGAAGCATAATAAGAGTATCTGACACCTCTTAATCACTCACTTAACTTTCCTTATTTGAATTTACTGACTTGGGCATCGGAATAGTTGCACCAGACTAGCCCCGGTACCAAGTGTTTTCCTTTGCTCTTTGTAGGATATTTCTAACCACTAAAATCCACCAACAACATTTGGCCTGTCTATTATTCTCGAACACACCTACATGGGAAAAATTAGAATAAACGAGAGCGTAGGTGCCAGTACTTCCTCCTAGTACCCTGAAGCGGGGAGTAAGCATATTGATGTGCAACATGTGGCTAAGCTCGAGCAACTTTGCCTCAACTTGGCCAAAGAAAACCAAGAACTAGACAAAAAACATAAAGAGATCCTTAATCTCCTTCATAATAGTTTCCATCCAAATCAAAACAAAGAGTATGGCAACCATGACATTGAGAATAGTGATGACTTAATTTATTCACTCGAGTTACTAAAAAAGTAGGCTGAGGTTGCAATAGGACCCTTAACTCCTGTACCCAAAAAAATTGACAAAGGGAAGCAATTACAGTAGGTGCACCATGTTGGACCCTTACATGTTAGCACCCCTGCTGCAATAAGCAAGCAATTCTAAATTAAGAAGAGCCTCTTCACTCCTGAGGTTTCAGAGGAAGTGATACTATGACACATTAAGCTTCTGTAATTTGAAACTTATGATAGGACGAAAGATCTTGAAGATAATTTGGAGTACTACAACACGTTGGCTAAGTTGTACGGTTTAAGTGATGTAGTGGCCTGTTAAGCTTTTTCCTTAACTTTGAGGAGTGCAGCCAGTACATGGTTCAAACATTTGAAACCAAACACCATTTCCTGTTTTGAAGAGCAAGCAGAAGTGTTTCTTTAGCATTTCCTTACAAGTAAGCTTCTTGTTAAGGATTTTTCAATCCTTAGCACAATCACACAAAGATTAAATGAGTTAATCAGGGATTACTTGGCCAGGTTTATAGCTGAAATGGTTTAGATCCCAAAATTGGACATGAGTGGGGCACTAAATGCCGTGATTGATGGAGTTAAGCCTTATGGAGACTTTTTTAAGTCTCTCGCAAAGAATAAGTTGAGAACTTTTGTTGAGTTCAAGATGAAGGTCACCTCATACATTCGACAAGAAGATAACATAAAGGCTCAGCAAGAAGCCAATTAGAATAGACGAGATAGGAGACATGATAAGAGGAAAAGTGCAAAAGATAGACTTGGAAGAGATGACGACCAAAGTTCGGATGTCGAGAGAAAGAGACCAAGGATTCCAACATATTCGTTCGATACACTTGTCAAGCATCCAATTTCGAACATTTTGATGGAGGTACATAGGTAGAGAGGAATTTTGTAGTGGCCGGAAAGAATGAGAGGAAATCTCTTAAGGAGGAATTCCAATAAGTACCGTGACTTCCACCACAATAAAGGCCATAACACAGACGAATGTATCTAGCTCAAGAATGCAATTAAGGATGCCATTTAACGTAGGCATTTACGAAAGTTCATAGTGCGTGTCATCGAGAATATTAAGAGATCATCTCAAAGGAGATGTGAGGAATAAGAGAATGGCACTTGGCCAGTAGTCACTGGGAGAGATGTAAGGGATGGGAGTTCCAATAGAGCACACAATGGAGTAATTAACATTATTGTCGGTAGACCTATTATTGGCTAGTTAAGCTCTTTGAGCTTGATTAACACTAAAAATTACGTTTGTAACATTTAAGGCAAGAAGGTTAAGATCAACAATACAATCTTTTTCGTAGAGTCAAGTAACTAGAGGCCGCATGATGATGCACCTGTTATCAGTGCAAGAGTTGCCAACTTCAAGGTTAAGAAAATTCTTGTTGACATTAGAAGTTTGGTGGAAATCACTTTTTAGCATGCTTTTGACCAGATGAGACCCAAGATCAAGGCACAGCTAAGATCTTATAAATATGATTTGTATGCCTTTAACAATCAGCCTGTCCGAGTAGCTAGATTAATTTCTTTATCGATCCAGATCGGACATGATGAGCATGTCGTAAAGGATAAAGTAGACTTCCTCATTGTTAAATGTTTGTCCCCGTATAACATGATTATGGGATGGTTGTACCAACACTTATTCGATATCGTCCCTTTAATGGCACATCTTAAAGCCAAATTCCCTACTCTTATGGGAGTTGGCATATGCAAAGGAGACCAGCAGTAGGTAAGGTCCTTGAGATAAGAAGAGATATTTCAAGTAGAAAGCTGTTTGGAAGGCAAGTCAATTAGCATAGAAAGTGCCAAGAATGATACTAAGGAAATCCCTTTGGGAGATGAACCTAAGAAGACAACGAAGATAAGGAAACCCTTGTCGGTAGATATTTGGCAAAGTTTGATTGACTTCTTGCAAGTCAATGTTGACGTGTTTCCATGGTCCCCTCGGACATGCCGAGTATCTCGAGAAATGTTATGGTACATAAGCTTTAGATTGATCGGAGTGTGAAGGTGATCTAACAAAAGAAACGGCATTTTGCACGAGAGAGACAAGCAGCTATAGAAGAAGAAGTGTAGAAGCTATTAAAGGTAGGATTTATTCGGGAAGAGCCTTATCCGACTTGGTTAGCCAATTGTGTACTAGTTAAGAAGTCTAATGGCAAATAGTGAATGTGGATATACTTCACAGATCTTAACAAGGTCTATCCTAAGGGTTGTTTCCTACTGCCGAAAATTGATCAGATGGTAGATTCAACTGCTGGACATATGTTACTTTCTTTTATAGATGCTTTTTTGGGTTACAACCAAATCAAGATAGACAAGGATGACGAATTCCATACATCATTTGTTATTAATTTTGGAACATATTGTTACACGGTGATGCCCTTTAAGCTAAAAAACACCAGTACAACTTACCAGAGACTTGTTAAAAAGATGTTTAAACCATAGATCTACAGAAACGTTAAAGTATATGTCGATGACACAATTGTGAATGTAGATAGGTATGCAAAATTCTTTAAAATCTTAAAAAATCCGAAAGAATTCAAATGGTCTGACGATTGTGAAAGAGCTTTCAATGATCTTAAAGAATTCCTTACATCAACCCCAATACTTTCGACACCCATTTCTAGAGAAAATTTATATTTGTACTTGTTAGTTAGCTACCGAACACTTTCTTCTATGTTGGTCTAAATTGATTGCAAAGAACATCGACTTGTTTATTACGTAAGTCATCTCTTACAAGGGCTAGAGCATCGGTACACGAAGATTGAGAAATTTGTTTTAGCAGCGGTTCTCTTAGAAAGGAAATTGAAACTGTATTTTGAGGATTACTAGATCATAGTCTTCATTGATCAGCCATTATGGTAGGCATTGCAATGGCTAGACTATTCCGAAAGGATGATGAAATATGCTCTAGAGCTAAGTGCCTATAGGGTACAGTACAAACTTAGAATAGCATTAAAATCTTAGGTGTTAGTGGATTTTTTGGCCGAATTCACTGGTGAGAAAGATAGTGTGGAGGTTACTGAGAAACTAATGTAGTAACTTTATGTAGATGGTTCTTCCACTAGAGAAGGAAGTAGTGTAGGCCTTGTTCTTCAAGGCCCTCATAATGTTAAGATCAATTATGCTCTAAAATTTGGATTCCTAACTAGCAACAACAAAGCAAAGTATGAAGCTTTGATTACTGGATTGAAATTGGCAAAAGAGATTGGTGTCGAGAAACTTGAAGTGTTCTCTGATTCATAACTGGTGGTGAATCAAGTAATGGGAAGTTATGCGGCAAGGAAAGAGGAAATGGGTAAGTACTTGTTGGTGGTACAAATGCTTATAGAAGAATTTCAATCTTTTTCAATCCACAAGGTTTCGACAAAATAGGAATAATGCTGCTGATAAGTTGTCAAAATTGGTCACTATAGCATTCCTCAACTTGAGTGACAAACTTTTTGTTAAGTGTATTTCATACAAAAGTTTATCCACTCCTCTACAGAGCTATGAATTGGCTCCTTGCCCAAAAGAAGAATCTTGGATGGATTCCCTTGGAGATTATTTGAGAGATGGTGCACTTCCTAACAATAGGAAGGAAGCATGTAGATTGGTTTATAAAGCTGCAAGTTACATGCTGATAGATGATTAGTTGTACAAATGTAGCATGTCATAACCTTATATTTGATGCCTTCTTCCGAGAGATGCCTAACGAGTGTTGTCTAAACTACATGTTAGCATATGTAGTAACTACATGAAGGAACAGACATTGTATGTTTGCACTTTGTGACTTGGCTATTATTGGCCGACCATGAAAGAAGACGTAAGGACAGCCATTCTGCATTATCTACAATGCCAGAAGCATGAGGCACTGAGTTACGTGCCCTCAACTGAACTATGTTACCTATCTAATCCTTAAGCCTTTGCCCAGTGAGGGTTAGATATTCTCAGACCTTTCCTAAAGTCTATCACTTAGCGATAATTTATCATTGTTCTTGTAGATTATTTTACAAAATGGGCAAATGCCGAGGTGGCAACAAAGATCACTAAATAGAAAGTGGAGGCATTTGTTTTTAACTCCATAATATTGGGATTCGAGGTTCCTTTTATGATCATCATGGACAATGGCCCGCAATTTGATAACAAGAAGTTCCGAACATTTTGTGAGAAACATGGCATTCATTTAAACTATACGTCTATAGTATACCCTCTGTAGTACACCCTTAGATGAATGGACAAGTAGAAGTTGTCAACAAGATTATCTTGCATGGATTAAGGAGGAAAGTAGATCAAGTTAAGGGGAGATGGGTTGATGAGTTGCTGGGAGTATTATGGCGATATTGAACCACCTATAGAACCTCAACAGGGGAGACATTCTTTAGGCTGGCATTCGGAACGGAAGCGGTTTCATCGATTGAGCTAGATCTGCCTAATCTATAAGCACAGAATTTTGATGTGTTGGTTAATCAAGTAGGTTTAACAGCCAATTTAGACACCATTGAAGAAATTAGAGATATTATAAGAGCAAGGATTATGGCATACTAGCATAGAGCAGCCAGGTATTACAATAAAAAAGTAAAGCATAAGGTTTTTTAACCTGAGGATTTGATTTGTCAAAAGCTGGAAGCAATCGACACATAAGAAAGCCATGGGAAGGTCAGCATAAATTAGGAGGATCGTGTTAGGGTCTGGGAAGTCGTTGGTGAGGGGGCCTATTGACTAGAAAGGTTAAATGGATCAATTATCCCTCGAGCATGGAATATCGAGAATTTGAAACTCTATTTCAATTAGTTACTTGAATGATGTTCATGTTCACTTATTTTGTAAGGAAACAACCTTCTTGTTTATGAGAATTATATTTGAATTATTATTTTGTTTCTTGATCTATTTATGATTGATAAGTTAGTAAGCTCAAATTGCACGATAAACAAACTAATATAAGTTCTGGCCTATCACGTGTAACGAACTTTTGAAATTAATCCTATACCCCATTAATACGATTAGTCCACGTCTCAAATAGCTAACGGACAATATCTATAAAATACTCATGGAAGGCGTGTGAAATAAAACATGCTAAAAGAGGTGGGCGTGTGAAATAAAACATGCTAAAAGAATTGGGCGAGTGAAATAAAACATGTCAAAATAATTTGGCATGTGAAGTAAAATATACGTAGAAATACTTAGCATGTGAAGTAAAACATGCTGAAATAAAACATGCGTATAAAAAAGAGAGAAGAAAATCGTACATGCCGGGAAAACATGGCGTACGAAAGTGCATGAAATAAAACGTACTAGAAATACTAAGTTTTACGAATAAGTATTTCTCATTCATTACAACGTGATTACAATATTTGGCCATTCAGCCTAGAGCACAATGTACAAAGAATACAAAGACAATCCTATGGCTTATTTTCAAAGTGATCAAAGGCGATTTTTGAATCAAAGGCTGGGGCTTTCTTAGAGCAAACTTATTTTTCGGCAAATGGGGTCTTAGAGTAGGTAGATTTCTCTTTTCGCTCATAAGGAATGTCCTTTGATAGACGTTCATCATCTTCCTTTGGATCTTTGACATGAGCTTTGTTATCACCCATTGTAACAATCTTAGCACTTGATTTGTTGTCATCGTCATCATCATCGTCCTCGTTGCATTTGTTGACTTTATCATTGATGTCGGCAAAGTCAAGGTAGGAGAGATCATAATTAAGGTAAAACTTGAGGATCTCTTCTCTCGTTTCTTGGACCCCCTTCAACAACTTTTTACATAATAATCTCTCATATTGCCAACTAGGAGTGAAGATATCTAATGCCTCTTCGATAGAGGGTCTTCTCTTTATAGTCTTCTCTAACTTGGCAATGCTGCTTTATAACCTTGCATTGTTGGTCTCTAGCTCTTTGATTTGTACCTTGAGCTTGTCCTTTTCCTTGCTCATTGTGCAGATTATTCAACCTAGACCCTAGTACTGTTCCTTCTTCTTTTGCAGCTCCTCTCTTAAGCCTTACAATTCCTTGTATTGCTCTTCAACCTTAGCCTTGAGGCTTAAGACTTTATCGGCAGCCAAGGAATGTACCAGTTTCTTAGTAGCCAGTTCTTCCTGATATTTTCTAGCCTCCATATCGGCCCTTATTCTTAAGTTCTTAGCAGCAATAGTCTATGCTTTGGAGGCATTGTACGCATCCTCAATTTTCTGCAACAATTTCATTCAGTATGATGAGTATTAGAGATAGCCCAATAGAATACATGAAGACTATTATTATTACCTTCTTTATCTCTTTGTTGGCCTCGTCTAAAGCCATTTAGACACGACTACTTATCTAAAAACAAACAGGGATATTAGCAATTGAACAATTTGGTAGTTGAGAGGATGTTATAGATTCTTACATCATATAACTTATTACGATATGGGCCTTGTTATAACTGCTGACCCTATAGACGTCCTTCTTTGCAATCTCTTTATCCTTGGTAAGAATGATGCTTTCTATCAAGGCTAGAGATTTCGTCTTATTGCCTAGGGCCGAATCGATATGTAAGATGGTATAGAACATGGGAAGAAGTACTTGCCGATTTCTGTATTGGGAACGAATTCAACACTATTGATGCCGAGAGCTTTGTTGCTTATGGCTTCCTTTATCCTTTCGTCCAACTCTTTGGACCTCTTGGTAGGTGGCTAACCAATAGGCTCCTTCCTAGGTCTCTTGCCAGTGCTTAGCATCGACTCTGCCACCACTGACGACCCTTCACTGGTAATGGTGACTTTTGCCTCATTTTGTGATTAGGTTGCTTGGCTACCCTTTCTTGGCTCTACAATCGATGGAACATTCTTGGATGGGGATGCTTCAGCCTTTGTACTCTCGCCCAATTTGTACTTCTCACTTCCTTTCTACTTCTTGGCCGATTAGGAGGCTATTTAGGTGGCCACCTGCTTTGTCGCACCCTCCCTTTATGCTTTCTTCACAATAGCTAGCTGAACGGTAGTGGTAGTGGTGGTAGCATGCTTATCAGCCTTTGACTTCTTGGCCTTAGCTTAGGCCAATAGATTAGTAGGATTTACCTTATTAGCATCCATATCTGCAATATGTAGTAAACATATTAATATTAATGTATGGAAAAAGAACTTAAACTCTGTGGCTAGCAAGACTCAAAGGTAATAATTCTTCTCTCAAGTCATGAGAACGGCTTTCCTCTTATAGCAATACTTGGCATAGTGGTTACTCATTAGTGTAGCTTCTTTCTTGAATAAGATCGGCTCTCTACTTTCATAATGCCTTATTATTCTTTCGGTGTCTTAGAAGAACATTTTGTTCTTTCTCCTTTCTTGAATCTTCTTTGCTGCAGCAGCATCATTTAGCATCAGCTTTATGTCTTTTATGCGGATTGGCTCAATCTATTAAGTCCAAAAATCTAACTCTTCATCTGACATGGTAGATACAAATTTGTCATGCCGCTTACGGATCTTAGACTCTAACCCATCTATGAGCTTTTGCCCATGCCTTACAGTAGCAAAATACCAACTGTTAGGTTGCCTCTTAATCGTGAAAAAGTACTAGAATAGTAGAGGTGTAGCCTTGACTTCAACCTCTTCATAGATTATTTTGATTTGCTAAAAGCCGATATGTATTTGGTAAAAACATACTCAATGCGGTTGGGAAATAATTGAAGAACTGCTTGATGAATGCCAGGAAAGGGAAGTGTAGCCTAAAATCAAGATATTTAAGGTAGATGTAGAATTCATGCTTCCTTAAAAAACATACTCTTTCATCTTCTCTTGACCTCCTAAGATTCCATGCCCCTAGAAGGTCTTGCTAATACTTATTGTATTTCGAAACAAGGACCTTATTGGTGGCACTTACTGCTTCGTTTAGCGAATCACAAAAATAAACTACATTATTATACAAATACTTAGCCATAGATCTTCCCTCTTTATCATCTAGGTAGGTATCTGTTTCGAGGGAATTAATTCGGATGAGTTTATCCCATTACTCCACTATGCTATGGACTGAACTACCCGAGGAATACGCCGTCTCGTTCCTTCTTTAGGGGGAAGAATTGGCCTCAATCTTCACTGCTCTAGAATCTGAAAGGACAAGTTAACAAATTACATTATGAACCATACCTGATTGATTATGAAGAATATCATGAAATTTGAAGAATTTGAGAGAGAGTAAAGACGAGATGTTGAAAGCAAATGAAAACTTGTAGATGTGACTAAAGAAATTTGTTTCTATTTTGAACAATCCCTTGAATACGGATAGTTTATCCTCGTAATTGTAAGTGTGTTTTGATAGTAATGGTGCGTTGGTTAGATAATAGCATGGACTGTTGATACGTGTTTCGATACAGAAATCTAATGGTTGTCAAGTTTTTAACAGTTATTAGGCTTGTGGTGTAATGATGACCTAGGTGACAGATGTCAAACTTTTTGCCTTTTAGTCTCTTGATAGGGGGGAACATGAAAATTGTGACTTTTCATTTAGGATGCAATCTGTCTTCCTTCTTGCCTTACTCGACATCTAAAGAGTTGCTCACCAATCTACTATAGTATATTAAACTTTACTCCCTTTGTTGAATTCTTAAACGCAAGAGTTTGGGGGCAAATGTTAATAGTAAGTTTTCATTCACTCAGCTTATTGAATGTTGCTAGTCAAGGTTTTGCTCACTCTTCCATTTAGCCATCAAGTGGATGAGTAACTTATATTCTTAACACTTGGCCGAGTAATACAAATCCATTCCTAATTTGAATTCAAAGGAAATAATGTGAACAGTTATCATTAGCATAGTTATATTACATAATTTCTTACTCTCCTTACATTTCAGGGAATTTGTCCAATCAAGAGTTTGCCATGTGTCTCGATGGTTATTCCAATAACTGTTACTTCAAACATGACATTTGCCTATAAATATGGAAAGAAACACTGTAAGAGTATTTGACACCTCTCGATCATTCACTTAACTTTCCTATTCGCATTTACCGACTTAAGCATCAAAGTGGCTGCATTAGACTGGCCTCGATACTAAGTGTTTTCCTTTTCTCTTTGTAGGATATTTCTAACCACCAAAATCCACCAACACTTATCATAATGGTGATTTAAGTTCACTTAACTCCAAAAGGCTAAGGGAGGAAGAAGAAGAAGAATGGATGCTTCAAAGGGTTTTGATGCCCTTTCTTTCTTTCTCTTGTCTTTTTATTTTTGTTACTAAATTTGTTTATGATGATTGTTATCATACTAGATCTAGTTAGATCTATTAACTATTTAGAACTAATTGTTGTGTATAATAATATTGTTGAATACTGAAATCCTTTAACCAGTTTAGTGGTGGAATTGGTCTTGCTTTGGTTATAATGCATTCCATTTTAAACTAATGATTACCAAGTGTTACATATAGTGATGGAATCAAAATTTGAAGCCTAGTATGAAAGAGGAAGGCTAGAATCTTATTGAGTGAGATATTAGTTCAATTGTCCTATTGGCAATGCCCTACACTAACTTATCAGTTGTCAACCATGTAGGTGACTGAAGGAACTCCAAGGAATTGACTTACTAGTTGCAACAAGAGCCAACCTAACGAATGTAAGAGTAGGAGATGTCGAAGATGGCATAATCCTTGTCTGAATTGGCCTGTCGGTTTGATCTTTCACTAGGTTAATAGTTTCAATTTACCATGTTGGTTATTTTATAATTAATTACTATTAGAGTATAGTCTTTTATTGGCCAGTCAATAATTAGTTCTTCTAGCCAATAATAATTTATTTTTATTGACCAATTGAAATTTAGTTCTATTAGTCAATAGGAATTTATTCTATTAACTAATAGAAATTTAGCTCTATTACTTAATATGATTTTAAATTCTTTTAGCATTAATTGTAGTTTTTTTTTTATTTATTTTGTCATTGAAATTATAGAAATGCCATTAAAGCTATAGAGAGTATTTAAACTCCTTATTCCATCATAATAATCTATCAATGAATAGAAAATTTCTTTTAAGTCTTAAACACTTTATTTTTTCTACCCTTATTAATTATATTAGATTATAGTGGGTAAACCTTAGAATAAGTTCATGTGTGTCATATTACAATCATTCAAGTGAGTAATTATTCTTTAGTGAGTCATCTATTAGAATATTTACCTCAAACCCAACCCATTTAATTTAAAAACCCTAAAGTCCTTAAATTAGGAATTTCCTACGAGTAAATCTAAACGAGTTATTTAATGTCCTAGTGATCTCAGTCTTAGGCACATAATCATTTGGTATTAGAGTTTAAGTTTGACTATGGGCATTGTGTAGTACAAAAAGTATTGCAAAAGTAAGGTGTGACTAAAGTAAGTACTAGTTGATTTGACTATTGATTTGAACTTATGGCATAGTTTTAAAGTGTAGAATATTGTTGTATTGTCATGTTGTTGAGATTTCGATATTTCTTGTAGATTTTTGTTATGTCCTTTGAGAAAAGATATTAAGATCCACCAAGTGTTCAACAAAATTCCCCTTACCGATCCTTGATCAAAAAGCCTAACAAAAACACCCTTTACAGTACATATACTTAAATCTAAACAATTTTCCATCCTAAATACATCCTTAATCATATTCTAAACACTTCATCTACCTCCTTACTAACCTAAACACCTTACACAATCAAATCTATCACTCAACAAGTCCATTGGAAGTACGCATAGACCTACGTCTAACTACGTAAGCCATGAAGATGGCAATCATAGGCACATCCTATTATTGCGATACTACCTAAGGAGCGAGTTGATTTACCTTGGCAAAATAGGCGAGGAGTAGGTGTACAAAGAAATGGTGGTGCATAGTATGTGCAAAGACAAGATGATCCATATGTTGAAGGGGAGGGATATAATTACCAAGTTGTTTAGAGAGGTAGAGTAGGAGCACCCTTAAAAGGGGTTGAAATTGTAAAACTCAAGATGCCAACCTTCTCGAATAGTAACATTACTAATGACTACATTGATTAGGAAGAAAAAGTATAGAAACTTTTTGAGTGTCATGATTATGAAGAGCTAACATGAATTTGATTGACAACTCTTGAATTCATCGATTGTATTGCACTTTGGTGGAAAAACCAATTAGTTAACCTAAGGAGGAATGGTGAAGGGGAAATCCAAACTTAGAAAAACATGAAAACCCAGTGGAAGAAGCACTTTGTACTTGAATATTTTCTATAAGAAACTTATAAGTGACTTTAGATTTTAAAGTAAGGTCCTAACAGTGTTAATAAATATGTTCAAGAGTTTGAAATGCAGTTGACACGTAATGACATATAGGAGCCCATATATCAAATAGTGGGATGTTTTATTACTAGACTGCAATTTGAGATAGGGAATATGGTTAAACTATAAAGGATTGCTAATCTTGAAGATGGCATTTAGTTGGTGTAAAAGGTGGAACCACAACTGAAGCATAACCCTTATAGAATACCTATGCATGGCCTATCTTCTACTACAAAACCACTATGCCAAATTGTAAGTGGTAAGGTAAAGGAATAGTAACATAAGGTAACCCCTAAGTTGATTTAGCTCCTTCATGAAGAGTTAATGCTTATGTTGACACTAGAAAGGCTCCAATTGCTACAACACCACACTAAGATGGAGTAGGTAGCTTTAGGTGTAAGTCTTGGAAGGTACAGTGCTTCAAATGCCTTAGCTTTAATTGTATTACTTTGTGGTGTCCTAATAAGCAAGCAATGTTTATGGTAGGAGATGCTTCAAAAGTAGAGATATAGAATTAAGATGAAGATGAGGCAACAAAGGGTGATGGTGATGTAGGTAATGTTTTGAATAGTTTTTACGAAGATGAGAAGGCTAAGACACATGGAGATCTAGGGGGTCTAATGATGACCTTAGTGGTAAAATGATTCGAAAGCACAACATAGGTTATACATGATGAACAAAGGGAAAATTTCTTCTATATTGCCTATAAGGTAGATGGTTAGCAATATATATGCTTATTGTAGATATTAGCAGCTGCACTAATATAGTGGTAGCATCTATATAGAGTAGTTGAAACTTTACACCACTTTTTATCCCCATCCATATAAGATCACTTAATGAGTAAGGATCACCCCATGTTGCTTAGCGAGCAAGAGTACCCTTATTTGTTGGAAATAGCTATAATGATCATATGGTGTGATGTTTTGCCTATGGGAGTTTCCTCTCTTCCATTAGGCCAATCATAGCTATTTGATATAAGGGTATTGTACAATGGGTTTGAAAACACTTATGTGGAGAATATCACCCTTATTGTAAACTTAAGCTTGTTTTCCCTACAATTCTCTTTACTATTATTCATTCCTTTATATAAGGACTGGTCATGGGTAACTTAATTACCCTAGTTATGCATCATATCAACTACCTTAGCTAGTCTACAAGAGTTTCTTAGTGCATAATATCCCTGGAGGGGTTTGTACGTTTTTGCTTATTTCTTAAATTCCATTCTCCATTTTCATGCCTTTGATAGGTTTGAACCTACCCTAATATCATCGCACCTATTGGTTCTTAGCACAGTATATCATCTTAGTATCGAGTAAAGGTTTGTGAATGAGAGTTGGTTTGTTGTCTATCCTATGGAAGTTGCAATTGTGTTACAAGTGTTGGCGTTTTAGAGTGATTAGATGTATTGATGAGTGGTTGTAAAGCCAAGATTAGTATGTTTGGATTCTGTAGAAGTGGTGTATGGGGTATTGTGAGTAGTTGTTGAGTGTTTTGTTGTGTCCTAGTGTATTCTATTTTATATTGGTTTCAATCTTGGAAAACAGAGCAATTGTTAGTGATTTAGGTTTCTAGGTTTGACTTGTTTGTACATGAGGTTGAAGTAGGTTGGATTGTGTTATCTTCGGTTTTGTTGTCGCTGTTATTGTTTCTATGTAGCACTGTATCTAGCTGTTGTTAGCGAATTTTGGGATAAGGAAAAATCCTACAAAAGAAAGTGAAATACTTGGTACCGGGGCTAGTTCGGTGCGGCAACTCTGATGCCTAAGTTAATAAGGTAACTTAGTAGAGTATGTGAATAAGAAGTGTCAGGGGACCTTATAGAGTTTCTTTCTGATATTTATAGATGATTATAGAATCCAAGGCAATTGTCAGGATAATTATTAAGATACGTAGAAGCTTCTTGACTTGACATCTCCCCTAATATGTAGGGGTAGCATGCAGTTGTGTAATATAACGGTACTTATGATAACTATTCACGCCATGGACTTGAATTCAAACTAGGAGCACTTCTTGTACTTAGCATAAATGTCTTGTACCATCTATCCAGTGTGAATGCCGAGATAGTTGGTTACATGGCATCTCAGCAGACGAAAGGCCAAGTGTCAGATGAGCGAAAACTGACTATCAATATTTGCCCCCTAACTCCCGTGTTTGAGTAATCGACAAAGGGAGTTACACACATATATATATTGCACTAGAGGTCGAGTAGGGGAGAGATTCTTTAGATTTATGTTGAGTAATATGGGAAGTAGGACTAATTACATCCCAATTGAAAGGTCGCCATTTTTAAACTCTCGCCTGTTCGAGAAACTAAGAAATTGGAGGCATGACATCTATCGCCTAGGTCATTATTTGTAGTAAGCCTAATAACTATCAGAGAGTTTTCAATCGTTAGATTTTTGTCTCGAGACACACGTTAGCGATTTGCAGGATTACCATATTAGCGCATCATTACCGTCAAAAGCAGATTTGCAGTTACGAGGATGAATCGTCCTTATATAAAGTAATATTCACAGTTATAATTGGCCTCTCTAGTCGCATCTTAAACTTTCATTTGTTTCCTTATCTTCAACTCGAATTCTTTGATTTATGTTGTATCATTTCACATAACCATTTAGGTATGGTTCGCAAAGTTGCTTGTCGACTTATGCTTTCCAATTCCAAGGCAACGAAGACTAAGGCCACTTTCCTTCCCCTTCAAATAAGGAGCGAGGCAGCTTATTCTTCGGGCAGTTCGACCGACAGCATGGAGAAAAGGTGGGATAAAATTGTTTATATCAATGAGCTCTTTGAAGATAATTATCCCGAGGATAAGGAAGTGAAGTCCTTAGTAAGATATCTGTTCAACATGATAGCCTATTTTTGCGATTCTCTAGATGGAGCTGCTAGTTCTGTCGACAGGGTTCTCATCACAAAATATAATCAGTACTGGTGAGATCATCCTAGAACATAGAACTTGAGGAGGTTGAGAGATGGGGAGAGGGTATGCTTCCCTAGGGAGCGCAAGTTCCATATGTACCTAAAATATTTGGATTTTGGGTTGTGTTTCCCTTTTTAAGCTTGTATCAAGGGCTTTTTCAACTATTTCAGAGTCACACCAAGTATGTTCTCACCCAATACATATCAACTTCCGGCGGCCATTGAGATAGTTTGTGAAGAAGTTGAAGTTAGGGCTACGCCTCAACTGTTTCGGTATTTCTTCACTATTCGAAGGCAGCCTGACAGGTGGTACTTTGCTGTTGTGAGGCATGGGTGTAAGTTCATTGATGGGTTAGAATCCAAGATTCGCAACTGGCATAACAAATTCATGTCAATAGTATCTGACTAGGACTTGGACTTTTAGACCTAATGGATTGAGCCAATACATACAAAAGACATAGTTTTGATGTTGAATGATGCAGCAACAGTGAAGAAAATTCAAGTGAGAAAGAGAAACAAAATGTTCTTCGAGGACGTTGAGAGAATTATATGGCATTATGAAAATGGAGAACCAATATTTTCTAAAAAAGAAGGTATGCCAATGTATTACTACCATGCTGAGTATAACTATGAGGAAAGCCGTTCTCGAGACTTGGGGAGAGAATAGTGAACTTTGAGCCTTGCTCAGGACAAAAAATGTAAGTTCATATTTTTTCCATGTTTATATTAATTGGTTTACTTATGTCGCAAATATGGGTACTGGAGAGGTGAATTCGGCAAAGCTACTAGCTCAAGCAAAGGCCAAAAAATCTAAGGTTGACAAGAGGGCGACCACCTTAGCAGCTACCACTCAGCTTGTTGTCGCAAAGAAACTAGCAAAGAAAGTTCTAGCGAAGTAGATGGCTATGCAGAAGATGTTTTGTCTTGTCGAGAGGCTGAAGGAGAATGAGAAAACACAGTAGACTGAGGCTGTTAGTTCTAAGGAGCCTCTGATCGTGATTATTCAAACTTCTATTGAGTTGAAGGATAGCGAGTATCGAGAGACACATCCCAGTGAGGAGGATGGAAATGTCATTGCCACTGAAGGCTTATTGTTGGTGATTGTGGTGGCTCCGAGTGGTGACAAAAGACCAAGGAAGGAACTTGCTGGCCAACCACTTATCAAGAAGTCTAAGGGCTTGGATGAAAGGGTAAAGGAGGCTATGTGTTCTAAAGCTCTCAGCATCAATAGTGCCGAATTCATCCCTAACGAAGAGGTCGGCAAGTACTTCGTCCCTTGCTGGAGCCACTAAATTTTGGACACTGACTCAGGCCTAGGAGATAGGACGATATCTTTAGCTCTAATGAAAGGGATCATTCTTTCGAAAGACAAAGATATCGCCAAGAACAATGTCAACAGGGTCGACGGTTGCAATAAGGCCCATATCGCGGCCAAATTGTATGATGTGATTATCCATGACCATTGCTTTTGATTATAGAATTCTTTTGGGTAACTAATACATTTCCTTTTCCAGATGAGCAACCACATTTTGATAGCTTTAGACAAGGCCAACAAAGATGCAAAGAAGGTGATATCTTCAGTTGTATCTATGTAACACCCAATCATTTTTTATTGTAATAAATGAATTTGCTACATGAAGTTGAGGGTGCGTACAATGCATCAAAGGCCTAAACTGCTGCCACCGAGAATGTGAGGATTAAGGTTGAAATGGAGGCGAGAAAGCTTAAGGAGGAACTTACTACCAAGAAATTGGTACATGACCTTGCTGTTGATGAAATCTCTAACTTGAAGGCCAAAATGGAAGAACAGTACGAAAAAGTCTGAAAGCTTAAAAAAGGAGCTGCAGAAGAAGAAGGAAGAGTGATGAGGCTTAGGTCAAACAATTTGCACGATGAGCAATGATGAAGATAAGCTTAAGATGCATATAAAGGAGTTAGAGACCAACAACTTGAACTTACAGAGCTGTGTGGCCGAATTGGAGGAGATTGTGAGGAGGGGACCATCTATTGAAGAGGCTTTCGATATAGTCACTCCCAGTTGGCTATCCGAGAAGCTTCTACGAAAAAAGTTGTTGGAAGGGGTTTAAGCGTCAAGAGAGAAGGTCTTGAAGCTTCGTCTAATTATGATCTCTCGTGTCTCGACTTTGTTGACGTTGATGACAAAGTTAGTAGTGCCGATGAAGATGAAGGTGATGAGGCAGGTGCCAAGAGTATGAATCAAAGTGACAATGAAGCTCCTGTCGAAGAAGTTGCCCGCTCCAAGAACCCAGATACCAAGGAAGCACCAGCTAATGATTTAAAAATCACTTTTGTTGAATTTGAAGATAGGCCATAGGACTTATTGTATTAGCACATTGCATTCTCGTGTAATTATTAATTAGAATATAGTTAAGGCAATGCCAAGTTCTTGTGACATTTAATTTAATGTACTACACTTTCTCGGTTTATATGGTATATGTATGTTGCTTTGTGCTCTCATTCGTCAGCATGTTTTATTTTACACGCTATTTGTTTCTTAGCATATTTTATTTCACATGCCATTTATTTCTCAGCATGTTTTATCTCACACATTCATTTTTCCTCGGCATGTTTTATTTCACATGCCCATTGTTTTATACTATCCATTAACTGTTTGAGGTGTAGACTAGCTACATTACTCGGCCGTAAGGTTAATTTGTATAAGTCGTTAACTGCGTTAGGCTAGAACCTAGATTAGTTCGTTTGTTGTACAGCATGGAACTTGTTAATTCAGTAATCGTAACCAAAATACAATGAGACTTCAAATATATAATTGTCATAAATAAGTACCAATCTTACAAACATGTTGGCTGCTGCCAAATGAGAGATGATAGAAATTATCCGGCATTAATTGAAATAAAATTTCAGATTCTCGGCGTTCGAAGCTCGAGGGATGATGGATCCATCTAACCTTTCTAGTCAATAGGCCTCCTCGCCAACAACTTCCCATATCTTGACAGGATCCTCTCAATTTGCATTGAGCTTTCCCTGAGTTGGTTGCACACCAATTGCTTCCATCTTACGGCAAACCAAATCTTTAGGTTGAAAAACCTTATGCTTCACTTTCTGATTGTAGTAACTTGCTATTATATGTTGGTATGCCGCGACCCTAGCTCTTGTAATGTCTCGAATTTCCTCAATAGTATCTAGATTCGTTGTTGATTTGACTTGATTGAGCATAACATTAAAATTATGCATCCGTAGATTAGGCAAGTCCAGCTCAATCGACAACATAGCTTTAGGGTTGTAGGCTAACTTAAATGGTGTCTCTCTCGTTGTAGTTCTGTAAGTGGTTCTGTATCCCCATAGGACGTTTGGTAGTTCATCGACCCACTTCCCCTTGACTTGATCCACTTTCTGTTTCAAGCTATGCAGTATGATCTTGTTTACAGCTTTGACTTGTCCATTTATCTAAGGGTGTACTATAGACGTATAGTTGAGCCGAATGCTGTACCCCTTACAAAATGTCTAGACCTTATTGCTATTAAATTATGGGCCGTTGTTTGTAACTATTATGTAGGGAACTTTGAATCTTGATATGATGGAGTTGAAGATGAAAGCTTCCACTTTCTATTCGGTGATCTTTGCTACAGCCTTAGCCTCAACCCATTGGGTAAAGCAATCCATAGCGACAATGGCAAATTGTCGTTGGGCGGTAGACTTTGCAAAAGGGTCCAAGAATATCTAGCCCCCACTAGGCAAAAGGTTAAGGGCTGGTTAGGTTATATAGCTCATTTGCAGGTGCATTACTCGGCGACTTGTGCTTCTGACATTAAGGACACTGCTGGACAATGTCCTTTGCATCTTCTCTCATAGTCAATAACAACTGAGTTATAGTACTCGAATGTTTAGTGTTTATGCCTTTACATGATTACTGCATATACTACCATATAGTTCAAATAACACCCTCTGGGCATCCCTCAGGAAAAGGCATCGAAGGTAAGGTTGAGATATGTTGTACTTATATAGCTAACCATTAATCAGGGTATAGTTTGCAGCCTGGTAAGCCAATCTTTATGCCTCCTTTTTGTCATCAAGGACAGTATCATCTTTTAGATAATTCACTAGGGAATCCATCCACGATTCTTCTCTTGGGCAAGGAGCTAACTCACAGCTCTATGATAGATTTGCTAAACTTTTCTACGGGAGAAACTTAACGAAAAGTTTCTCATTCAGCTCAGGGAATGCCATACTAGCCAACATTGATAGCTTGTCGGCAGTGATATTCTTACTTCTTGGAATTTTGTGAATAGAGAATGATAGGAACTCTTCTACGAGCGTTTGTACCACCAATAGGTACTTGCTTATCTCTTCTTCTCTTGCTGTGTAACTTTCAATGACCTGATTTACCATCAACTGGGAATCAAAGAACACTTCGAGTTTCTTGGCACCAATTTCTTTTACCAATTTCAATTCAGTGATTAGAGCTTCATACTTTGCTTCATTGTTACTAGCTAGGAATCCAAATTTTAGAGCGTAATGGACTTTAACATTATGGAGGCCTTGAAGGACTTGGCTTGCATTGCTTCCTTCTCATGTCGAAGAACCATCAATATAAAGAAACTAGATAGGTTTCTCGGCGATCTCTATACATTCTTCCTCTCTCGTGAACTTAGCTACAAAATTCGCCAGTACTTGGGCCTCTAGTGCTGTTCTAGGTTTATATTGTACACCATGGGCACTGAGCTCTAAGGCATATTTCAACATCCTCCCTAAGGAGTTAGGTTGCTGCAATGCTTGCCGGAATGGTTGATTGATGAAGATAATAATCTGGTGAGCTTCAAAATACAGCTTCAACTTTCTCGCTAAGACAACCATTACTAATACAAATTTTTCAATCTTTATGTACCAAAGCTCTAGCCCTTGCAAAACATGACTCACGTAATAAACGGGTCGATGCTTTTTGCCGTCAATTCAAATAAGTACAGAGGAAAGCACTTGGCAACTGACTAATAGATACAAGTATATATTTTCTCCTAGAATAGGTATTGAGAGTATCGAGGGTGACGCAAGAAATTCCTTAAGCTCATTGAAAGCTCGTTTGCAATCGTTGGTCTAATTGAATTCCTTTGGATTCTTCAAAATTTTAAAGAATTCTGCACACCTATCTGCACTACTCGACATGAATCTGTTAAGGGCGGCAATTCATCCGTTGAGTTCCTGCACCTCCTTGACCATGCGAGGTGATTTCATATTCCTTATGGCTTCAATCTTTCTCAGATTGGCCTTAATGCCATGTAATGTGACCATATACCCGAAGAATTTCTTAGATGTTGCGCCAAAGACACACTTTTGTGGGTTGAGTTTCATGCTATTACTCCTCAATGTGGCAAACGTTTCCTCCAAATTAGCAAGATGCTGATCTTCCTTCATGCTCTTCATAATAATGTCATCTACTTATACTTCAACAATCTTGTAGATTTGAGATTTGAACATCTTCATTTCTGATCTTTGGTATGTGGCACCAGCGTTCTTCAACCTAAAGAGCATCACTATACAACGGTACGTTCTAAAATTGGTAACGAAAGATGTGTGGACTTCATCCACCTTGTCCATCCTGATTTGATTGTAATTGGAGAAAGTGCCCATAAAAGAAAGCAACGCATGTCTTGCAGTTGCATCTACCATCTGATCAATTTTTGGTAGTGGGAAATAGTCCTTAGGACAGGCCTTGTTAAGATTCGTTAAGTTTATGCACATTCGCCATTTCCCGTTAGACTTCTTGATTAGCACACAATTTGCTAGCCAAGTCGGATAAGGCTCTTCCTGGATGAATCTTGCAGTTAACAATTTCTAGACCTCTTCTTCTATTGCCGCTTGTCTCTCTAGTGCAAAATGTCTCTTATTCTGTTAGACCACCTTTACATTCGGGTCAATCTAGAGCTTATGTACCATAACGTCTATTGGAATACCAGGCATGTCTGATGGTGACTATGCAAACATATCAGCATTGGCTTATAGGAAGTCAATCAGACTTTACTAGACATCAGCTGACATGGGTTTTCCTATCCTTGTCATCTTTTCGGGATCGTTTCCCAAGGGCATTTCCTTTGTATCATTCTCGACATTCTCTATGTCGACTGACTTGCCTTTTGAGCAGGTCTCGACTTGAAATACTTCCTCTCGCCTTAAGGTCCTTATATATAAGGATCGTACCAATTGCTGATCCCCTCTGCATACACCAACCCTTGTGGGAGTAGAAAACTTGGCTTTTAGATGTGTTGTTGATGGGATAATGCCGAATAAATGTTGGCATAGCTGTCCCATTATCATGTGGTAAGGGGACCAACATTTGACAACGAGAAAATCCGCTTTGTCCTCTATAACATGCTTGTTATCCTCGATCTGTATCGGCAAAGAGATAACTCCAGCTACTTAGATAAGTTGATTATTGAAGGCATATATGTCATACTTATAAGACCACAGCTGTACTTTGATCTTAGGCCTCATTTGATCGAAAGCATGCTGGAAAATGATATCGGCTGAACTTCTTATGTCAGTAAGAATCTTCTTGACTTTAAAGTTGGTGACTCTTGCATTAATGACAAGTGCATCATCATGCAGCCTTTACCCTCAAAATCCTCTTCTTCGAAAGATATTGTATTGTCAATCTTGACCCTTTTTCTGTAAATATTGCAAATGTAATTCTTGGTGTTGGCCTATATTAGGTTTGCTGACAATGGTATCATAAGTATGGCTATATTTTACAACTGCTTGCTATCCTTACATATTAAGGGGGATGTCAAGTCAAGAGTGCTCCACGTGTCTTAATAGTTAACTCAGCAACTGCCTTAGAAACAACAACCATCTATAAATACTAGAAAGAAACTTGGTAAGACCTCTTGAACACTCCTCATTCTTATACTTACTTTACTAAATCACCATTCTAACTTAGGCATCAGAGTGGCCTTACCGAACTGGCCTTGGTACCAAGTATTTTTACTCTCTTTTGCAGGAATATTTCTTGACCCCAAAATTCACCAACAACAAGGTTAACATCCCTTGCATCTCTTATGGTCATTGCTGGTTGAGTGTCATCCTCTTTTTCCTCTCTTCTCTTTTGAGATGGTCTTTCGATTCTTTCAGCATCATGCATTAAAAATTTTCGTAGGTACCTACATTGTATTGCATCTTCAATTGCATTTTTGAGTTGAATGCACTCATTTATATTGTGACCTTTGTTACGGTGGAAATCACAGTACTTGTTCGAATTTCTTCTTGAGGGATTCCTTTGCATTCTTTCTAGCCACTAGAGGATACCTCTCTCCTCACGTACCTCTATCAAAATATTCGAGATTGAATGATTGATAGGTGTATGGGATGAGAATGTCGAGATCCTTAGTCTCTTCCTCTCGACATCTGAACTGTTGTCGTTGACTGAGCTAAGCCTATCCTTCACATTTTTCCATTTATCATTCTTTCCATCTCCTCTGCTCTGATTGGCCTCTCGTCGTGCCTTTATGTTGTCTTTGTATCGGTTATATGAGGTGGCTTTAGCCTTAAACTCAGCGAAAGTTTTTAGCTTGTTCTTTACGAGAGACTTAAAAAAGTCTCCATGAGGTTTGACTCTATTGATTACGGCGTTGAGGGCTATACTTATATCCAGTTCTAGGATTTGGACCATCTTGGCTATAAATCTGGCTAAATAATCCTTAATTGACTCATCGGACTTTTGTTTGATGGTGTTAAGGATTGAAGAGTCCTTAACAAGAAGTTTGCTAGCAAGAAAGTGTTGAAGGAACACCTCTGCTAGTTCATTGAAATATGAAATGGTATTTGGTTTCAAGTGTTTGAACCATGTGTTCTCTACATTCCCCAAGGTTGAGGGAAAGGTTTGACAGGCCATCGCATCTCTTAAACTATGCAATTTGGCCAATGTCTGGTAGTACTCCAAATGATCTTCAGGGTCTTTTTGTCCCATCATATGTTTCTAACTGGGGTAGCTTAACGTGTTGAGGTATTACTTCTTCCAAAATCTTTGGGATGAAAGGACTTGTCTTGATTTGGAATTGTTTGGTTGCTGTAATAGGGGTATTGACATACGAGGGTCCTGTATGATGCACGTGCTGTGGTTGCTTGCCCTTATCAATCTTCTTGAAAGTAGGAACTGAAGGTCTTGTTGGAACCTCAGCTTGCTCTTTTGGCAATTTAGGTGAATAAACAGAATCATCGACATTGTTAGCATCATGATCGCCATGCTCTTTGTCTTGATTCAGGTGAAAACTTTTATGAAGAAGGTTAAGGAATTGTTCATGTTTTTTACTTAACTCAGAATTTTCTTTGGCTAAATCGAGACAAAGTTACTCGAGTCGAGCTAATTATTGTTCATCAGCATGCCGACTCCCCCTCTTAAGGTGGTAGGAGGAAGTCCTAGCACCTGCACTTCTAGTCATCCTAGTTCTAGCGTTATGGTCGTGTTTAGAGAAAAACAGATGGTGCCAAATTTTGTTAGTGAATCTTGGGATGAGGAAAAATCCTACAAAAGAAAGTGAAATACTTGGTACTGGGGCCAGTTTGGTGCGGTAACTCCGATGCCTAAGTTAGTAAGGTAACTTAATAGAGTATGTGAATAAGAAGTGTCAAGGGACCTTACAAAGTTTCTTTCTTGCATTTATAAATGGTTGTAGTGTCCAAGGCAGTTGTCAAGATAACTGTTAAGACAAGTAAACATGTAAAAGCTTCTTGACTTGACATCTCTCCTAATATGTAGGGGTAATAGGTGGTTGTGTAATATAACCGTGCTTATGATAACTGTTTGCTCCATAGACTTGAATTCAAACCAGGAGTGCTTCTTATACTTGTCATAAATGCCGTATATCATCTATCCAGTGTGAATGCTAAGAGAGTTGGTTACATAGCATCCCAGCAAATGAATGATCAAGTGTCAGATGAGTAAAAACTGACTATCAACACTAGCAATTTAGATTTATGTGTTTTTGAGTTGAAGTTACCAACAAAGGGGAAGATGAATGGCCCTAGTGTTAATGTTGTTGTTAACAACAATGAAAGTGGTGTCTAATACTATAGTTAACAAACACCGGTGACCTACAAAAGCATAGACGAGCTGTTCAATGAAATGGCTATGATGATCATCAAGTTAACTCATGTAGTTCATAAGTTAATCACCATTGACTTGTTGAAGTTCACCAAAATACCCCATGAGCCATTCCTACTTGTAAAGATGCCATATATGATGCTTAGCAAAATTAAAGGCAATTTCTAACTTGTTAAGCTTAAGGTGGAGCAGTAGGATGACCTATTGGAAGAAGGATTAATTTGGAGGACATGGAGGAAGAAGGGGACAAGGAGCACTATGAAGCGGAAGAGCGAGCTTACACACCATGAGTTGTTGATTAAGTAAAGTTACAAGTACCAACCTTTAGTGGTATTGATGATGTAGATGAGTATCTTGATTGGGAGGAAAAGGTTAAGAGAATCCTTGATTATTACCAGTATGAAGATTGCAACGAAGTGAGAATTTCTATCCTCAAGTTCTTAGTGGAAAAGTCTTTATGCCATAAGGAGGCCAGAAGGTTATCATGAAATCAGGACTTGCACAAAAATGAGGAGAGTCATGAAGGTAAGATTCATCCTAGGCTTCTACTTATAAGACACTTTTGCATTGTTGTAAGAACTTAAGTAAGGAAGCTATATTGTAGATGAGTACATACGCAAGTTTCAGATGCTTATGATCCATTGTGTGGTTAGTGAGCCAGAAGTTTGGATCATATTGAGATTCCTTAATAGGTTGAGATACGAGATTCAAGATGTTGTTGAGCTCCAACAATTCACCACACTTGATAAAGCCATAAGAATTACTTAATGTAAGGAGAGGTAGGGAAGGAAAATACCAATTCAAGCTCCATTAAGCTGGCATATTCCATCCAATTGACTTATCCAAGGCAGTTCCTAGCTCATTCTAATTAGGAACTAAGTAGAAGGGATGACAGTGGATGTAAACAAAAGGGTTGATTGACTAAGAAGGGTGTATCGAAGAGGTTTGAAAGAGGTTAGTTGTTAGGCAAGAAGACATGTGAGATTAAGTACTTTAAATGTTAGTGTTTTGGATACATGGTCGCCTAGTATCCAAATTGTTGTAGCATGGTCATAAAGGGAGAAGTCTAAATCTCTAAAGTAGATAATATTGATGAAGAGATTGAAGAGAGGATTGAAGTATAGGATGATGCCAAGAAGGCTTAAGATAGGCTTATATAGGAGGGTCGACATGTTGCATACTATAGCAAGAAGCTCGAAAGAGTTTCCTTATGCCCTTATCCAAGTTTTAATGATTTGACAATGGTACTTGCTACCCAAATAGTTTACTATATATACTAACCATGAGTCACTATGGTATTTAAAAAGTTATTGATCAATAGAAATTTAGTGTTATTAGGCAATAATATTTTAAGTTCTTTTAGCATTTATTATAGCTCTTTTATTTTTTTCATTTTAATTATGGAGATGTCATTGAGGCTATTGAGAGTATTTAACCTCCTTATTCCATTGTAATAGTTTATTAATGAATAGAATATTTCTTTTGAGTCTTAAAAACTCTCTTTTCTACTCTTATTAATCATATTAGATTATGGTGACTAAACCCTTGAACAAGTGCATCATATCACGATTGTTCAAGTGAGTGATTATTATTTTAGTGAGTCATATTTATTGGAATATTCACTCAAACCTAACCTATATAATCGAACAACCTTAAATTCCTTAAATATGGAATTTTCTAACAAGTTCGATTCGAACAGGTTAGTTGATGTGCTAGTGATATCGATCTTAGGCACATCATATAGGGTTCTTCTTATATTACTAGAACTCATTCCTATATGATTTAGCATCTCTTAAAACTTAAAAAAAACCTTATAGGGTTTTTCCTCCTATTATTGAAATCTTCCCCTATAAGGTCATTATAAACCTTATACCCAACTACCCTACTTTGATTACATCAAATATTTTATTTTGCTTTTAATTTTTTCAACTATTGTAGCATATTCTTAAAGGATTTTCTTTAAAATAAATACTTAATATACATGTTAAACTTTTTTAAAAAAATTTGAGAGATAATGTCAATGAAATATGGACATTATGATCTATAAACAAATGCTCAATATTCTTAACATGCATGTGTTTAGGATAAGGTTTGCATATGTTGAGAGGAAATTTTATTATTAATTTATTACTTTCTACTAATCAGGTTTCCCATCAGTTTTTTTTTTTTCCTTTTTGTAGTTGCAAAACCTGATTGTAGACCTTATGGGGTTTTGAACCATATTCAAGAACCCAATAAAAACCTTGTAGAATATTATGTAGGGGTAGGGAGTAAGGGGGTAAATTGCACTTAAAATACTTATGATTTTGGCCTTGTTTTTTTTTTTTTTTAATTAATATTGGGTACTCTTGCTTTTATTTTTTGCAATTAAGTTACCAATGTTTTACAAATATAACAATTTAAATATTCGTTAAAGGCATCATTTGTTTAAAACAAAACAAGGGAAAAATAACCTTCTTCTTCCATTGAACAAAAGAAAAAAAAAACTCTAAACATTGATTAGTAACCCTAACCTTATTTCACTTATAGCCCTTGGATAAGACCCTAGAAAGAATTGTTAAACGAGAGAGTCTAAGATTTGGTGAACATGATAGGGATTAGCAAGTAATCATATTGTATAAGGTATCTACCCATACCTTGCTTGATTGGATAGATTCCGTGCAGGTATTAAGGGTCATAGGGTAGATTTTCCAAAACTAGCTCCTACTAGGTAGGTTATGTAACAATTCGACCATAACTCCTCCCACTAAGTTATTGTTCACTTTAGCGTAAAACATTACATTGCACAGTTTTGTCCCCTAATATAGTAGTTTCTCAAGAGGTCACCTATCCTAGGATTGCCCAAACTTAAGTACACTTAACTTTGGAGTTTCAATATACTGCAAGTTGCTATATCATAAGATACCTCAATGATTAGAGTTTTGTCACTTAGTATTTAAGCAGTATTACAATCTACCTCTTTATAGAGTTGGTGTCCTTGTCAGTTTTATTATACAGGTCTTGAACCACCGCCATTACTAGGTAGGGACTTTATCCTTTTGATTAGTGGACTACTCTAATACCACTTATAACGATCTCATCATAACTCCTCTCACCAAGGTATTGTCTACTTTAACATGGAATGCTGCACGGTTTTATCCCCTAGTACGGTAGCTTCCAAAGTGGTTACTTATCATATGATCGACATAGCTTGAGCACGATTAATTTTGAAATTTCAACACATTCTAAGTTGTTATATAAAAAGGCACCTCAATGATTAGAATTTTATCACATAGTATTAAAGGGGTATTATAAAGTACAAGTACGAGGTTTTCCTACTCGATATCTATATTTGAACATGTACTCTATGGTATAAAGAATACCTTGTATCCCCTTTATAAAAAAAATTATTAAACAATACCAACGAAATATTATATTTTTCTGCTAATAAATGTATTATAAAAGAGAAAATAAAAAGAGTCCAAGAACATAAGTTAATAACTTTAAACAATTAAACCTAATATTTCATCTCTTGCTTTACATTTTCCATTCTTCCCCCTTGTTCTTTCTCATTCGCTAAATAGTAAGATTACATAAACTTAAAATAATAAAGATAGAAAATTAGTTTTCTTATTTTAAAAAAATTTTGCTATAGGTTTCAATAGGTTTTTTATATAACTTGTAATATCATATATATATATATATATATATATATTACTTTTTAATATCACATAAACTTGAAATTTAAGAGAAAAGAGGCAAAATTTACATATACCTTGTACTTATAGGTTTTTAGGGTATAAGCTCTAAGGTGATTTTAGAGTGCTCTAAGATGATTCTAGGGTACTATAAGGTAAGTTCCTATACTAAAATTTAGAAATGTATACCTTAAAGGGTAGGTTATGGGTAAGGTCTTATAACTTACCCATCTTATACTCGCTCACCTTAATTGTTAAGGTTAGTGTTGGTTTTCGCAGTAGTAATTTCATGATTGTCCGGTGTTCTTTAACATGACAATATAAAAAATTGACTAAGAAATATCAGTAGGTAAAAGCTTTCATTTATAGTAATGTTAATTTGTGTTGCACTAAAATTACATGTAACATCTTGAAGTAAAGAAACTTTATTTCTATATAAATTTCAATTCATGTGTCAAGATCATTTATAAACTATAAATGTCCACTACAGGATTGACACTTTAGCCCAAAGAGCCGCTATGTCTTTTGTATGTATTGGCTTAATCCATTAGGTTTAGAAGTCCAAGTCCTTGTTAGATACTAATGATACAAACTTATCGTGCCACTTGTGAATCTTGAATTCTAACCTGTCTATGAACTTACGCCTATGCTTTGAGCAGCAATGTATCACCCGTCAGGCTGCCTTCGAATAGTGAAGAAATATCAAAATAGTTGAGGTGTAGCCTTGGCTTTGACTTCAACTTCGACTTTGACTTTGACTTCTTCGTAGACTATCTCAAAGGCTGCTAGAAGCCGATATGTGTTGGGTGAGAACATACTCTGCGTGACTCTAAAATAGTTAAAAAAGCCCTTGACAAAAGCCGAATAAGGGAAGTGTAACCCAAAATCTAAATATTTCAGGTGTATATGGAACTCGCGCTCTTTGGGGAAGCATACCCTCTCCTCATCTCTCGGCCACCTCAAGTTCCACTTCTCGAGAAGATTTTGCTAGTATTGATTATATTTTGTGACAAGAACCCTGTCGACGGAGCTAGCGGTTCCATCTAGAGAATCATAAAAATAGGCTATCGTGTTAAACATATATCTAGCCGAGGACCTCCCTTCCTTATCCTCCAGATAATCATCTATAGAGAGCTCATTGATCTAAGCAAGTTTATCCTACCTTTTCTCCATGTTGTTGGCTAAACTACCCAAAGAATGAGCTGCCTTACTCCTTATTTGGAGGGGAAAAGTGGCTTCACTCTCTGTTGCCTCAAAATCGGATAGCACAAGTCGATGAGAAACTTGGTGAACCATACTTGAATGGTTATGTGAAATGATACAACACAAATTGAAGAATTCGAGTTGAAGATGAGGAAATGAATGAAAGTTTAAGATGTGACTAGAGAGGCCAATTTTGACTACAAATATTATCTTATATAAGAAAGTTTCATCTTCATAACTACAAATCTGCTTCTAACAATAATGATGCGTTGATATGGTAATCCTGTAGATTGTTGATGTGTGTCTCATGATAGAAATCTAATGGCTAAAAATTCTCTAACAGTTATTAGGCTTGCCACAAAATAATGACCTAGGTGATAGATGTCATGCCTCTAATTTCTTGGCTTCTCGAATGGGCGAGAGTTTAGAAATGGTGACCTTTTGGCCGGGATGTGATTAGTCCTATTTCCCATATTACTTTACATAAATCTAAACAATCTCTCCCCTACTTGACTTCTAGTGCAATATATATATGTGTGTAACTCCCTTTATTGATTACTCGAACACGGGAGTTGGGGGGCAAATGTTGATAGTCAGTTTTCACTCATCTGACACTTGACCTTTCATTTGCCGAGATATCATGTAACCAACTCTCTCAGTATTCGTACTGGATAGATGATACATGGCATTTATGCCAAGTATAAGAATCACTTCTAGTTTGAATTTAAGTTTGGCGTGAATAGTTATCATAAGCACAGTTATATTACAGAACCGATTGCTACTCCTACATATGAGGGCATTAGATGGTTCTAATGTTAATGGAGTTGGCATTTTTAAGTCATATGTCCAAAGTTTGAGTCTTACTTTACATAGGTGGCACCAATTATTGACGGGTGATTCTTGTTTCAATATATGAACACTTGCAACATGAGAAAATGGTTATGAGGTGCGTTGAAGGGTGCTCCGGCGTGGCTACTCCAATGCCTAGGTTAGTTCCCTTATCATGTAGAGAGAGATATTAAGTAGTTATGGTGTTGAGAGAATGGAAGAGAGTCCCCTTATCTAAGGTCTTGGTTGGTATTTATAGTAAGTCTATGGAGATGTCCTTGGACCGGGTCATTGGACTGGGCTTAGATATTGGACTAAGTAATATAAGCCCACATAACAATTATCCAAAAATGCCTATTAACAATTAGTGGTAAAATTGTTGATAAACAAAGCATCCATTTCTTTTTAGCTAATAATTAACTTTTGTTTGATCATTTGGTTAAAGGCAAATGTACTATTTTGTTAACTTTTTATTTTATTTTCAAACATGAAATAACTATGCTAATTTTCATAGAAACTGCACCATCCACCTTAAGCACATTACATCAATTGTCCTTGTGATCTAATAATTCTGTTCACAATACAAATAATTTTTTGTTACATGTTGTAGGATTAAATTATGTTTATTTAAGTTTATTCAAAATCCCATGATTATGCATATCCACCATGGTGGAGGATTTAAAAAAAGGGTGATTTGGACTTATGATAGCGAGTTTATTGAAGTTATTAATATATTTTTTGATAATATTTCCATATATACATGTGTTTCATTTTGTATAAGGTTATTTTAGACTTTCCATACAACTTTAATGTAACATTATGGTTTTATTATACTATAAATACATTGTAATCATACATTGTAACTCTATTCTCAATTATCAATAACACAGACATCATTTACTTGTATATGGTATTAGAGTTGTGAAAACCTTAAATTTTTTTTTTCTCATCATTCTCTTATTCTTCGCTTATCGACTTCACCCTTTACATTTGCTTATCAACCTATACTGTCATCAGCCATGGAAAAAAACATAGAATTCACAATACAATCTCTTTATAGAAGCATCATCACTCTCACCTCTCTCATCACCACCCAACTACCATCAAACCTTCGCTGTTACCTCTCTTATGGCACCTACAGTTGAGTCTCCTTGACTATTATCATTGATCCTACTACCACTACTACCTCTATTGTTAACTAGTCGCAAATTCCTACATACCTAGCAACCATTGATAGAAATAACAACCTTACCACCCTATCTAACCAAACCTATACATCCATTAACCTTTTTCTCTCAACCTACATTGCTTAAACCTCTCCCTCTATTTTACCCATACTATTCTCTTCATCACATACTGCTCCATCCCCCTACTTGCCTTCCTCATCTCTCCCTACAATTCCTTCTCCTAACATACCTCGACCCCTCTTGTTCCAACCATTAGCTCATCTTTCGTTACCAATGTCACACCATTCAACATCTCTAATGTCGTCACTATAGAATTCAACTTTGACAATTACTAATTGTGGTCCTCACTCATGATATCACACCTTATTTCTTTGTACCTTTTCAAGTATGTCAATGGTACCTTTATAGTACCACCTCAAGATATTATGACTCTTACTAGCACCTTACCTTTCCGAAACTTAGATTATAGTAGTTGTTTGTGACTAAACCAACTAGTTTGTGCCTCTCTTCTTACCACAATATCCATTTAAATTCTTATGGAGATTCACAACATTTTACCTACCTATGATATCTAACTAGCCCTTCATTAGCATTTTCTTGAAATTCCCTAGCTCAAGGAATGGAATTATAGCAAAGTCTCCTTAATCTTCACCTATAAAATAGCTCTATCTTTGATTATTTGCATAAGCTTAAATCCATTATTGATTAGTTCACCTTCAAAAGTCAACCCCTCAATCAGTCAGCCCTTATTACTCATGCTCTTTACAGACTCCCTTGCAATTATGGTCCCTCCAAGTTTTGAGCAAGTCTCTGCCAAGTTACTTAATTAAGAGTAATGGCTCAAGTGCTATGATATTGATGATGCTAATACTTCACTTCATACAACATTCTCTACTTAGATCAACCCTTCTACTTCTTAAGGTTGAGGCTATGGTTGTGGTTGCTTAAGCTCCAAGGGGCATACTTACTCTCTTATTACCCCTCAAAACTTCTCTTATTGTCAATCCTAGTAACCTTCTTCCTCTAGATGCACTTCATCTAGTTCCTCATAGATCTCTTGGTCAGGCTCCTCTACTAGACTCACCTATGAAATCTGCAATAAGCTAGGATACTTAATCTTACATTATTATCATCGATATAATGAGACGTATGTCAATGCGCTGTAATCCTTCACTACATTATCTCTTGGCAAATCCTACGATGTTGTCTGGTATACTAACTCAAGTGCTAGGTACTATAGGATTCCCGATGTAGGTATACTCAATGATCTTACACTATATGTTGGTTTTAAAAAAGTTGTGGAAAATGGTGCATTATTGCCAATATCTCATATAGATAGATGATTTACCTTAATTATGCCTATTTTATAAGTAGATATTATCGTACTTTCATAGAATTTTTAGTGTAATTTAATATTATATTTGTTAACCTTTTATTTTAGTATTTTATTACACTTAAATTTTTGATAGGAAAAATGCACAAAGTTGAAAAATATACACATGTTGATGTGAAGCATATGAGATTCTAAGGATGGAAATTTGGTATAAGAGCTTCATGACTAAGAAGAGTAGGGCTTGTATAAGTACACTTCTATATGCTTGTCCAAAATAAAGAGTATACACCATGTACTTAAGTTGAAGAGGCTATGTTCCAAATTATACAAACTATGTATATCTTAATCCTAGGCTGTATATCTTTTATATCTAGCAAAAATTGGAGATTTATTCATAAAAGATACAATTATATCTTGTAAGGTTACTTCCCTATGATTCCTTATATCTATATTATTAAAGCCTTAAGGGCTTTATATGATTGCCACCTATTAAAATTACTCTTTGGTCCTTGATCTAATAATGTATAACCAAAAAAAAAAAAAAAGCTGACACTAAGCTATATTTGAAAACTATAAAATATCTTATAAGATAGATATATTTGTCAACTCGCTCAATTTTCTTTTCCTATATCTTCTCTCTCTCTTAATTAAAGTCTCTCTCTTTCCATGTTTAGTTTTTTCCTTAAATCTCTCTCACTCTAGCCCTAACAACATCAATGTAACCATCACATTGGAGATAGATTTGTACACATTCACATTCCATTGAACACTCGATACCTTTTCATTAACACATTTCTATTGTCTATTGACACATTTACATAATTTTTTAAGATAAGAAAAAATTCCTTCAGAGAATAAAATTAAGAAAGAAAGATTATCACAATAATTTGAAGGGAAGAAAATATTTCAAATATTATAATCTTTTTAAAGGGGAAAAAATTACTTCAAATATTTAGTTAGAAAGAGATAAATGATAATTTATGATCTTAATCTATTTAAAGGTGGTAAAAATGAAAACGTTTCTTCTAAGTATTACCGAAAGAAATATTAGCAAAGGAGTTCCTAAAAGATGGTCATGCAAATATCTCATAATCTTATCTTCCTTTTTTCTTTCGTATTGGACATTATTCTTTTGCACTCTTTCGAACATTCATTTGTGGTAAATTTGTACTATGAAGTAAATAAACTATGGTATCATTACCATTATTATTCTACTTTGAATTAAAAAAGATAAATATTTATCTAGTTTTACACCATTGATATTATTCAACAATTTATATGTAAACATTTTTTTCTAGTATTTTCAATAATTACTATTACATTTAATTAACTATGTAATTTTATTGTAATATTAATATTTCAAGTATTTGAGTTGTTAAACTTGCACATGCATAGTGAGGGTAGTATCCACCAATATAAATAGATAGCCTTGTAAATAGAATAGAGGATAAACAATAGATAGTAGATTTTTATTCCTGTCATTCAATTAAGTCTAGGGCTTTAGAGGAGCAGTTTGTTTTCTTTTCGAATTTCAACATCGAGAATAATAGGAGCAGAATTTGATCTTGAATCAAATATTGGAACTCCTTATAGGTTGTTTTCATTCTTTTTAATGTATTCTTGATTTGGATATTGCTTTCCATATTATTTCTCTTGTGTGCTTAGTTAAATTGTTAATTAGATTATTGGATTATTAGTTAATGAATTGATTGTTTGTTTGAAGTCTTTAATTCCTTAGCTACTAAACATATATTTTAACTTTGTTGAAATATTATGTCATCCTCAAACTGCAATGCTCACCACGTTAGAACAAAGTCAACCAATTTAGGTTTAGCCTTCCAAGATGTCTCTCAATCCTTATCGTACTTGCTGCCTAAGGAAATCTAACCATCTTTCATTCCAACAATCATCACATAGAGTGCAAAAGCTCTTAAATTTGATTCACTCTATTGTATGGAAGTTACTTATTAGATCCAGTTTAGGTTATTGCTATTATGTATTCTTTGTTGATGATTGCACTAAATACTCATGGACTTTTCCAATGCATAGTAAAAGCAAAGTTATGTCTTATTTTAATCATTTTAAAAATTTCCAATTGCGTAAAATTTTTTCATAGTGATAGTAGCGAATAGTTTATTAATAAGGACTTCAAATCGTTTCTACACGATAATGGCATATGCTTTGAGCAATTTTGCATTTACACTGCTCAACAAAATGGGTTAGCTGAACATAAACATTGCCATATTATTGATTTGGCTCACACCATTTATCTCCATGTCTACTTATGACCCACCTTTTGGGTTAATGCTATACTCACTACCATTTACACCATTAACCACCTACCATCTGTTATACTAAATTCCAAATCACCTTTTGAACTTCTTCACAACATGAAACTTGATTGCCAATTTCCTTGCACATTTGGATGCCTTTGCTTTGCTAACTTAACTCATCAGGCCTTAAATAAACTTCCCCCTCATTCCATGCCTTGCACTTTCACTAGCTATTTAACCTATGATAAGGGTTATCATTGCCTTGATCCTGCTTTAAGTCAAGTTCACATATGTCGCCATGCCATTTTTCATGAATTCGACTTTCCTTGCCATAAACTTGTATTACTTACACTTCCTCTAGACTTTCTACTTTCTCCTTTACTATTCCTACACCCTCAACTTTACTCGTAAGTGACTCCAACCCCCCTCCCCTCCTACATTCACAACTTCCTCCAACTCCCTCCTAACATCTAAATCGACCCCTCACCGTCGACTTTACACTCATTTGTTAAATTATTTTCTTAGATAATTTGAGTTGTTTTGAAATAATTCTGTTGAATTTGCTATTGTTTTAAGTTGTTTTTTATTTCAGGACTCAAATGAAGCAATGAGAAGAAAAGATAAGAATTTAGGCAATTTTTTAGAAGAATTTAATCTATTTTGAAGAATAATTTGAAGATAGAAAATGTTAAAGAGAGTTTGTTCAAGAAATAAGCAAGGAAGATGACTATCGTTGTCCTTCACAACCATGTTCCTTAGCCATGAAGCCGGCACCTTAAATTCCAAATTGAAGTTAAAAGGATTTTTTATAAGAATTCAACCACTGTTCCTTAGCCGTGATCCCTTTGTCATTAATTGTAAGACAATTTTTTGACAATTATTGCAAAGAGTAGTCTACGCCCAGCGATCACGCCCGTGGACCTTCAGTATAAGTTTATTCACTTGCTATTTGGAGATTATTCTACCAAACATTATAAATAGATGGTAGACATTTGTATATAGGAGGAGAGGGGAGAATAGATATAAAGTAGTCTTTCATTTATCATGCAAGTTTTCATCTTTATCATGATTGTAGTGTAAAGCTTGATATCTAGACTTGTGAACCATTGAGGTAACAATGTAGTGTATGATTAAGGTCTATGTTAATGTAATTCTCTTGTTCTTATTAATTCAATTGCTTGTTTTGTTTAGATTAAGTTGTTATTTCTAAAGTCTCAACATAATTATCTGATTTCATGTATTGAAGTCGCGAGGCTAATACATAAATAGATCTACCATAATTGAAGGGATTACTACAAGCTTAGTGATAAATTATAGATTCCTTCCAGAATTGAAAATTGTTTTTGTTTGTTTGTGGAATTCTTATTCCAAATATTGTTTTAAGGAGTTCTATCCTAGAAGTGATTCAGGTAGATTGTAATTAGGATTAGAATTTAATAGAGAAATGATTCCTATTAAATTAGCACTCGAATTCTTTCGGTTAATAAGAATAAAAAGCTAGTTAAAAACCATAAGTAACCACATATTGTACTTATGGTGATTAAAGTCTAGATATCCCAATCTATGGTTATTTAGTTTTATTCATTGTGGCATTTTTAGTTGATTTCTTATTAGTTTTTGTTTCTTCATTTTTATTCAATTTATCATCAATATCACAACCTATCATTAATTAGAGTAATTAGAATGGGTGAGTAAGTATTCAATCCTCCTAAGATCGACAACCTTGCATTCTAAGAGTTCACTATACTATTACTTGATAAGTGCACTTACCTAATAAGTGCAGTATATAGCCTATCAAGTTTTTGGCACCATTGTCAGATATTGTTGATCAAGAAAGCTCATTCCTTTATTACTCTATAATTTTACTTTTTTGTTGCTTTTCTATTTTTTCTATTAAGTCAATCAAAAATCTAATTTGAATTTTCTTGTTTATGTTGAGGAAACTTGCAGCGATGGCTAAGAACAACGAAGTATCGAAAACTATGTTCAACTACATCAAATCATCGACTAGTTGAGCCAACTTTAGTATTGTGAGACCAACTATCACTACAAATGAATTTATGATTTCACCAATCATCATCCAAATGGTTCAGCAGCAATTCTCATTTAAAGGCTCTCTAGAGGAGGATTGGCATGCACATCTTCCAAACTCTTTGGAGATATGCATAACTTTCAAAATCAATGGAGCTATGGATGATGTGATAAGGTTGAGATTGTTTCTGTTCTCTTTGTAGGGAAAAGTAAGGCAATGGTTAGCCTTACTATAAAATGACTCAATTACTTCTTGGGATTTACTAATAGAAAAATATTTAGAAAAGTATTTTGCTCCTGCTAGGATAGCTAAGCTTCAGAGTGATATCTCATCATTCACTAAGTCTAACGAGGAGACAATTTATGATTCTTTGAAGCATTTTAAGGAGTTGCTTAAAAAGTGTGCTAATCATGTTCTGCCACTTTGGATAAAGGTACAAACTTTTTACAATGGATTAAACTTTAACACTAAGTAATTTGTTGATGCATCTGCAGGTGGTACATTGAATTTAAAGATACCTAGTAAAGCTTACACTTTGTTCGAGAGCCTAGCTATGAATAGCTACCATTAGGAAGGTGATAAATTCAATAGGAAGAAACTAGTAATGAAGGATGTAGAGTCTACCACAACCTTGGTAATGATGGTGGGTTCATTAAAGAAAAGGTTAGATTCCTATCCTATGTTAGAACAACATTCTATGATTCCTAGTATAGTTAACCTAAGAGGATATATGCCACTGTATTATTAAAGACCATTTAATTGTAGCATAAATCAATGGGGTTTCCAGTGTTACCCTTATAATAATTGTGATAAGGAGTGTTTCTCCTATGCAGGTGATTATTTTTATGCAACTCAACCAAGGAATGTTAGTGTTCCTTATGGATTTCAAGCTTACCTCCAAAATAGGAGAATTCAAAATTAGAAGAGATGTTAACCAGGTACATACAAAGTAGTGATGCTAGATTATTGAGCATTGAGAAGTAGATAGAGCAACTTGCTAAGATTTTAGTTTAGAAGTAACCAAAGTCTACACCAAACTCAAGTAGATGTTGTAACCTTGAGAAGTGGTAAAAGCTATAAGTTGCTAAGCAGCTTGAAAAGACACCAGTCAACCTTAAAGCAATGATGGAGGAGCCAAAAGACAAAGTTGAGGAAACTTCTAAACCACCCAAGGAAGAACTAGAGCCTAAAAAAGTTAGAGAATATGAACCACCCATCCCATACCTTCAGAAGTTAATGAAAGAGTGCTTAGATGAGCACTATGGTAAGTTCTTGGACTTATTTAAACAATTACACATTAATTTACCTTGTGTGAAAGCGTTGTCGTAGATTGCCTATATATATAAAGTTTTAAAAGGAGTTACTCTCCAATAAGAAGAAACTAGAGGAACTACTTACAGTCATGCTTAGTAAGGAGTGTTCAGCCATCCTACAAAGCAAGCTTTCCACAAAACTAAAGGATCCATTAAGTTTTACTATCCCTTGTCTCATTGGAAATTTGTCTATTAAGTAAGAGGTGTTAGAATAAATTTAATTCCTTAGAAATTATTTAAGCAACTAGGCTTAGGTGAACCTAAACCAACTAAGATGAGCTTACAAATTGACTGACGAATTAGAAACATACCCTGAGGGTATAATTGAAGATGTGCTTGTTAAAATTGATAAATTCATATTTCCTATTGATTTTTTCATTTTAGACAACAATGAGGATATTGAGGTACCACTCATCTTAGGTAGACCCTTTTTAGCTATAGACAAAGCTGTAATAAATGTTAGTGACGGTAAGCTTACATTAAGGGTAAGAGAAGAAGAGATGGTAATTAAAATTAAAGCAATGAGAAAATGTGCTAAACAGGACAATACATGTTTTAGTCTTGATTCTACTAACTGTTTTGTATTTGATACTTTGTAGGAATTACTATCTAAAGACCCCTTTGAGTCATGTTTGATACAAGGAATTCTAGAAGAAGCATCTAGTGATCCAGATATAATTGAAGTGGAAGCTTAGCTAGAAATTAATCCTCCAATTCAAGAGTAGATAATTGAAAGGTTTGAGCATGCAAAGGAAGCAAAACTAAAACCTTCCATTGAAATGTGATCAGGCTTAGAGTTGAAGCAATTGCTAGATTATTTGGAGTATGCATTCCTAAAGGAAAACTCAAAGTTACTAGTGATAATTTCATTAGGATTGACTACCTAGAAAAAAGAGAAGCTCCTCAAAGTATTAAGGGATCACAAAAGAGTAATTGCTTGGAAGATTTCTAACATTGAGGAAATTAGTCCCTCGTTTAACATAAATTGAAGTTCACAAATCTATAGTATAACCATAAAGGCGCTTGAAATCAAATATGAAGGCAATAGTCAAGGCAAAAGTAATCAAGCTTCAGGATGTAGGCATGATTTACTCTATTTTTGAAGTTTTTGGGTTAGTCCAATGCAGGTTGTACCTAAAAAGAGAGACATGACAGTAGTACCAAATGAGCGAAACGAGTTGATTTTGATGAGAACAATTATAGGCTGGCGAATCTATATTGACTATAGGAAACTCAATGATGCTACAAGAAAGGATCATTTCCCCTTGCCATTTGTTGACCAAATGTTGGAGTGATTATCAGGTCATGTGTTTTATTACTTTCTAAATGGTTTATTTAGCTATTTTTAAATTCCAGTTCCCTTAGAGGACCAATCACGAACTACTTTAGTTTTAAGTTGGAAAAGGTTCCGTGTCATGGTATGAGAGGGGATAGTTTTAAGCCATAAATTTTCTTTGAAAGGCATAGAAATAAATAATGCTTAAATTGATACTATTGCTAAATTTCCCCCTCCATCATCTATTAGAGCGATAAGTAGTTTCTTAGGACATGCTGGGTTTTATAGAAGGTTTATTAAAGATTTTTCAAAAATAGCTAAACTTTTAACTTGGTTATTAGAAAAAGGATACTCCATTTATATTTTCTCAAGATTACTTGGATGCATTCAATACTTTGAAAGATAAATTGACTAATGCCCTGATTATGGTAGCCTCAGATTGGAGCTTACCATTTGAGTTAATGTGTAGTGCTAATACTATGCTATAGGGGTAGTTTTGGGTCAAAGGCAGGAGAAGCACTTCTAACCAATTTATTAAACAAGCAAGACTCTTACTAAAACTTAGGAGAATTACACTACCATGGAAAAAGAACCCCTCTAGTAACAGACTTTTCCTTTGACAAATTTAGGTCATATCTTATCCTTTCCAAAGTTATTATTTACATTGACCACTCTGCTTTATGATATTTGTTAAATAAGATATGTATCAAGTTGAGATTGATCAGGTAGAATCTCTTACTTCAAGAGTTTGACCTACAAAATTAGAGACCAAAAGGGAGTAGAGAATTTGGTAACCAACCATCTATCACACCTAAAAAATCCGTCACTAGAAAAGCTTAATGAATAGGAGATAAATGATGAGTTCCTAGGAGAGAAGTTGTACTAGGTAAGTCAAATGTGCTAAATGGGTTAATCCAACCTAGCCCATTTTGACCTACAGGTTATATGGACCAATCGATTTTGGCCTACATTTTAAACTGGCTAAAATTTTACCAACCTAGCCTACTTTGGAGGCTAAATGAGCCAACCTAGAAGCCAAATAAAGGTAATCATGAGGTTTCATTTAATGAATTAGCATTAGTTTTTTGACGACTCTTCTTGGACATTATCTTGATTTCCAAGTGTAAGAAGCCTAGATTCATTAAAGTTGCTATTTGGAATCATACCTATGCCACTAGGATGAGTTTTGTTACTCTCATTTTAAACATCAAAGTCATGCTAATTGCAAAATAAAATAAAAACAAAATTAGGCACATCATACAACAAAATATAATTTCTTGAAATGTGATACAAACCACTAACAACCTACAACTTATCCAGGGCAAATCACTAAGTCTAAAGATAGCCCTTTTCATATACAGTCGAAAACAAGCAAATTCATTTATGTGATATTGAAAGAAATTTCAAACAAATCTTGATTGGTGAAATATAATATGCTTGTCTAAATTAGGAATCAAATTAATGCAGACTATGATCCTTACAAACATAAAAGCAAAATAATTTTAATCAAGATAAAAATTTTTGTTTCAAACAAAAATGGTCAAGGCACATATATCATCATTCTATATTTTCTAACCAATCCAACTATGCAACATCATCATTAAGTTGAGAATATACAAAATCTTACGCTACATCATTTTAAATTTTGTTAGCAACTATATGTAGAATTTTCAATAGAATTTGAAGAAAATGCTAAGTTAGTATACATACCAAAAAGGGCAAAAGACAAAAATGGAAAAGTAGTATAATGTTAGATGAGGTGGATAGGTGGCAATGTAACATTGGTCCCGTACAAAGATTCTCTAAACATAGTAGGCGAGATGGATCAAGATGTGGCAACAAAGGGGGGTAAGACGAGAAGGGGCGAAGGGCGGTGACCAGTGAAATGGTAACAGACCAAGAGAAAACCACTCGGTTGGTAAGTGAGTCTCTCATCATTCGGCAAGAACCATTCAACAATAGTCAGTTGGATTACTTAGCATAGGGTCCTTAATAAAGGAATGGTCGGCATTGACACAATTGAGAGTATAGATCAACGTATAAGAATATGAGGAGCTCAAGGAGTTCTGCTACCTTCCTCCAATGTAAAGTTTCTCGTCATTAGTAGGTTGTTGAGAGAAGATTGGTTGGATGAGGGATTGGAGGCCTCGGAGCCATGTGCGAGTAATGAGACTGATGCTCGGTAGTTCATCATAAGTTGTCAACTTTATGTAGAATTTGGTAATTAGCTTTATTCTATGTATCTTAATGTTGCAAATACAAAACCAATGAGAGGTGGAGTAATAAAGTTGTATGCAAGCATTTCAATGGCCAACGAAGTAGGTAGTTTTTGCATAAGACAAGTTGAAAGAGATGGGAAAAGTTTAACATGATTGTGAATGTTTCTGCTTTTTTTTTTTTTAACTTCGTTCCTTTTTTCAAAAAATAAAAAGCAAGCTAATCTAGCTTGTCACGAGTTAGCTCACTTTAGCTTGTCATGAGTTAGCTCACTTTAACTCGTGAGTTAAACAAGTCAGGCTAAATTGACTAGCTTTTTATAAGGGTTGAAAAACTTGACCCTAACCGATTTTTAGAACAGATTAAATGAGTCGGTCCATGTACCAAAATCCATTTTCACATCTTTAACTAGATTATAGCAAAAGAAAAAGTTTTTCCATAATATTAAAAGTTACTTTTAGGAAGACCCTTATTTGTTTAAAATTGGTATAGGTAAAATAATTTGAAGATGTATATCCCATTTAGAAGGTTAGTAAATTTTAGAACATTGTCACGTAGGATCAATAAGAGGGCACTTGAGTGTGAATAAAATGGCTCATAAAGTCCTTGAATGTGATTTCTATTGGCCAACATTATTTAGAGATGTCTAAAAGTTTGTTGAACTATGTGACAGATGTTAGAGGGCAAGGAATATATCTAAAAGAGATGAAATGCAACAAAACTTGATTTTGATTTGCAAAATTTTTGACATTTGGGGTATTGATTTTATGTGACTATTTCTGAATTCAAATGGAAACAAATATATCATTGTAGCTATAAATTGTATCTAAGTGGATTAAAGTATGAGCTTTACCAACTAATGACTTTAAGGAAGTAAGGTGGTTCCTAAAATGTTTATTTTCTAGATTTGGTGTTGTTAGAGCACTCATAAATGAAAGAGGAACCCATTTTTGCAATGTCTAATTAGAGAAGGTTTTGAAGTGATATGGTGTTAAGCATTGAATTTTAACTCTATACTACCCCCAAACTAGTAGACAAGTTAAAATAGCAAATAAAGACCTTAAAAGAATCTTAGAAAAGACAGTTGAGCACAATCATAGAGATTGGTTAGAGAAGTTCGATGATGCTCTTTGGGCTTATAGAACTGTGTACAAAATGTTGATTGGAGCAACTCCATATCATCTTGTATATGGCGAAGCATGCCATTTACTTGTAGAAATTAAGCATAAGGCCTACTGGGCCATAAAATATACTAACCTTGATCTTAAGTGTTTAGGCAAACACATGAAACTTTAGTTAAATAAGGTTGAAGAATAGTGAGATATTGGCTACAAGAGCTCAAGGATATTCAAGGATCGAGCCAAGCAATATCATGATAATGGGATGAGGTAAGGAAAACAATTTCAAGCTAGGGACAAAGTTCTACTATATCAATCTCGACTGAAGCTTTTCCCAAGTAAGCATAGATCTAGATGGTTAGGACCTTACATTGTAATGTAAGTATTCCCTTATAGAGTAGTGAAGATTTCGAGTCCTGAGAAGGGAACTTTTAAGATAAATGTTCACTAACTTAAATTGTACTTAGGAGGAGAGTTCGAAAGGGAGAATAATCTCGACTACGATCTTCATCCAATAAGAGAGAATGGGTAACTTTATTCTTAACTCATTGAGTAAATGATGTTAACCAAAAGTGCTTCATGGGAGGCAACCCAAGCGAAATTGCATTTTTCTTTAACTTTCTTTTTTGTTTTATTTCTTTTTTATTTAGGTTCAATTTTCTAACAAGTTAACGTAATTGGTTTTTGATTTTTTTTCTTACATACTTAAGGGATAAATGAAAAAAAAAAAAGGATTCTGGTGATTAAGGAAGAAATGGAAAGGAATTGTGACCGTAAAGCCGGGCATTAAGCTTAAGGAAGAGAGGTAAGTTAAAGTATAGTAATGGCCACAGCTAAAGACCACACCTATGGTCTTGACCATGTTCCTTTTGTTGCCAAATGAACTTAAATTTGAAATTTGATATTTTAGTTCTAGTAATGACCATGGCCTAGGACCATACCCATGTTCTTAGCCGTGTACTTATAGGATGTGAAAAATATAAAATTTGCACTTGAAAATGGCTAATAAGGACCATAGCTAGTGACCATGCCCTTACTCATGCCTATTTTCCTCTCATCGAAAAATTACACTTTGAAAAGAATTTCAAGGACTTAACTCCAGTGGAGACAAAAGCCATAAATCATGATTGTGATCATACCTATGTACCCTCAACATCAATTAATCAAGATGAGTCCGATTATTGCCTTTAGTGAAGTATAATGTACTTTCCTAATTTGAACTCCTCTCACTTAAAATTTACTTTCCCTTTCCTAAATAACCTTTCTCTTGTTAATATGCAACGAATATTCAAAGTAATCTCTTAAATTGCTAGTTGCTTAGACTAAAAGTTGTTATGGCAACTTTCTTAAAAACTAAGTTGCTAAATTAAAATTAAATCAGTAACTTAGGAAACTAGTATTTCATTAACCCTAAACTTTGCATAACTTTATTGTACAACCAATTTCCTAAACATTAGCTTAACAACTAAGGTGAGGAAGAGAGAGACAACCACCATTACCACTAAAATGGCACCAAGACTCGTTCGTTGTACAACCCGAAGGAACTCTTCCCAATCCATATTGGAAGAGGATCCTCTAACCATACCTTTACTTCACCCAAAACACATGTTGAATTTCGACAACCCTAATCATCAAACCTACCATGAAGTTCTTACTAAAAAGTCGTTTTCTTTATCAAACTTCTTCAATTGGGAGTTGTTGAAACTAGCCAACATGGAACCCGAAATTCTTGCCATGGTTGAAAAAGGGGGTTATGATATGTTGTTCTATATCCAAGAGCCCGTCTATAAGAAACTAACTCTTAAGTTCCTTACTACCTTATCCTTAGAACATGACCATGTACCTTATAGAGCTCGAAATGCAATCTTTTTCCAACTTAGGGACACCAAATTAAATCTTTCCATAGCTAAATTTGGAGCCTTGATAGGAATTTATGATAAGGAGTTTGTCCGTTCACTAGAGTTTTATAACCTTTTGTATGAGTTACCTCAAGGTGTCCCCCTACTAATTATTGGTTCAAATTGAGTGGTGAGAAGATGTACAACCCAAAAATTGTAGGAGGGTCTCGCTTAAAAAACCCAACACACTGAGTCTTCTATGGGCTTCTCACCTATACCATTAGCAGGAGAGAGAAAGCATTGGTGTGGTGGCAATGCATGAGGGTTTTACCTCTATAGCTTAGTGAAGGGGTACCCTATTAACCTAGCAGTGGCACTTGCATTCTATATGCGACACCAAGCAACCAATGCCTAAGTGAACTAATGGGATGTGAACATTATGTCATGATATTATCTAAATAACTTAAGCTTTTTGTTGGCAACCCACAATTAACAATGATCCAAAATGTCACCCTAATGAGCCTTTCGACTTTCCACCATATGGGACTCCTTCTTGATGAAGTTGATAAGCCATCCCCAAAAAGGAAAGAAAGTGAAAACTCCTTTAGTGATGAATTAGTAAAGGAAGTAAAGAAATTGAAAAGTGAAGTTAAAAAATTGTTCAATTCTCTAGAGATAATTGAACAACTTAAAAGATTGTTTAAGAGGCAAAGTAAAATGATGGATTATGTAGTAATCTCGCCAACCAAGTCAAGATGAAAATTTCTCCACTAATGGATGAGGAATTGATTGATGTGATGAAGTGAATGAACTTAGGGGATGCGGAAGTGCAAGTAACATCAAGGACACGAGAAGAGGAAACTCCTAAAGGTAATGAAAAGAATGAACCCACCACCATTGATTTGAAGGATGAACCCAATATCGAAGACTTAGATTTCTTTTAGGAATTTAGAATTTATTTGTTATGTTTAGGTATTCTATGATTTTAATGTTTTTATGTTTCATTTCAATAAAGTAATTAGTTAGTTAGTTAGTCGATTTTAATGTTTTTATGTTTTGTTTCAATGAAGTATGTTTATTTAGATCTTTTGAGCCGATAAAGTCCAACAAGTTGTGGTGAATTCTCATGAATAATTCGAGCAATACAAAAATTCAAGGGAGTATCATTTTCCTATGTTTATATTTTCTTCTCCACTATACTTCTTTGCAATTATTTTTCCTATAATTTATATTTAGGTACATTAAGGACAATGTACTAAACTAATTGTAGGGAATAGGTATATTACTATTATTCAAAAATCAAACTATTATTTTTAACACCAATTTTTTCAAAATTGCAATTCCCATTTAATAAGAAAATAGTGGTTTTATCTAAAATTTCCTAAGTCACTATTGTACGTAGAACACATTACTAGAATTGAATAGTGGAATTTTTGTGAAGGAAAAGTTATATGTTATTTAGCATAAGATTTTAGGACATTAATTAATTAATCATTGAAGTTAAGCTTTAGTTATATGCCACTTTTGAAGTTTACTTAAATGTATGCTTATTCCTTTTGATTTTTAGATTTTTATAATCCTAAGTAAATAAGTAAATAAAATTTGTCTCTTGTAACTTCCCCTTGAAAGTTTAATTTGTTGAGGGCATAAATAAGAGTAAGTTGATAAAAAGTAGATAGGTCTTAGTACCTTAGAAGAGCGAGATTTTTTCCTATTACCAATTTATAAAAAAAAGAAGATAAAGAGAAAGGTTAATTAATGAAAAAAAAATTGATAAGGATTGGCCTTGGTCCCTTAAAAGAGTAAGGTACTTGCCTACTATGAATACTAATTATAAAAATGGCTAAATTAGTAAGGATCAACTTTAGTCCCTTAGAAGAGCAAGGTGTCTTCTTAATGCTAATAAGTTTCGATAATTAATTAAATTGAAAAGCCTATTTATAGAACTCTATGTTAAGGGAATTAGTAGGGGACTAATAGATACAACATGTATTTACTCTTGATTATGGTGTTTGATAAAGTTAGGAGAGACTTGTATACATCTTAGTTAAATGGAAAGAAGTCATGTATGGTTTTTGCCCCGATTAACTCAAAATTAGACTAATTCAAGAGAAAATCCTTAGTTATATTGCATGATTAAACATTGGTTTATAGGAATTACCATTGAATTCTAATATTTGTGCTTAGGATCCATTTTATAAGTGATTAGGAAATTTTAAGGGATGTAATGTCTATTTGTAGGGGTTATCTAAAGTTTGATGATTTCCGAATAATCGCAGTTAACTAGGAGAATCTTGTCTTGATTTCTTTTGTCAATCATTGTCAAGGATTGACTAATTTGCTTAAGGATAAGCAAATGTTTAAGTGCAGGAAGATTTGATGAGTGTAAAATCACACTCATCCGTTATGTTATTTTCTTGGATAATTTGAGCTATTTTGATATAATTCATTGAATTTGCTATTGATTTGAGTTATTTTTTATTTCATGACTCAAATGAAGTAATGAGAAGAAAAGATGAGAATTTAAGTGATTTTTTAGAATAATTTCATCTACTTTGAAGTATAATCCAAAGATAGCAAGTGTCCAAGAGAATTTGTTCAAGAAATAAGCAAGGAAGATGACAATGGTTGCCTTTTATGGCCGCGTTCCTTGGTCGTGATCACCTACTACCACTATGTTCCCCAACCATGATCCCCTTGTCATTAATTTCAAGACAATTTCTCAAGAATTGCAAGGAGTGGCTCATACCTAATCACCACGCTTATGGACCTTCAGTATAAGTTGATTCACTTGCTATTTGAAGATTATTCTACTCAAACATTATAAATAGATGGTAAACATTTGTATATGGGAGGAGAGGAAAAAAAGGAGAGGGAGAGAGAGGAGAATAGATATAGAGTAGCCTTTCTTTTATCATGCAAGTTTTCATCTTTATCATGATTATAGTGTAAAAGCTTGATATCTAGACCTGTAAACCATTGAAGTAACAATGTAAGTATGATAATTGTTCTATTTTAATGTAATTCTCTTGTTCATGTTAATTCAACTATGTGTTTTGTTTAGATTAAGTTGTTATTTCTAGAGTCTCAACTTAATTATTTGATTTTATGTATTGAAATCACAAAGCTAATACATAAATAGATTTACTGTAATTGAAGGGATTTATTATAAGTTTAGATATACATTATAGATTTCTTTTAAAATTGAAAATTATTCTTCTTTGTTTGTAGAATTCCTATTCTTAATGCCATTCTATAGAGTTTTATTCTAGAAGTAATTCGGGTAAAATATAACTGGGATTATAATTTAATAGAGAAGCAATTCCTATTAAATTAACACTCGAATTCTTCCAATTAATAAGAAAAAGAAATTCCTTAAAAACCCTAAATTACTACATGTTATGCTCATAGTCATCGGAGTTTAAATATCCTAATCAATGGTTATTTAGTTTTATTTCATTATTGCATTTTTAGTTGATTTCTTATTAGTTTTTGTTTCTTCATTTTTATTCAATTTATCGTCAACATTACAACCCATAATTAATTATAATAATTAGAACAAGTTAGTAAGTGGTCAATCCTCGTAGGATCGATAACCCTACACTCTTGGAGTTCTCTATACTATTACTCGATAGGTGCACTTGTGTAATAAGTGTAGTATACGCCCCATCACCCATGCTACCTTACCTTCCTCTAATACTTCCTCACCTTATTGCCCACTTAATCTCTAATACTATCACTACTCCAGACTTCTTGCAATCCTATCCACTACTCAACTTGTCTCCCATCCTTCCCACATACACTTCTCTCACTTCCCCTTTCCCCTTTCCCCTTTCTATGCTCGAATTAGTCCCTCCCTCAAATCCCATGCAAACATAGTCCAAATTTGGCATCAACAGACCTTACTCCATCCTTAATTTACATATATAATCCTCTCCATTAGAACCACATCACTATATTGCTACCCTTCGTGACCCTATTTGGGCAATTGTCATGTGGGAAGAGTTTGACTCTCTTCACAAAAACAAGACCAAGACCCTAATTCCCCTTCAACCAAATAAAAAAAAATTGGAAATTTCACTTAAAATATAATGCTAACAAATAGGTTGCATGACAAAAAGCTTGCCTTGTAGCCTAAGGCTTCACTCAGTGAGAATGCATTGATTATGTTGAAACATTCAGCCTTGTCATCAAACCTATGATAAATGTGCAATATTGCACATTTATTCCCATTTAAAGTAGATATTCATACATGTAATTTGTACTTTTATGGTGAATTTTGCTAAAAAAATGATAAATGCATGTTTTGGATCAATTTTGCCTATATTGAGAAAAAGGATCAATAATGTAGGCTTGAAATGGTTAATGCATCAATAGCACATTAAGTTTCATAATGTGTCATGTTTATTAAACACTCATGTTCTAACCTTATATATTGAATACACCAACGTGCTAAGATTTCATCAATTGATGTGCTTTATATGATCCTTCAATGTTAAACTTTGCTATCATTTTAAGGGCTTTAAGGTAATCTAAAAAAAAAAAAAAGAACATCCCTTTTGTATCTTATTTGATTTTGAAGTGCTTTTGAGTGGATAGTGAACTTTAGTTCACTTGATTGAATTACAACAGTTAGGATGATTTAAGAAGAGAGAAAGATGAATCTAATTCCATTTTCTTGATAGGAACCATGCAATATAGCAACTCCTTTATTGAATTTTCTATAGGCCTTAGGGATTTTGGAAATCCTTAAGGCAATAAAGTAGTTTATGAGCACCACCATATGACATCAACCTATAGCAAAGAAGCAAATTTGATCAACTATTGTCATAACAAACCAATTAGCTCATGACTTTAAGGTTAGAAGTAGCAGTAAGTTGTGTACATCCAACTTGATACAATAGCTGCTTAAGCTTCAAACCCCAAATGGTGCTTCAAACAACTAATTTGAGGATCTTATTTAAAGTAGCATAACTAAGCCAAACTGGAGATAGTAGCAATAGCTTTTGGTCTTTATTGTTTAACATACATACCAACAGTTGCTAGCCTTAAATCCACACAACTAAGACAATAGCAAGTGAACGAGAACTCTATGCACTTTTAAATCAAACAGTAGCTCCTAGTAGCTATGACGCAGTTGAATTTGACTAGGCTTAGAGCTTCTTGAATGGTAAATTCGATCATCAGACTCTAGCATAAAGCCCTTTCTAGTTAGCAACTCTACACAAAGTAACTGTACATGATAGCCAAGTGAGCTAAAGTTGACTAACTCTTGAAGGCTGAGAATACCCCTCTCCAAAATAGTAGCTTATTTAGAGAGTTCAGCAACTAGTTGAACTGAGCTCTAGAATCAAGTTAGGGAGGAAAAATTTACATTTTAATTTTATATTGAGTTAATATTGTAGAGTCCCATTTTGATTGATTTCATGGTAGGCTATGAACTCCAATTTTGTGCAGTAGCTGCAATTTTAAGATCAAGAACAAGCAAAATAGCAACTCTTAAGCTCTAACATCTACTATAATTGTACACTTGAACCATACCAAGAACTTTACTTAATTCCAACATGCGAAGCACTCCAAAGCGAACTCAATTAGTCTTTGTCCAAGTAGAACTAACATGATGGGAGCTCCTAATCTGTTAAAGTTTAGCACGCACAGCTCCATAAGACAACAGTTGTAGTTAAGAACCAAGCACGTCTAAGCTCCATTCTATAGACAACAATAAACGTGAAGCAATCAAATAAGGCCGAGAAGAGCAGCTGTACTTTATGTCAGCAACATACAAATTTGAACAACAGCTTGCTAGTGTTATGATCTCACTTCCATTAATGTCACCTATAAGTAAGAATTTTCCCTTTTTCTTTTAAAACAGTAGAATGCTATACTATTAATGGACTCGCTTGCAAATAGAAATAATTAAATTTTAGTGGAAACCATAAACAATCAATAAGCATACTAATTTATTAATAGTACAGGGAGAGTAACCAAGGTTGTATTTTTCGATGAAAGAAAGGATAGAATTTAGAAAGATAACTAAGTCCTAAATTCTAGTGGAAACCATAAACAATCAGTAAGCATACTAATTTATTAATAGTATAGGGAGAGTAACCAAGGTTGTATTTTTCGATGAGAGAAAGGATATAATTTAAAAAGATAACTAAGTCCTAAATTCTACTATTTCTACTCTATTCTAGGCTACCAATTCAACAATTTCATAGTAAAGAACAAGTAAGTTATCTAAGTTAGAAAGAAAAACTACAATAAAGTTAAGTGTAGATTTTAGCAATTTCTTGGTATTAGGATGTAGATTTCTCTTTAAAAAGATGTATGAAGAACACATAAATGATCATTTGAGATCATTGTGGCCATGCTATTCGAGTATTTATGATAGTTTAAACATGGACTTTACTCACACTCACAAAATTTATCCTACTTTTGTTTCATAAATTCTATCATGTAGTAGGAGCATTGTATTGTCAATATCTTATCTATACTATCAACTAACTATTCAAGTCCCATCACTACTTAAATAACTATGTTGGAATTGATTTGTCATTCCAACTAATTTTTATCTCTAGGTGAGTACAAGGATTTAAGTCCTAATTTTCAAGAATTACCTATTCACATTAAGAATCCTATGTTCTATTTAGGGTTTTCGAATCTTATTATAGTATTTGGACCTTATTAGGATAATAAGGGGGAAGGCCTAATGTATACGAACTGCTATCTAGCTTGACATTATCCTAACACTCAAGTTATACCTAATTATACCATAGAACTAAGTAAAATTCTAAGTTTACACTATCACAATACAAGAACATCGATAGCCACAGCTACTTTATCATGTTTACTCACTACCCATAAGCACAATAAGTACCATTCATCACATTCGTAGAGAATAAGCATTTAACACATAATACACATGAGCATGAAAATAAACATTAGATTAAACATCGAAAAATCATGAGAAACATTACAAAACTGAGTTCCTCAACCTCAACAATGGAGTTCTTCAAGATTTTCTCAACAATCTCCATGGATGCAATGAAAATATACAAACTTAAACCCTGAAAAGAGCTAAAATCAACTAAAAGTCTACTCTATAAGCATGAAAATACAAGAAAACACCATGAAAATCATAAAATTATCCTAAAAATAATCTAAGATAGCCTAAAGAAGAGAGAGCGGCGGAAATTAGGACCCTAAACCCTAAAAAATACTAGGTAAAATCTATAGAAAATGAAAAAGAAGTTTTTATATCGAGTCATTACTGACATGACGGTAAGCAAGGGTACTATCAAGCTAGTGGATAGGTATCAAGCACTTCTTCTCTTCCTTTTTAATGAAATGGGATGTTTTGCTTCAAGAGTCCAGTATACCATTATAATGGTAACTAGGATACCGTTAAGCTGATATACCTTTCTAGTTTTGCAAATTGATTCGTTTCAGTTCAAGATATTAGCTTGATGATGGCTAGATTTATTGTCAAGAATCATGGTTAAGTCGGTAGTTCTAACTGTAAGTTTCTTTCTTTTTCTTTGTTTTTAGCTTCTTAAAGAGGGAGTCCATTACACTTGTGTTGAGAAATTATTTATGATTTTAATGAAAATTCCTACACTTTTACTAAAAAATCTATTGAATCACATATAATTGTTAGAGGAATCCTTTAGATAAGTGTATGGTTTCATACACTTATCAGTGCCCTCAACTTTATAACTTGCTTGTTCTCAAGCAAGCTTAAACTAATTGTAGAACAATGGGTAAAAGATAGGCTCTCTACTCTTTTGTTGTTAAGTCTATCCTCTAGTTTATACTATTGAGTTGTGCATTTTTCAATTCATCTTTTGGCTAGTAATTAATTGCTCATGAAAGTTAAATAAATGGTTGAGTGTGCTTAATTACATATCCAAGAGAATTAGTGAATTGACCTATGGTTCATAAAGTTAAGTTTCTCATTTAACTTAAGATTAGATAACTCGAGATCAAGTAAGTTGTCACAAAGGAGGAGAAAGGTCCTTATAATTTATAGATTGATCAATGTGTATATAGCCCTAATCCTTCCCTTAAGCTAACCATAATTTAGAAAAAAAAATGACAAAATTGGATTGTTATTCACTTAGATCTCCCAAAAATTTTATATTTCTTACTTACGGCCACTTTCTACTCATGCATCTTAAACTTTTGTTCAAGGGAGCTCTTTGTTCCTTACCTTTTCCCTCGAGTGAGCACTAGGGGCTCATGAGCCCATTCTAGAATTCATCATTCTAGAAGATGTGCCAAATACTTATTGAGTACCCTAGATATTCACTAGTACTCTCTTTTTCTTTTTCTTTTTTTTCCTCTTTTTCTTTTCTATTTTTGTTTTGGTTGGGTTTACCCCTAACTTTTGAATTTTGGCTAATTTTCATTTTATTTTTTATTTGAAAATCCTTTTCAAGACAAAAACAATTTTAGCATCTTCTCTTATACTACACTTAGCCATTTGGAAATTCAAAGAGCATGAGTGAAAATCAATTTTCAAAAAAGTAAATGCCTAACTCTAACTAGTGGCACCATCTTATTCTCAACTCATGAATCTAAAGTTAAATACAAATGATAACAATCTAATCACAAGATTTTGTTCATTAATTCTTAGAGTAATGTAAAAAGTCTACTCCATTTAATCTTCATTCATGAAGACAATAAAAACAAAAGTTACTTGCTTTTTTTCAACAAAACTCAGAAACTTCAAGGAAATAAAATAAGCTTAGCAACCAAATACTCAACACAAATATAATATCAATTTAGCAAAGCACAACCATAGCTTCAATCTAGTCCATATATTCCCTATCCCCAACTTTTATTTCTCATATCATCTCAACTCATCATGAAATGTAAATTATAAATTTAAGGTTAAAATAAGACTAACTTAGGAAGTAGGCTGAATTGCTTTGTTTTCCTTTCATTCTTCAGGTCCTCTTAGAGCTAACCTCAAGCCTCTTTAAAGATTTAAACAAGAACAAAAATCATCTCCAAGTGTCTTATGTAGCCATTTTCTCAAAACATAAAACAAAATTAGAAACACTTAAAGGGAAGTGCATGGAAATTAAATAAAGCTTGACCCTTCTTATGGTTATCCTAATGGATCATTTAGTTGTAGAATTGTTTTCTCTTTTGCTACAACTTCTCCTTCATGAAAATGTTTTAGGACTTGCCTGTTGACCTTGAACTATTCTCTAGTTTCTCCCTTTATCTCAAGAATCCCATAAGGGTGAACCTTAGTCACAACATAAGGGCCTCTCCATCTCAACTTCAATTTCCTTTGAAAGAGTTTCAGCTTAGAATTGTATAATAACACTTTCTATTCCTCTTGGAATCTCTGTTGAAGAATTCTTTTATCATGCCATCTTTTAGTCTTCTCCTTGTAAATCTTAGTGTTCTCATGGGCTTCATTTCTAGATTCTTCCATCTCGTTCAATTAAAGTAATCGATTTCCTACCACTGTTTCATGATCAAAGTTCAAATACTTTACTGCCCAATAGCCTTTGTGCTCTAATTCAACTAGGAGGTTAAAAGATTTATCAAATACCATATAGTATGGTGACATCCTAATTAGGTTCTTATAGGTTATTCTGTATGCCACAATGCATCATTAAGCTTTAGTGACCAATCCTTCTGAGAAGTACTAACTGTTTTTCCCAAGTTGTGCCTCAACTGTTGATTTGATAGCTCGACTTGGCTACTTGTCTAAGGATGGTATGGAATCATTAACTTGTGATTGACCCCATATTTGGCAAGTAAGTTATCTAGTTGCTTGTTGCAAAAATGAGATCCTCTACCACCAATGATCACTTGTAGAGTTCTAAATATAGTAAATATGTTATCTTTGAGAAATTTAAGCACTCCTCTTAAACCATTTGTGGGTAATGTTACAACTTGTACACATTTGCTCACATAATCTATTGTAACCAACATATATTTGTTTGAGTTGGATGGGGGAAATGGCCCCATGAAATTAATTCCCCATACATCGAATAGCTCTACTATTGGAATTCCATGCTTTAGTGTATCATACTTCCTAGTGACATTTCTTATCATCTAACATTGTGTTTACCTTATGATAAATTCTCTATAATCCTTAAACTATATAAGCTAGTAAAATCTACACTAAAGTACTTTTGTAGTTGTTCTTATTTCCCCAAAGTGTCCTCCCACTTCTTGGTTATGAGCTATGATGTTAGTTATTTCATCTTTAAGTATACATCTCCTTATTAATTGATTGACATGACTTTTGAACAAATACAGTTCATCATAAAAATATGACTTAATGTCTGAAACTTTCTTCTTCTATCTTCTGAGAACCCATAAGGTAAAATCCCACTCAATAAGTAATTGACAATGTACGCATACCAAGGTACAATCATAGCTGAGATGGAGTAAAATTGCTAATCGAGAAAGAACTCATTAATGGGTGGCTTTTCTTTACTGTTAACAGTTCTAGACAAATGATTAGCATTGCTCATCGAGAAAGAACTTATTAATGGGTGGCTTTTCTTTACTGTTAACAGTTTTAGACAAATGATTAGCTACCAAATTTTTAGTCCCCTTCTTATCTCTTATTTCTAAATCAAACTCTTATAAGAGTAGGGCCCACTGAATAAGTCTTTGTTTTACGTCACTCTTAGAAAGAAGGTATTTCAATGTAGCATGATCAGTGTACATTATCACCTTTGATCTAACAATGTATGAGTATAATTTATAACAAGCAAATATCACCACCAACATTTCTTTTTCTATTGTTGCATGGTTTTTTTGCATGTTATTGAGTGTTTTGTTGGCATAATAGATTGCTTGACATAATGGTCATTTCCATTGGCCTAATACAGCTCCTACATCCATATCGCTCGTATCACACATCAATTCAAAGGGAAGGTTCCAATTTAGTGCCACCACAACTAGTGTTGTAGTCATTCTAGCTTTCAACTTCTCAAAAGCTTCCATATAAGGCATGTCAAAATGAAATGGTGTAGCTTTTTCTAATAATTGCACAATGGTCTTGAAATTTTGGAAAAATCATCTATAAATCGTTGATAAAATCCTACATGTCCTAGGAAACTTCAAACTCCACTAACATTCATTAAAGGTGGTAACTTTGCTACCACTTCTACCTTGGGAAGATCCACTTTAATGCCCCGACTAGAAATTGTTGATAGTCAGTTTTTGCTCAACTTACACTTGTCCTTTCATTAAATGAGAAGTCGAGTGATCAAATGTCTTGGCATTCGTACTCTGTAGAAGATACTTGGCACTTATGCCGAGCAAAAGAAATGCTCCTGGTTTGAATTCAAATCTATAGCGCGAACAAATATCATAAGTATGGTTATATTTTACAATTGCTTGCTATCTCTACATATTAAGGGAGATGTCAAGTCAAGAGCTTTCCATGTGTCTTAATAATTACCTCGACAATTTCCTTAGACACAACAATTGTCTATAAATACCGGAAAGAAACTCTATAAGAGCTCTCAAATACTTCTCATTCTCATACTTACCATACAAAATCACTATTCTAACTTAAGTATCGGAGTAGTAGCACTAAACTGGATTCAGTACCAAGTATTTTACTCTCTTTTGTAGGACTATTTCTTCACCCCAAAATTCACCAACAACATTTAGTGTCGTTTGCTTTTCTTTAAACATGACTACATAGCTAGAACTAGGATGACACGAAGTGCAGGTGCTGGTACTTCCTCCCAACAACGTGAAGGAAGGAGTCAGCTAGTTGATGAACAACAATTGGCTCAACTCAAGCAGCTCTATCTCAATTTAGCTAAAGAAAATTCCGAGCTAAACAAAAAACATGAACAAATCCTTGACCTTCTCCATAAAAGTTTTCACCCGAATTAGGAAAAAGAGTGTGGTGATGATGATGCCAATAGTATCGATGATTCCATTTATTCACCTAAATTGCTAAAAAAACAAGCTGAGGTTCCACTCGACCTACAACTCCTGCTTTCAAAAAGATTGATAAGGGCAAGTGTAAACCCCTAAATTTCTCAACCTAACATCTGAAGTAGACTTAAGTGTGTTAGATATTTCTAGGAGTTGACAAGGCTAATGAAAGTGAAAACCCTAAAATAATTAATTAATTGCATATAAAATTTTTCTACCTTAAATATATGTAAACACTAAAGATTTTATCTGAAAGTGATAAAAACCCTAAAACTATAAATTTAAGGGTATAAAAGCACTAATTCACCATAATTTACCCTCAAATCATAATTGATAATATAACCTTAGTATTATACCGAATCATTGGTAAAAGATTAAAGATAACTTTCAATCATTCATAAATATGTATAATACTAAAGTAATCTTTTAGAAATTAAGATATTGCATCATAGAACACATTCATCTTCTAAGTATATAAATAAGTTAGTATTATATAAAGTTAAGAGTTTAATTGATGCCTATGTCACATGTAGTAAGTATTAATATCTTAAATGAAACTTTTCATGATGATTACATTAAGTAGCCTATCAAATGATGTATATAGGATATAAATACCTAAAGGAAGATCTCATTACCTATTTTTAGTAATCAATTCACTAAAATTCTTATTTCCTTTCATTTCCTTAATTTTCTTCCTAATTTTTCTTAATCACTTTATTATGTACACTTAGATTACATGTAATTATAAAATGTTGACCAAGTCAAAGGTTGACTAAGTCAACATATGTGTCATTGTCATTAGAATCTTCTCTTCTTTTCTATTGATTTCTTTCCTTTTCTTTTAGATTTTTTCCCCTTTTCTCTTCCTTGTTGCCGTCCACTCCTTTCCCACTTAGGACTCCACTTGTTTTCATTTTCAAAGCACAAAACAATACAAAACAAAGTCCTGTTCTTCCTCTTCCAAACCGTGATTCCCTTTGCTTCCATAATTCCAAATACTTTCTTGCTTCACTTTCACACTTTCTACTAACATAAATTAAGGAGAAGGAGGTATGTTATCATATGATTTTCTATTTTATGTAGTAGTTAGTTGTGTAAGTTTGGTTAGTGTAGAAAGTTGGTATAATATGTGCATTTGTGTTGTTGGAAGTGGAAGCTCCATATCCATGTATAGAAGAGAAGGAATCCTTAGATAATTAGAAGAACACATGTACATATACCTAAGTATGTGTATATAAGAGTATACTTGATAAATACATGTATAAAGACCTTTGTACATAAGTATCCATTATGTACATAACCTAAAATGAGGCATATACTAACTATATATATATATATATACCATGTTAAATACACCCTTAAAGTACAAAAAATATGAAAATTGTGAAGCTTTCTTAAAAGGGAACTTTAGGCATACGAAAATACGTATGTCACCGTATGTATATATGGATATATGTACTAGTATATGTATAAGTATATAAGTATACATAGTAGTATGTTAGAAGTATAAGTATATATATAACATATGTATAAAGTGTATGAATACATAAGGATAATAATGGATGATGATGTAAGCAATGACATAATTGAATAATGAAGTAAGCAATGATGTAATTAAATGATGACATAAGCGATAACATAAGCCTTTAAAATAATAAACCATAAGATCATTAAAGTGTAAGAATTAATGGTTAATGAAACTACTAACTACTAAAATAGAACATAAAACTAGCCAATAGGAATAATTAAGCTTCAATAGTTAGAATTTCAATAAATTTAATCTATATTGTAAAACATGAGTTTTAACGTCTAAAACAAATATCACCGTGTAAATGTATGTCTAAAAACGATAGAAAACGATTGTAAATTCGTAAATATCAGAAATAGAATGAAAAAGTTACATACGATTAGTGATAAAGTTTAATTGGATTAAAATTGATAGTAATCTAAGTAGAATTAGGTAAATAGAGATCTAGAATTACTAGTTAATTCAATTGCTTACTATCGTTATTATATCGTAATGATCAAGTGATCTTGACGCAGGCGAGGATCTCCCGATTGATTACTACGACTAGAGCGAGTCATCATGGCCAAGTGAATACTTACCCTATGATTCTATGCTTGTATGTGATTGTAGATAATAGACTTAAATGATATTGTTAATTGATTGTTATGTGGGGTCGGGAAATGCTTCTATATGTTATAATACGTTGAGTTGTGAATTAACCTTAAGTACAAATAATACTTTGTTTGTTACGTAGTAGCATAAACATTGATTGTGTGTACTTTTCGATGGTCACATCATAATTAGACTTAACTATACTCGGCTTATAAGAAGAAATTGGTATATGCATCAACATTCATTGCATAGACATAATTTTGGGCATCACATCACATGGAGGTAGAGAGAGGCTATTCGAGGATTGTTATTATAAATTTATTGGTTATGTATGGTACATTCGTACAAAATGGCCTTACATTGGCCCGCGGGAATACTAGGCGTTGGAGGTGCTAATTGCTTAGCTAAGGTCGAGTCTAGAGGCCTCCGTTTAGGGGTGAGTGTGGACTACGGTGGCCCACTCACAATTATACTAGAACTTGGTTTTTATGAAAATAAAAGACTTGTTCAATTTAAGTACAGCACATGGAGTTCCGTAGTAAAGTAAGTTCTAGTATAATACTTGGATCTGATTAGTGCCGTGTATGCTCCAACCCTGACTTCGGAGGGTGTTAAATTCGAGTTACGTATACTAACTAGTTAACTATACGCATTGTTTGGCATTCTGTTTATCCATTCATTCATATGTGTGAATATAATATATTTATAACTTGCTTGTGGTGTAGCTGAGAGTTTTGCTCATTAAGCTTAGGCTTACACCCCTTTAAACTTTTGTTATAAGATGGCTTATTCATTAAGGCTAGGTAGGAGATGCTACAGGTTAGCTTAAGGACTTGGGTAAGAGCGAGCCATCCAGTATGTTGAGAGAATTGATTATGTAGACTTATACTTATATACTTTTGTTTTATCAGTAATATAGACTTAGATGTACTCAATTACTACTTACTGTAAACTTTGCAGTTTAAATATTATATAAATATGCTTATGGGATGATATTATGTGGATCTGTATATTCTTGAGAAGCTAGTGGTTGTAAAGCCTTATATATTGTGTAAAGAGTTCATGATTAGAAGGGTAACCAATCAAGGGTTCTTTATATAGTATAAGGCGTTTGCCATGATTAGACCGTCCTCAGTTCATGATAGTAAGCAACTACAATAGGTACATCATGCAGGACCTTAGCTTGTTAGCACACCCATTTAAGTGACCAAACAGTTCCAAATCAAGAAAAATCCTTTTTTGTCCTAAAGAGTTTAGAGGAAGTAATTCCTCATCACATCATGCTACCTTAATTTGAAACATATGATGGGACGAAGGACCCCGAAGACTACTTGGAGTACTATTGAACACTGGCTAAGTTGCATGGTTTAAGCGATGCGGTGGCTTGTCAAGCCTTTACCTCAACCTTGAGGAATGTAGCCAGCATATGGTTTAAACACCTGAAACCAAATACCATATCATGTTTTGATGAATTAGTAGAAGTGTTTCTTTAACACTTCTTTGCTAGTAAACTTCCTATTAAGGATTCTTCAATCTTGAACACCATTAAACAAAGATTTGATGAGTCAATCAGAGATTATTTGGCCAGATTTATGGTCGAGATGGTCTAAATCCTAGAATTGGATATGAGTGTGGCCCTTAATGCCATAATCAACAATGTCAAACCTCATGGAGACTTTTTCAAGTCTCTCGCAAAGAACAAGCCAAAAACTTTTGCTAAATTTAAGGCTAAAGCCACCTCATACATCCAATAGGAGGACAACATAAAGGCATGGCGAGAGGCTAATCAAAGTAAAGGAGATGGAAAGAAAGACAAAAGGAAAAATGCTAAGGATAGACTTAGCACGGACAACGATAGTAGTCAAGACACTGAGAGGAAAAGATCGAGGATCTCGACATTCTCATCCTACATGCCTTCTAACCGTCCAATCTCAAATATTTTGATGGATGTCCATAGAGAGAGAAGTGTCCTCCAATGGTAGGAAAGAATGTGCGGAAATCCCTTAAGAAGAAATTTGAACAATTACTACGACTTCCATCGTGACAAGGGTTACAATACAGATGAGTGCATTCAACTCAAAAATACAATTGAAGATGCAATACAACACGGGTACCTATGAAAATTTCTATCACATGATGTCAAAAGAATCGAAAGACGGTCTTAAAGGAGAAGAGAGGAACAAGATTATGAAATTTGGCTAGCAATGGCCATGAGAGATGCAAGGGATGTTAATCCCAATAAAGCACCCAACGGAGTAATTAATACAATTGTCAACGAACCCAGTATAAGCCAATTGAGTTCTTTGAACTCGGTTAATGCTAGAAATTACGTTTGCAATATTCACGGAAAGAAGGTCAAGATTGACAATATAATATCTTTCGGGGAAGAGGATTTTGAGGGCATACAAAGGCTGCATGACGATGCACTTGTCATTAACGTGAGAGTCGCCAACTTTGAAGTCAAGAAGATTCTCGTTGACATGGGAAGTTTAGCCGATATCATTTTTCAGCATGATTTCAATCAAATGAGGCCTAAAATCAAAGCGCAATTGCGATCTTACAAGTATAACCTCTATGCTTTCAATAATTAACCCGTCCAAGTAGCCGGAGTTATCTTTTTGCCGATATAGATTAGCAATGACGAGCATGTTACAAAGGACAAAGTGGATTTTCTTATCATCAAATGTTGGTCTCCTTACAACATGATAATGGGACGTCCATGCCAACATTTATTTAGCATCATCCCTTTAATGGCACATCTAAAAGCTAAGTTTTCCACTCCTATGGGGGTCGGTGTGTGCAGAGGGGATCAACAATTGTTACACTCTTTATTATAAGGGCTTTGAGGCATGAGGAAGTATTTCAGGTTGAGACCTACTCGGAAGGCAAGTCAGTTGGCATAAAGAATGCCAAGAATGATACAGAGGAAATTCCCTTAAGAAATGATCCCAAGAAGATGATAAGGATAGGAAAACTAATGTCAACTGATGTCTGGTATAGTCTAATTGACTTCCTGCAAGCCAATGCTGACATGTTTGAATGGTCACCATCAAACATGCCTAGTATTTCAATAGACGTTATGATGCACAAGCTTTAGATTAACCCGAATGTAAAGGTGGTCCAACAGAAAAAGAGGCATTTTGCACCAAAGAGACAAGCAGTAATAGAAGAAGAGGCCCAGAAATTGTTGATGGTAGGATTCATCTGGGAAGAGCCTTATCCAACTTGGCTAGCAAATTATGTACTAGTCAGGAAGTCTAACAGCAAATGGCAAATGTGCATAGACTTCATAGATCTCAATAAGGCCTATCCCAAGGATTGTTTCTTACTGCCAAAAATTGATCAGTTGGTAGATGCAACTGTAGGACATGCGTTGCTTTCGTTTATGGACGCTTTCTCCGGTTACAATCAAATCAAGATGGACAAGGCCGATGAAGTCCACACATCTTTCGTTACCAATTTTGGAATGTACTGTTATACTGTAATGCCTTTTGGGTTGAAGAATGCTAGTGCCACATACTAGAGATTAGTAACGAAGAGTTCAAATCTCAAATGCATAGGAATGTTGAAGTATATATGGATGACATGATTGTGAAAAGCATAAAGGAATATCATTATCTCGCTGATTTGGAGGAGACATTTGCCACATTAAGGAGATATAGCATGAAACTGAACCCATAGAAGTGCGTTATTGGCGCAACATTAGGAAAATTTCTTAGGTATATGGTCACATGACGTAGCATTGAGGCCAATTCGTGAAAGATTAAAGCCATAAAGAATATGAAGTCACCTCACACGGTCAAGGAGGTGCAGGAACTCACTGGACGAATTACCACCTTCAATAGATTTGTGTCGAGAAGTGCGGAATAGGTGTGCAGAATTCTTGAAAAATTTGAAGAATCCAAAGGAATTCAACTAGACCGACGATTGTGAAAGAGCTTTCAATGAGCTTAAGGAATTTCTTACATTGCCCTTGATACTCTCAACACCCATTCTTGGAGAAAATTTATACCTATATCTATTAGTTAGTTGTCGAGCACTTTCCTTTGTATTGGTCCAAATTGACGACAAAGATCATTGACCTGTTTATTACGTGAGTCATGTTCTGCAAGGGCTAGAGCTTCAATATACAAAGATAGAAAAACTTGTATTGGTAGTGGTTCTCTTAGCAAGAAAATTGAAGCTATACTTTGAAGCTCACCAGATTATTATCCTCATCAATCAACCATTGTGGCAAGCATTTTAGAGACCCGATTCTTCGGGGAGGATGATGAAATATGCCTTGGAGCTCAGTGCCCATGATGTATAATATAAACTTAGAATGACACTAAAAGCCTAAGTACTGGTTGAATTCACAAGGGATAAAGACTATGTAGAGATTGCCGAAAAGACCTATTTGGTTTCTTTATCTCCATGGTTCTTCGACACGAGAAGAGAGTGGTACAAGCTTGGTACTCCAAGGCCCCCATAATGTCAAAGTTTATTACATACTGAAATTTGGATTCTCAGCCAGTAACAATGAAGCATAGGACGAAGCTCTAATAGCCGGATTGAAACTAGCTAAAGAAATTGGTGTCGAGAAACTCAAACTGTTTTCTGATTCCTAGCTAGTGATAAATCAGGTCATCGGAAGTTAAACGGCAAGAGAAGAAGAGATGAGTAAGCACCTATTATTGGTATAAACGCTCGTAGAAGAATTCCTATCTTTCTCGATTCACAAAATTCCGAGAAGTAAGAATATTGCTAGTGATAAGCTATTGAAGTTGGTTAATATGGCATTCCTTGAGTTGAACGAGAAACTTTTCAATGAATTTCTCCTGTAGAAAAGCTTATCCAATCTTTCGTAAAGCTGTAAGTTAGCTCTTTACCTAAAAGAAGAATCATGGATGGATCCCCTAGTGAATTATCTAAAAGAAGGTTTTATCCCTAACAACAAAAAGGAGGTGTGAAGATTGACTTACCAAGTTGTGAACTACATGCTAATTGATGGTCAGCTGTACAAGTGTAGCATATCCCAACCTTACCTTCAATGCCTTTCCCCAAGGGATGCCTAGAAGGTATTATTTGAACTTCATGGTGGCATATGTAGCAATCATGTGAAGGCATAGACACTATATATTCGAGCACTACGACTTGGCTATTATTGGCTGACTATGAAAGAAGATGTGAAGGACATTGTCTAATAGTGTCCTCAATGCTAGAAGCATGAGTTGTTGAGTAAAGCATCTGCAAGTGAATTATCTAGCCTAACCAATCCTAGGCCTTTGGCTTAGTAGGAGCTAGATATTCTTAGACCCTTTCCTAAGTCTATTACCTAGCGACAATTCATCATTATTGTCATAGACTACTTTACCAAATAGGCTAAGGCTAAGGTTGTAGCAAAGATCACTGAGCAGAAAGTAGAAGCTTTCATTTTCAACTCCATCATATCTAGATTTGGAGTTCCCTACACATTAATTACAGATAACAGCCTCCAATTTGATAATAACAAGGTCTGAACATTTTGCCAAAAGCACGGCATTCGGCTAAACTATACATCTATAGCGCAAACCTTCAAACAAATAGATAAGTTGAAGCCATAAATAAGATCATATTGCACAGCTTGAAGTAAAGAGTGGATCAAGTTAGGGGGAAGTGGGTCGATGAACTACTGAACATCCTATGGTACCATTTAAGTTGGCCTTCGTACACATAATTTTGACATTATGCTTAATCAAGTCAGATCGTTAGCGAATTTGAACACTATTGAGGAAATTCGAGACATTGTAAAAGCCAGGGTCGCAGTATACCAACATAGAGCAGCAAGATACTACAATTAGAAGGTGAAGCAAAAGGTTTTCTAACCTAGAGATTTGGTTTGTCGTAAGATGGAAGCACTAGGTACGTAAGCAAATCAAGGAAAGCTCGGTGGGAATTGGGGGGATCCTGTCAGGATTCAGGAAGTCGTTGGTGAGGGGCCTTATGGACTAGAAAGGTTAGATGGATCCATCATCCCACAAGCTTAGAATGCCGATAATCTGAAATTTTATTTCAGTTAATGTTAGATGATTTTTGTGGTCACTCATTTGGCGGTAGCCAACATGCTTGTAAGATTTATTTATGACAATTATATTCTAGACTACATGACAAACGAACTTATCTAAGTTCTAGCCTAATGTGGTAGAAGAACTATACAAATTAACTATGCGATCGTGTAACCCAGTTAGTCCATACCTCAAACAGTTAACGGATGGTATAAAAATGGGCATGTGAAATAAAACATGCCGAGAAAATGTGTGTGTGAAATAAAAGATGCCGAGAGACATAGACTTACGATATGAAACAGGCCAAAGTATAGCAGGGCGTGTGATAGAAAACATGGCAAGAAACAAATGGAGTAATTTAAAGTATGTCAACAAAATGGAAGCGTGAAACAACATGCAATAACCATATGAATCGTGAATGTGCAGTTACATGAAATGTCATAAGCATTCAGCATTGCCTTAATTATATTCCAATCACTAATTACACTAGAATGCAATAAGCCAATACAATAAGTTCTATGGCCTATTCTGAGATTCAGAAGTAATTTTTAATCTTTGGCTGGGGCTTCCTTGGTAGCTGGGTTCTTAAAGTGACCAATTTCCTTGGCAACAACTTCGTTGTCACTATCATTCGCACTCTCAGCACCTATCTCATCACCTTCATCTTTGTCGGCACAACTAACTTTGTTGTCAACGTAGGCAAAATCAAGGCACGAGAGATTATAATCAGGATGAAGCTTTAACACCTCCTCCCTTGCCACTTAAACCCCCTCCAATAACTTCTTACGTAGAAGCCTCTCGTATTGTCGACTAGGAGTGACTATATTAAGAGCTTCTTCAATTGAAGGTCCCTTCTTCATAGCCTCCTACAATTCGGCCATACGGCTTTGTAAGTTCAAGTTGTTAGTCTCCAGCTCCTTTATCTACATCTTAAGCTTATCTTCATCATCACTCATTGTGTAAATTATCCGGCCAATGCCCTGGCACTCTTCCTTCTTCTTCTATAACCGCTCTTTTAGGCTTTTAGACTTTTTGTACTCTTCTTCCATTCTAGCCTTCACGCTAAAGACTTCATCGGCGACAAGGTCATGTGCCAATTTTTCAATAGTAAGTTCTTCCCTAAGCTTTCTCGCCTCCATCTCAGCCCTAATCCTCACATTCTCAGGGGCAGTAGTTTAGGCTTTTGATGCATTATACAAATCCTCAATTTTTTGCAATAAATTCAGTTATTATAATCAAGAATGATTGGATGTTACTTAGATATAATTGAAGATATTACCTTCTTCGCTTCTTTATCAGCCTCTTTTAAGGCTGTAAGAATGTAGCTGCTCATTTGAAAAAAAAAAAGTGTTAGTTACCCGAATACTAAAAATAATAAATATTCTTTTGATTTTGAAGAATTCAAAATTAAAATTTTTTTTTTGTATTGTAATGATTTTTTGTTATTGTATTGAATTATTTAAAATATTTCAATTTTTCACGTTTAATTATTTTGATTTTTACAAGCTCGATAATTAAAAGCAATGTCTATGAATACTCACATCATACAATTTGGCTACGACATGGGCCTTATTGCAACCACTGACCCTATCGACATCCTTCTTGGTGATATCTTTGTCTTTCAAAAGAATGACTCCTTCCATTAAAGCCAAAGATTTCGTCTTATCTCCCAAGTTCGAGTCAATGTCCAAAATCTGATGGCTCTAGCAAGGGATGAAGTACTCGTCGACCTTTTTGTTTGGCATGAATTCGGTGCTACTTATATCGAAAGCTTTAGCACGCATTACCTTCTTTGCCCGTTCATCTAAGCCCTTAGATTTCTTGATAGGTAGTTGGCTGGCAAGTTCTTTCCTTAGTTTTTCTTCACCACTTGGATCCATCGCAATCCCTAGTGATGAGCCTTCTATGGCAACGACATTATCATCCTCCACCTCAGGGTGTATCTCTAGATGCTCGCCATTACTCAGCTTGATGGAAGCTTAAGTAATCATGACCGGAGGCTCCTCAAAATGAACGTCAATTGACTGTATATTCTCAATCTCTTTCATTCTCTTGGCAGGACAAGAGATCTATGCAACTGTCTACTTTGCTACAGCTTCCTTTGCTGGTCTCTTTGCAACAACAGACTATATGGTAGCTTTTGAAGTGGTCCCCCTCTTATCCGCCTTGGATTTCTTAGCCTTGGCCTGAGCTAGTAGCTTTGCAGGATTCACCTCTCCAGCACCTATATCTATAAAATGTGTAAACTAATTATTATAAACATAGGAAAAATATGAACTTATATTTTCTGTGTCAAGCAAAGCTCAAAGGTTACTATTCTCACCCTAAGTCTCAAGAATGGCTTTCTTCGTAGCTATACTTAGCACGGTGGTAACACATCAGCGTGTCTTCTTTTTCAGAAAATATTGGTTCACCATTTTCATAACGTTGTATAATTCTCTTGGCATCCTAATAAAATATTTTGTTTCTCCTCCTCTCCTAAATCTTCTTCGTTGTTGCATTATCCGACATTAAATCTATATCCTTTGTATGTACCAGTTTAGTCCATTAAGTCTAAAAGTCCAAGTCCTCATCAAACACTATTGACACGAACTTATCATGCCACTTGTGAATCTTGGATTCTAACCAGTCCATGAACCTACGCCTATGCCTTGCAGTAGTAAAGTACCACCCGTCAAGCTACCTACGGATAGTGAAGAAAAATCTAAACAGTTAAGGTATAGCCCTGACCTCAACCTCTTCACATACTATCTCAAAAGCTGCTAGAAGCTGATATGTGTTAGGTGAGAACATACTTGATGCAACTCTGAAGTAGTTGAGAAAGCCTCGAACAGAAGCCGAGAAAGGGAAGAACAACCCAAAATCTAGATACTTCAGGTATATATGAAACTTACGCTCTTGTAGAAAGTATACTCTCTTCCCATCTCTTAGCCTTCTTAAGTTCCATGTTCCAAGAAGATCTCGCTAGTATTGATTGTATTTTGTGACAAGAACTCTATCAACGAAATTGACGGTCTTATTAGGAGAATCATGAAAGTAAGCTATTGTGTTGTATAGATATTTTGCTGAGGACCTACCTTCCATGTCTTTAAGATAATTATCTACACGAAGCTTGTTAATTCAAGCAAGTTTATCCTACCTTGCCTCAATACTATTGGCCGAACCATCCAAAGAACACGTCACCTCGCTCTTATTTTAGGGGGGAAGAGTGGCCTTGGTTTCCGTTGCCTTAGAATCGGATAAAAGAAGTCGACGAGCAACTTTGTGAACCATACCTGGACAGTTGTATGAAATGAAATAACGAAAGTCAAAGAATGAGATTTTAAAGATTGGAAAATGAACGAAAATTTTAGGTGCAACCAAAGGAGTAAAATCCGATTATGAATAATGCCTTATATATGGATGATCCATACTTGTAATTGCAAATCTACCTTTAAAGTATTGATGTGATGATATGATATTCCTACGGATTGTTGACGTGTGTCTCATGATAGAAATCTGATGGCTGAAAACCTTCTGACAGTTATTAAGCCTACAACAAAATGATGACCTAGGTGATAGATGTCGTGCCGAAATGGGTGAGAGATTTGAAATGGTGATGTTTCAACTGGGATATGATCCATCTTACTTCCCATGTTACTTAGCATATATCCAAAGAGTCTCCCCCTACTCAACCTCTGTCACAATATATATATATATAACTCCCTTCGTCGTCTATTCGAATACGGGAGTTGGGAGGCAAATGTTGATAGTTAGTTTTTGCTCAACTTACACTTGTCTTTTCATCAACTGAGAAGTCGAATAATCGAATCTCTCAACATTTGCACTCTGTAAAAGACACTTGGCACTTATACCGAGTAGAAGAAATGCTCTTAGTTTGAATTTAAATCTATAGCGTGAACAGTTATCATAAGTACGGTTATATTTTACAACCACTTGCTATCCCTACATATTAAGAGAGATGTCAAGTTAAGAGCTCTCCACGTATCTTAACAGTTACCTCAACAACTGCCTTAAACACAACAACCATCTATAAATATCGGAAGGAATCTCTGTAAGAGCTTTCGAACACTTCTCATTCTCATACTTACTACACAAGATCACAATTCTAACTTGGGCATCAGAGTAGCCACATCGGATTGGCCCCAGTACCAAGTATTTTACTCTCTTTTGTAGGACTATTTCTTGACCCCAAAATTCGCTAACAATTAAAATCTTGTGCCCTAAGGCAATCCCTTCCCTGACCATAAAATGACATTTCTTCCAGTTTAAGTCAAATGCATCTCCTTACATCTCTTGAGAACTTCAATCAGATTTTCAAGACATTTGTCTAATGAATCTTTAAAAACAAAGAAATCATCCATAAATACTTTAATGCTTTCTTTAATCATATATGAAAATATGGCTATCATACATCTTTGGAAGGTTGTTGGAGCATTGCATGATCTAAAAGGCATGCATCAAAATGCAAATGTACCATATGGGTAAGAGAAAGTGGTCTTTTCTTAGTCTTCATGAGCAATATGTATCTAATTATATCTTGAGTAACTATCTAAGAAGTATTAGTATTCATGTCCAACTAGTATTTCCAGCATTTGATCGATAAATACAAGAGGGAGATGGTCCTTCTAAGTGGCATCAATTAGTTTCCGATAATCTATGCACATTCTCCATTTGATAATAGTTTAAGTAGGTATGAGTTCATTTTTGTTATTCTTCACCACAGTCATACCCCTTTGTTTAGCACAAGTTGAACTAAGCTTACCCTTTACTATCTAAAATTGGGTATATAATTCCTACATCTAAGAGTTTCAAGACTTCCTTCTTAATTACCTCTTTTAGTGTTAGGTTAAGCCTCCTTTAGGGTTGAATCGTTGGCTTATAATTGTCCTCAATGATAATTCTATGCAATCAAACGAAAGGGTAAATGCCATGGATATTTGCAATTGTCCATCCTATGGCTTCTTTATTCTCTTAGAGATCTCACATCAATTTCTTTTCCTTGTCTTATGGTAATTCCACAACTGTAATCATTAGTAAAGTGTCATTTTCTCTTAGGAACATATATTTCAAATGTGAAGGCAATTATTTGAGCTCAAGAGTTAAGGCTTTTTGGATTGAAGGGAGAGGCTTTCCCTCATTGACTCCTAACTCTTCAAAATATTGTTCTAACGATCAAATATCTTTTACTTAGTTGAATTGCTATTCCTCATTTGACTCTAACATCAAACCTTATTGCCATTACTGTTCCTCTTTCCACTTTTTTGATATTATAATTTTGATTGAGTCCATAGTGGAGGAAGTATTCTCTTCCTCTGTGTATTTCATCCCCCTATGGATATTAAAAGTGACCTGCTCATTCAAGGCTTGGAGTCTTAATCTTCCCTTTTTCACATTGATGATTCCCGTAGCTTAGAAAGGTCTTCCTAATATTAAAGAAATCTTTCCATCCACTTCATATCTAAGATGATAAAGTCTACCGGAAATATGAATTTGCCTACTTTCACCAATACATCTTCTACTACTCCTCTTGGTTGCTTGATACTTTGATTAGCTAGTTGTAATGATATTGAAGTGGGCTTACATTCCCCTAATCTTAACCTTATGAAGATTGCATGAGGAATAAGATTGATACTAGCCCCCAAATCACATAAGGCCTTACCAACATATGAATCTCTAATCATATGTGGAGTTGTAAAGCTTCTTGGATCCTTAAGTTAGGGCAGAATGCTGTTTGAGAGTATGGTTAAACATTCTTTTGTGAGCATCATTGTCTCTAAACTAGCTACCTTCCTTCTCTTTGAAAAGATATCCTTTATGAATTTGGCATAAGTTGTTTGAGACTATAACTTGCATATAATTGAAGAAAACTCTATAGGTGTTCATTTAGGTTTTCTAAAGCACTTCCACCAAACTAGTTCATTTGCACTATTTGTATCAATGCAGGTTTAAGCTTAAAATTGTTGGCTTGGATAGTAAGCTATGCCATTGTTGGTGCAAAATTGTCCATGGTTAGTACAATTTATTCCCATAAAGCTCTATAGTTTCCATTCCCATTACCATTAACATTCATACCATTCAACCCATTACCATTCACTTTGCCATTCTACACATTGAATTCGTTCTAATACTCATCTCCATTGATATCTTCCATATTCATGCCAATTCCTACACCAACGCCATGTTCATTTCCTTCATTCAAGTTCTACATCTCAACAAATCTTCTTCTTTCTTGTAGTTATCCATGAAATGTTCTATCAACTTCAGGATTGAAAAACAACTCAAAATTAGCAAGTCCTCTTCTTGGCATAAAACAATAGAAGCTCTGAAATTTCAACATAAGGTAATCCTAGGAGGCTAAATACAGGGTGTCACACCCCAAACCAGGGAGTCATAATAGCCCCACCATATAAACAAACCTACATTAGAAGCTAGTTATCTTAGCTACTAATGTAGGTATTGTCCCAATCAATACCTAGTAGGAATCAACTTGTAGTATAACTTTTCAAAATAGCTATTGAAAATAATTTTTAAAGCTTCAATTTCGAGGAAGCATCAAGTTTCATAAATCATAATAAGGATGAAACCTTGAAATTTATAGAAAATTTCAAGAACTATATTGTTACAAAAAGATATAGTGTCTACTAAAATTTCACTAAAAACCATAGGCTTGTAAAGCTTGGAATAAATCTAATTAGTTAAAGACTAGGGGTCACCTAAGGAGACCCTATTAGTTTTCTTAGAGGTTAGTATAGTAAAAAAATCAAGTAGAAATCTAATCGGGTAGTCTTGAATCTCACTCCCTGAGTCTATTCTCTAATCTTCTAAAACTTGAAGTAGTACTGGTGAATCTACTAGGGAACTTGCAACACAGCTAGGGAAATGAGTGACGACTTTCTTAATAAGTAGATGGAGACAATAGCACATATGCAACATAAAGTCAAGCAAGGTTAATAAGATGTAATGCATGTTTAAGCAAATGTCATCGTACAACGTTAACCGATCTATCGAGAGATTGGAGAAATTATGCTCACTCTAATCCGAGTTTTAAGGAGTTTGACACCATACACTTCATGGTTTAGAACCAAACTAAGGCTTGTACGATGGAGAAACATGCTTTGCCTGAGACTTCACTTTGAGCTATGAACCCTAACCTTACCATGACCTCATCCCTTATTAGTTAGTTCGACTAAGGGTGGGGAGAGGACTATTTTTGCTATCCTCATTGAAGGATGAGCATTTAGCCAGAGAATCCTAAAGTTTCCTACAATGGGTTGCGATGTAAGTTCAATTAGTAGTTAAGCTAAGTTTGTATTAGATTGCATTCTAGGTGATTAAGCAATTTTAGACAGTCCAAAGCAAATAATATCACAAAACAATCAATACTTAAGTCTAGCACTCAATATAGCACAACCATATTTAATCACACATGTTGCATATGCACAGACATCTAACTTACAACCACGAATAAGACATATACTAAGGTCCCCACTTATTCTCAAACAATACTTCAAAGTGTGGTGAAACACTGATCCTACTTGGATGCTGATACTCATTCTCCTCGTGTGTCACTCTCGCTTTCCTTTATTATCCCTAAAATTTAATGTAAGCTCTTTAGTTTCCAACCAATATATAACATGTGTTAATTGTGAACATTTAAGTATGTTGTCAATTGTGTTAGGTAAGTTTTCTAAGGTGTTTATAAGTTATTTGTTAAGTAAGGTACATTTTAACCACGGTTCTAACTCAATATAGGTTGCTGCTTAGTTGTTTCTAACCCAGGTTTTGACTTTAGTAGATTCTTAAAAGTTATAGACAAGCGACTTTCTGATTTACTCTCTGACTTCTATTAATCCAATTTTTAGTACTAATTATCTTTGAATTTCCAATTGCTCCTACATTTTGCATCTTCCATCAAAATACTTTCTAATTGAATTTCCAACTTAGGTTTTGATCTAGCCTTCTATTATAGGTTATTGTCCGAGTGACTTTTGACTTTAATAAAAATATAGATTTTTTATATACATTCTGATTCTCATATATACACTTTGGTAAAATACTTATTAAAGATCTACTTTGCTATATTATACTAATTAGTTTAACTGTTTCATTAACCATACCTAAAGGATATAAAAAGTTACTGTAAAAATACATATCTAAGGTACAATCCCCCTCTTCATCAGTTTCTGACATACATTCTACTCATAAACTATTTCTCATGCCTTTCTACTATACATTCTAACAAACCTTCAAACTTACTTTCTAACCTATACAAAACATACTTTGAATCCTTAATTCACATAACTCTAGCATCTATACCCTTACTTCCTCAATCTAACCTTTTGACCTAACATTTCAAATACTTGAAGATCCAATTACTCGATTAAACATCCATTCAAAGAGTTTTTAGCCACATGCATGCTCGCTAGAAAAACACAAAAATTCAACTTTTGAATTTTTGAAAACTCTTTTCATGGAATCAAAATAGACATGTCAAAATATTTGTAAATAAGTTTTAGCATCAAAATAACATCATTTAGGTTATTAAAAATTAGAATTAAGGTTTGTTTTTGGCTTAGTTTCTTAAGGAACACATATTTTAACTTAGAACTTAAAGAATCTAGTTGCATTTTTTGATTCTACACAAAAAATTACCTATGGAAACCACATAATTTTTAGAGTTAATTTGTTATTTTTAGAAAAATAGATTCAAAATTGAGTAAAACTGAAACTCACCNGGTCATTTGCTATTTTTAGAAAAATAGATTCAAAATTGAGTAAAACTGAAACTCACCACTATATGAAACTTCGGCTTATTATCTGGGGGTGGGAGTTTTGTCTTCCTAAGTTAGCACCACCTGCTTTGTCTCCAAGTGGTTTGTCTCTCTTCCAAGTGGTGGTTAGCCTAGGAAAATTGAAATTCTCATATTTTCCACTATTTTCTTGCTATTTTTGCAAAGACCCTTCTCAAAACTTCTTGAGCTTTCCAATATTTTTTCTAATCCCTAAAATGTCTAAACTCAATTTCATAATTGAGCTTTTGGTTTGATAGAAGTCCTTTTATTAGTAAAGGATTTTTCATGTGCCATTTGTCCTTATTTTTACATTTTCTTTATATTATTTAATGTTAAGTCACATGTGATGGTGTCTCTAATCTATTTCAACAATTTGCCACATTTGTTTACTTAGTTTCCACATCAACCAGTTGTCTTCTAAGTATCCTTGATTTATTTAGCTCATTTACAACACTAATTTGGTTATATTATATATAAAATATCACTATTTTTTCCAATGTTGACTATATACTTATATATATGATACTTTTACTCACCATTTTATTCTCAATTTTCTCTAAATTATAATTTTCATAGGTTAGGTAATTTGATTTTTGGAACCTCACTATGTTTGGGTCTTGCATTTCAGATGTACAACATAAATATTTCACTACCAGTGAAAATAAGTTTTTACTAATTTAAATATTTTATTATCTTAATTTTACAAAATAAACTTTACCATGGTACTTCATTTAACTTTTTGGACCTTATATTAAAAATATATTTGATTCCAAGAATATTTTCTAGAACCTTAAATTTACTGATTCCAAATAAGTATAATTATTTTACATAGTTGTACTCATGTCTCATGCTTCTTATAAGCATTTCATTTCCTCACTTTCTATATCATATTTTCTAAGTTTCATATTTATTAGAAATGTGTTGCTACTCTGAGTCCTCAATAGTTGGGCAAAGATTGAAGTCTCATACAAGGGGTGTCAATAATCCTTACGTAATACAATCCTATGGCAAGAGGTATATCATTTCTCCAAAGGACCAATCAAACTTTCAATAGCTTCTTCACAAGTCTTGAAAGCAAAAATAAAACAACGTAGTAAATAGATCTTCAATAAAATAAAGATGTAAATCTACTCTAAGCATGTAAAACTAACTTTAGTTATAACTAAATATATTCTACTTTAAACCTAGTCTAAGAGAGAAATATTAATATAATATTAGCTAGCTTTCACTTTCCTTGCCTTCCCTGATAATGGTGCCAAAAACTTGGTGTCGCGATCTCACTTCCACTAATGTCATACATAAATAAGAATTTGCCCCTTTTTTAAAGGAGTGGAATGTTATACCATTAATGTACTTGCTTTCAAATAGAAGTAATTAAATTTTAGTAGAAACTGTGAACAATTGGTAAGCATATCAATCTACTAATAGTACAGAAGAGTAACCAAGGTCGTACTTTGTAGTGAACAAAAGAATAAAATTTAGAAAGATAAATAAGTTCTAGATTTTACTATTTCTACTCTAATCCAAGTAACCTAATTTAGCAATTTCAAAGAAAAGAACATGCAAGTTATCTAAATTAAAAGAAAAAACTACAATAAAGTTAAGCATGGATTTTAGCAATTTTTCGGTATTGATAGTTTAAATATGGATTTTACTCACACTTATAGAATTTATCTCACTTTCATTTTGTAAATTCTATCATGTAGCAAGAGCATTATATTATTGATACCTCATCTACACTATCAACTAGTTATTCAAGTCCCGTCACTACTTAAATAACTATGTAAGGATTGATTTCTCATTTCAACCAATTTTTAGCTCTAAGTGACTACAAGGATTTACATCTTAATTTTTAAGAATTACTTATTCAAATTAGGAATCTTAGGTTCTACTTGGAGTTTTTGAATCTTGTTATGACATTTAAACCCAATTAAGATAACAAGGAGAAAGGCCTAATGTGTGAAAATTGCAATTTAGCTCAATATTATCCTAACACTCAAGTTATACCTGTCAGGACCCTAAAGAGGGCCTAGTAGGATTACTTAAAATTTCCATAACATGTATGCACCCATAATATAAAAACTGCCTTACAAGTCAAAGATTGCAAGACTCTAAATAGTAAATCACTAAGATTACTGATTTTCAAATAATTAATTTATTATAATATAACATAACATATAAATATAAATAACTATAGATATCCGATATCCTATAGTTCCTCAGAATCGTAAAGAATCGGTATCCCTTACCAAATAATAAGATAGGATATACTAACATTAGAAAACTGCAAGAAAAGTAAATTGTAATAAATTCTAACATATAGATATTTTCTAGAAAGAATGTTTATGTATCACCTATAATGATCTCAGTTAAATCTAACACTAATATACATATCTTCATCTTGCATTAGACACTCGAAACTTATCCCAATCCCATCGTAAGTAAACCTACAAAAGAAACTAAGGGGGAATGAGCACGAAACAGCTCAATGAGTTCGTCCCTCACTACTACCGTTCAAGTAAGTTATCACATATTATTATCACACATGCAAGCAATACATTCATAGGAGTCCAAAATTATGGAAGGTGTAGAATTACGTCGTCTACACTCCGATTATCCCCTGTACTTACTTGTACAAGGCACCTCAGCTTACCCGCATGAGGCTACCTAGGAGCACCACCCCTTTAGGCAACACTTGACTATTACCCTAGTCGAGAAAAAAAGTTCTAATCCAAATAGGTGGATCCCAAACTAGGACCATCCACCATACAAGGCCCCTTAGGCACAAACATGTGAGTCCTCTTACAACCAAAATTATCTAAGGCCTTATAGGCACAATAAAGTGAGTCCTTTCGCTATCATTTGGAGATCCCATGCTAACTTTGCCTTAACGTTAAAATATTATTTATGGCTCCATAAGCTTTTATGGAGATGATACAAAAATATGTTTAAGGATAAAAAAGCTTTTTCTAAAAATACTTTTCTTAAGATTTTTGCAAGGCTAGCACTCTCCATTCATACCTTTACCAAGTCATAGACATGCGACAAGTATAATTGGTTATTTTGGTCTAATACTTATATTTATCAATTTAAAAAGGTGATCACATAGATGATAGCAAACAAGCAAAGTAATCATTTAGGCATACAAGTAACAACAAGTAGCAAAACCTCATACAAGTAATACGCACAAGCAAGTAGCAAGTCATTAGAACTCCTTCACCTGGATTATTACTCATTCTCCAAACCTTTGGGGTTTCTAGAATTCAATATTGAACACCTAAATCAAAATAGTAAAACTTATAAGTATTCTAAGAAGTCAGATTCCTTAGTTAACTAAAAATCTATTGTAGTTTATCTAGTTCCCCCAATATAACCCAAGTATAATGTATATAGGGTTTACCATACTCAATGAGATTAATAGTAATTATTTTCTTATATTTGTAAGTTATGAGACTTCCTTTATGTATTTGGTAAATTTTCCATTCTAATTCCAGTATTTGTGAACTTATAATCGTTTTTCATCGTTTTCAGACGTACATTCACACGATGATGTTCGTTTTAGATGTTAAGATCCATGTTTTACGATACAAACTAAATTTATAGAAATTTTAATTATGGAAACTTAATTATTCTTATTGCTTATATTTATATCCTTTGTTTATACTTAATGATTTAGTTAACCCTTAAATTCTTATACTTAGAGAATTTTACTTTGCCATCACTAATTTATGTATTTAATTAAGTGTAATCAAATTTAGGAAATGTATTGGGGTTTACTAATTTATGTACCTAATTATTATGCACTCATCTCATTTCTTATTTTATAAACGTATGTTTATATCATCGCTCATATCATCAATCGCTTAAGTCATGGCTTATGTCATCTTTTAATTACATCATTGCTTACTTCATCATTTAATTACATATATCTTACCTTATGCTTATGTCATACTTAAATGTCTTATGTACACTTCACATAAACTACTATATACTTATACTCTTATTATACTTGTATGTATACTAATATAATTATACATATACTTATTCTTATACCGTATTTATACTTGTACATATACTCATATACCTATACAGTCATATACATATTCTTGTACAAATTTCGTATGTCAAATTTTCTTCTTAAGAAAACTTCCCTAATTTCATTCTTTTGTGTTTTAAAGTGTGTATTTAGTATAGTATAGGTATGTATAGTTAGGATTTGTCTTAGTTTAGGTTATGTACATAGTAAATACTTATGTACAAAGATCTCCATACTTGTATCATTCTAGAATATCCTCATGTACATATATTTAAGGGTATATATACACGTATTTCTTTTCTCTTCATCAGGATTTCTGTCCTTCTACACTTGAAGGTGGAACACATATCTACTTATTTAATCTATCTCATCACCAAAATACATATACTCATATACCTATACGGTCATATGCATATTTTTGTACAAATTTCGTATGTCAAATTTTCCTCTTAAGAAAACTTCTCTAATTTCATTCTTTTGTGTTTTTAAGTATGTATTTAGTATGGTATAGGTATGTATAGTTAGGATTTGTCTTAGTTTAGGTTATGTACATAGTAAATACTTATGTACAAAGATCTCTATACTTGTATCATTCTAGTATATCTTTATGTACGCATATTTAAGGGCATATATATATGTATTTCTTTCCTCTTCATCAAGATTTCTATCCTTCTATACTTAAAGGTGGAACACATATTTACTTATTTAATCTACCTCATCACCTAAGTAATAAGTAATATAAAGCAATACATAATAACATAATCACATACCTTAATTTTGTGTTTGAATTATGGAGACAAAGTGGAAAATTTTGAAAGTGAAATGGAAAGGGCATGTTACGGTAATGGAGGTGGGGTTTTGCTTTGTTTCCTTTTTGTTTTGTTTTGCTTTTGGAATGAAGAAGATGATGGGGTCTAAAAGAAAAGAAGTGGACGGCAATTAAGGAGGAGAAGAGAAAATAAAAGCTAAAAGAAAAGAAAAGAAATCAAGAGATGGATGAGATATTTTCTAATGCATTAGTGTCTTTTGTTGACTTAGTCAACTTTCCATAAGCATATGCCATTTTGTATACATAATGTAGTAATTATAAAAAATTAAGGGAAAAATTAAGGAAATGAGGCATTTGGTGAATTGATTGGTAAAAATAGGTGATGAGATCTTACTTTAGGTATTTATATTTTATATACACCATTTGGTAAGCTACTTAGTATAATTAAGATGATAAGTGTCATTTAGGGTATTAAGGTTCACTATATGTAACCTAAGTATCAATTAAACCCTTAACTTTATGTAATACTAACCTAATTATATACTTAGAAGATAAATGTGATCTAAGATGCAATATCTTAATTTCTAAGGGATCACTTAAGTATTCTAAATATTTATGCATGATTGAAAGTTATCTTTAATCGTTTACCTAATGAAATGGCAAAATATGGAGACTATATTATCACTTAGCGTTTTAGGGTAAATCATGGTGAATTAGTACTTTTATATCCTTAAAGTTATAGTTTTAGGGTTTTTATTACTTCCGAGTACAATCTCTAGCATTTTTATACATTTAGAGTTTAATATATTCATACGTGATTAAGTCTTCGAATGTTATCTTAGGGTTTTGATAAGGTTCGAGGTTAACTTTTGCAATTACATATACTTGAAGTTTTAGGGTCTTCATATATGATTAAAGGTTCAATTGATAATTTAAGGTTTTTCATATTCGCTTTAGGTATTTTAATCGGTTTTAAATCTTACTAGCTTTATTGACTTTAGGAAACCATCTACAGTTTAGGGATTTGATTCTATACTCAGAAGGCTAAATTCACAGGATTTGCAATACCTAATTATACTATAGAGATAAGTAAAATTTCAAGTTTATACTATCACAATACAAGAACATAAATAGCCACAACTACTTCATCATATTCACTCATTACCCATAAGCACAATAAACACTAGTCATCACATTCTTAGAGAATAAGCATTCAATACATAATACAAGTGAATATGAAAATGAGCATTGCATTGAACATGGAAAAAGTAGGAGAAACATTACAAAACAGAGCTCCTCAACCTTAACAATGAAGTTATAAGATTTTCCTAACAATCTCCATAGGTGCAATGGAAATCCACAAACTCAAATCTTGAAATGAGCTAAAATCCACTAAAATTTTACGTTACGAGCATGAAAATTCAGGAAAACTCTATGAAAATGATAAAGTTACCCTAAAAGTAACCCAAGATAGCCTAAAGAAGAGAGAGTGGTGGAAACTAGAACCTTAAGCGCTAGAAAAGACTGGGCAAAATCTATAGAAAATGAAGAAGAAGAAGTCTTTATATGAGGTCATTACTAACATGATAGTAAGTAAGGGTATCGTGAAGCCAATGGATAGATGTTAGGTACTTTTTCTCTTCCTTTATAATGAAATGGTATGTTTTGTGTCAGGGATCTAGTATATTGTCATGACAATAATTGGGAATATTGTTAAGCCGGTATACCTTTCTAGTTTTGCAAATTGATTCGTTTCTATTCAAAATACTGACTTGATGGTGGCTAGGCTTACCATTAAGTCAGTAGCTCCAGGTCTAAGTTGTTTTCTTTTTTTACATTTCCAACTTCTTGAATGGGTTTAAGACCTGCAAGATCAAATACAAAAAGCTTAAGTTATTTAAATATATATTATTTTTTAGCATTAAAATACAAAAATATGAATTACACTTGTATTGAGAAATTACACATGATTTCATTGAAAATTTATGAACTTTTACTCAAAAATCTATTGAATCACATATAGTTGGTAGAGAAATCAACAGTGTAACTCCATTTAGTGTCTAGGAAGCCCTTGACGAAGTGGTGACTAGCAACCATGCAAGATAGTAGCAGTTTAGAAGCACCTTTGTTAAACTTGTAGCAGGCCAAAACAGAGGAAATTCTAAGTAGAGGGCAAGGCTTTACTCTGTGAGTAGCAGCTGAGACAGAGCAACATGAGCCACTCCCTGCAGCAGAGCAGCAACTAGCCGAGAATGATAGCAGTAGCTTCTGGTCTTAGCATTCCAATAGCGGCTCCAGCTGGACTTCAATCCGTGACTGCAGCACACATGCAGAGGAACAAGCCGAAACCTAACGGCAACTACGTCCCAAACTAAGCAGCAGCCATTGAGCACACAGCAGCTGCAACCTTCAATTGCAGCCTATGACAGCGTCTCCTCCGCCAAGCAAAAGCCTAGCTCCACTTTACCAGGTAGACGAACCAATGCCGCGCAGCATTATCGATACAATGACCGCAAGCCGAAAAACCCGAAACAATGATAGCATGATCTGCATTAGCTTGTTTTGATACGAGATTTCTGGTTTGCGATAATACACATGGGTTACAATGTGGACAAATTTAGTAGAAGTGGGCCCATATTCATTCCATTTACAGAATAATTTTCATTTACGGAATTATGGGGCCTGAAACTAATTTAAGAAGAAGGTAAAGCAGTTGTTGAAGTGATAACAACAGGAACATAAAGAATATTGTGTCAAGTGTGATATATTTCGGCAAGTGGCAGCCCAACTTCAATGGTTGAAGCCTACTGCCCACATGTGAATACTTTGGAAAATATCCAGTAGCACGTAAGGGGAATTTTCTTGTCAGGACTAGCCCAGGATATAGCGGCCTACACTTGGTAAAGGAACAGAGGGGAATGAGCAGCGGATAGGAGCATGTAGTCGAAAGATAGATAGGAAGCATGCATAGTAGCTTAGTTTTATATACAGTAGCATAGTATAGAAAAATTGATGAACAGAATCCTTTTTAATTATTAATTGCTGTATTATTTTTTTTTTTAATTTCGAGGTACTAAAATCCTTTATTCTAGCATACTAAAGGATCATCTCAGGTACCAGTTAAATCAAACAATGCCGATTTTCTTTCGAGAGTCGGAATTGAAAATACCATTAAAGTATTTTCTCTTCTTTGTTCATTTTATTGCATTAAGTTTTGATTCATTTGGATGCTGTATTGAGATGTTGTGCCTTCTAATATATGGGTTTTTCATTGATGGATTTAATGAATTAATATGTTAAATGAATTGTTTTTAATATTGTTGTTGAGAAATCGGTGGTTTAATTGTTGTGTTCATCGTCTAGTTAACTAGTGCTTTGCCAACATTCTTTAGTTAGATAGAGTTGGGGAATATTTGAGAAGGTTCCAATAACTCATGATGAGTATAGCTTGAATTTATGAAAGAACTTCTCATAAGAATATGTGGATTTTAATTAAATCTATGAACCCACACACTTAAAAGAAGTTGGAAATATAGTTTGGTCTATGGAGACGTGCTTAAGCCATATTTCTACTAGGATAGTGATTTTAGTGTGAGTGGATTACTACTTACTTAATAATTATAGATTAATAGCCTTAGTGGGTGGATTTATGCTCTAATTAGAATTCCATTACTTCGGAAGGTAGGCAAGTTCTAATGAGTATAGTTAAATACAATTTAGTCAATTTCGAATATCATATCAAGGTATTGTATTGATTCAAATGAGAGTAGATTTGCAAACTCTAAATTAATTTTCACATCTCCTTGACTCGAGACTTTCATAGTGTGTCTAGGACAATTGGTTGGGTGTTTACTTTGTTAATTAGTTTTTACTCCATCTTAGTTCAATTCTCAATAGCTTAGCTTTAGGAAAAACTCGATTAGTTTAGTACTTAGCACCTAGCTCCATGTAGAATACAACCTTAATCGCTGACTATACTACTTGCATAACTTGATACACTTATCAATACTCACTCACTATCGAATTAAGTTTTTGGCAATGTTGTCGGGGAGTTTCGACTTTGCTAATATTAGATTAGAAGTTGATCCCTTAGACTAAGCCCCTTTTTTTATTTTTGTTTGTTCCTTTACTTCTAGCTTTATGTTTACTTCTTGGCATTACTTGCCTTAATTTGTTGCTTATTATTTTGATAGTCTCATGCTTAGTTTAGATTTTTGCTAGTTTGTGTTTTTAATATTTGCTAAACTTTTGCTTATTTAATCAATTTCCTCATCCTTAGAATTAGCATTTCATATAGAAAAATATAAATTACAACTTGATGTCATTTTTGTGTTCTTTGTGTTTTATATATCATTCATAGTAGAATCATGTTTTGAATTGGTGTTTTACTTTTAGTGATAGTAGTTATGTGTTCTATTGAGTAAAATTTTGATCTTTTTTGCATTATTAGGATGTTTGTTAATTTCTTAGCCTTATTTACATTTGTTGATTTTGAGCATGACCTTTATCGATTAATACCTAGTTTAGCTCCTTTCTAGTTTAGGCTTGTGATAATTGCTAGATTTCTACTTTCTAGTTAGTTTATTTTGTTATTCTAGCTTAATTTGCTTAATTTTTCACTGTTGAAGTTTGTTTAGTGTGGTTTGCCTTAGCTTGATACTTGAGATTTCAATTAAGTTGGGTTTAATTTAACTTCTTAATAGTTTTGATCTTAATTTTGCTTTAATCTTGCCATTTGAGTAGTTTCCTCATCTTATATTGTGCATTTTATATAGAAAAACAAAAGTTCTAGCTTGTTCTCATCAATTTTTTTCTCTTGTGTGAATATCATGTTTTTGCTTATTGCTTTTGATATTAGAGTAATGGTTGTTCACTTTAGTGTATAAAGTTCCAATCTTTCTATATTTTAGGAGTCGTCTATTAGGAATTCAAGTTGTTTTAGTTTGCACAGGTTTAAAATTTTTAAAATATCCACAAAAATTTAAAAATAAATTTTAAGAAAAGCCAACAAGATTTTTCCTTTAGGTTTTGTTGATGTTTATTTGGTGAAAAAGTGCTTGATTTGACTTTTCTTTTTTATCCTGAAATCGAGCAAATATTTAACCAATGTTTGAGAGAAAGAAAAGGGAATCTTAAGTAGTTGAGAATCATGGAAGCTAATGGGAACAGAGATGATCATATTGGAGATGATAATAATAGACCCAATAGACAAGTTGTAGGTGGAAATGAGGATGCATGACTATTATGGAAGTACTTCATACCCACCATTGAGGGAGCTACACCAACTATTGTGTGTCTCGTAATTCAAGTGAACAATTTAGGGTTAAAGCCTACATCGGTACAAATAGTATAGGTAAATCAATTTGGGGGTAGACCTTTAGAAGACCCATATGATCACTTGATGAATTTCTTGTAGATTTGTGCTACACTTAAGAGCAATAATGTTTCAGATGTTGTGATTCACCTTCATTTATTCCCTTTCTCTCTTAGGGATAAGGTAAGGAGCTAGTTAAACTCCTTGCTGGAACAATCAATTACAACTTGGGATCAACTGGCATGGAAGTTTGTAGCAAAGTTCTTTCCACTTAAAGACTAACTAAATGAGAAATGAGATAAATTCCTTCTACTAATATGAAGGTGAGACATTTTATGAGGCATAGGAGCAATTGAACGAGCTACTTAAGCATTGTCCTCAACATGGTATACCTTTAGCCTCTTTGGTTTACATTTTCTATAATTCATTAGGTGATTAATTGAGGAATATGATTGATGCCACCTTAGGAGGTTGTTTAATGAGAAATAATGTTGACAAAGCTTATGCAATTTTTGAAAAAATGTTTATGAATTTCAATTGGCATAGTAAGAGAACCAGATGAAAACAAGTGGTTTCTATAAATGAATCAGAAATAGTCGCTAAGCCTTAAGCACAAATAGCGGCTCATATAGCTTAGATGAGTAAGATAGAATCCATGAAAAGCCTGAGCCCATGTTTTGTTCTAGGTGATGATGGTATGTCTTATGGCAGTCGTCCTATGTGCTTTTTAGAATCTTCAATGGGGAATTCCTTTGCTCCTTATGTAAGCTCAAGCATGGATCAAGTTAACTTTGTGAACAAGTTTGATAAGGGAGTAGGGAATTGGAATCCTTATTTGAATGCTTAGAATCCAGGATGGAAAGACCACTTAAATTTGGGTTAGAGAGATAGAAATGCTCCTAGAGCACCTCTAGAGCAACAAACAATTCCATAGAAGGAGAAGGAAAAGGAGGATACCACAATTCAGATGTTGAAAACCTTATTACAAGAATCCTCCAATCAAAAGGCTATCATCTAAGACTTGCAAAAATAGCTAGCTCAAATGTCTCAATCATTTAGTAGCTACCCTCAAGTTGCACTACCTAATACCATAAAGAGAAACCCAAGGGAACAAGCTAGATCATTAGAATGGAGAGGTAAAGATGTGAACATTGTTGAGAGTGAAGTGAAGATGGATTATAAGATGAATCCTCTAAGTAAAGCTTTAGGAGAGTTTGAGCTTAAGGAGAATAATACCCTAGTTGCTAAGTATGTGATTGAGATTAGAACCTAAGACCATGTAGGTAATGTGGTGATAAAGAAGTTGGTTGAGGAGGATTTCATGAAAGGTGATTTGGTTGGAAGTGTTTGTGTAGTTGTGAATGTGATTAGAGAAATGAAGGGGAATGAAGAACAAGATTTCAAGGAAAGTAAGGAGAAGGATTGATGTGACTTTAAAGATGAGCTAGTTCAAATGAGTGGTTATGGCAAGTTAGTGTTGACGGACTATTGGAGTAATGATGAGCATGGGCTTGATGTTGCACTTAATACTAAGATTAATGAGCATGAGAGTATTGGGGTGAAGGAAGTTGAGAGCATGACTATAGGGATCTTTTAGATGTGATTGAGAGTGAGTTGGTTGATAAGTCAATTGAAACATTTGGAGAGCCGACAAAAGAAATAGATCATGAGCATATTGGTCAAGTTGTTTTACATAATCAAAAAGGTGTAGACTTGAAAACAAAATACATACTTCCTAAGAAGGATGATCTAGGAAAGGTTATTGTACCATGTACCATCTTGAGCTAATTCATTTTAGGTGCATTATGTGATTTAGGTGCTACAATAAACCTAATGTCCTTTAAGATGATGGAGAAATTGAAGTTGGGGAGTAGGTTGAAAGCAATAGATATGACCTTTAAGATGGTAGATTGATCTCCTAAGATACCTGTAGGAATATGTAAGGATGTAATAGTCCAAATCCATCAATATAAGTTTTCTACTAACTTTGTGGTGATGGATATGAGAGGTGACTAGCACCTTTCATTGATCCATGGGCATCCATTCCTAGCTGCAGCTAGTGCCCTCATTGATGTATGAGAAAGAGGAAATGAGAAGATCATATTGTGTGCTAGGAAGTGCAAGGAGCGAGATGAATCTTATGTTTCAAGTGATATCGTTTTTGACCAACTGATGAGAGTAGCTAATGAGGATGGGGCGAGTAATAGAACAATGAGCTAGCAATTGATGGAGGATGATCCTAATGTTGTAAAAAAAGATCCTTGTAGGTTTGAGCCACCATGACAAAAAAAGGTCAAAAGTCGAGTTGGGGACTATAAGCTAAGCACTAAGTGGGAGGCAACCCATTATTGAGTCTCTTTGTCTTTGTTTATGTTGGCTTTCCCTTCAATTTTCCATGTTTATACTCATTTTAGTTTATTCTTTCATGTTTATGTTTGTTCATCCTTTGAGTCTTTCCTCAGGGTTTCCTCCCTCTTAGATTAGTCTATTGTGATTTCTCTTGTTTCCTCTTGTGCAGGTTTGCTTGATTGGAGATTTGGAGCATATATGAGTTAGTTACGCCACTGGTGGTATTGCATCACCACTTCTACATGTTATATACTAATTGGAAAAATTAGCTCCTTTTTAAAATATTGGAATCAATATACAACTACTTGATTAAGCTTGCAAATTTTGATAAAAACTTTCGGAAACTGTGAAAGCTTTGGCAAGCATATCATTCAATTAATAGTATAGGGTGAGCTCAAAGGTCGTATTTCCTAAGGGAATGGTGTACTAGCTCTCAGCCATTTTGATACTATTAATATTTAGGCAAGCCAAATAAAACTTGATTTTTCTATTGAACAAAACTCAATAACTAGCCTAATGCAAATAAACAAGAGATTCCAACACCAAAAGGGATAAAAATATGATTTTTATTGGACTAAACCTAAGAACAATTCCTAATCTAACAAAGCAAGGTTTCCAACACTTTAATTATTACAATTAAGAACCAAGTATATGAATTAATAAAGGGCATGATGTTTGAGTTCTTCTATTGTTCGTGTGCACATAGATTGAAGATTTATTCCAAAAGTGAAATCTTAATCGAATCAACATGTAGCAACAATTAATCCAAGTCAAACAAGCATGGAAATGACTAGAAATCACACTTCATACATAATCCCAATCTACACACAAAGTCCCTGTAGACTCTATAAATTTAACCTTCTAAACATAGTGTTGGATTTGAGTGTCGTAGACAATTCCCTAAGTCAATAAAACTACATAAAATGAAAACCGACTAAAATTTTGAACTTGGAACTTAAAACAAACTTAAAAGACCCAATGATACAATTTGGAAACCCTTATCATGCAAGAAAACTCCAATCCCTACATGCACGTACTTTGAAAAATGTAAACCTAAACTTAACAGAAACCATAAATATCAAACCATAAAAATTTTTAAAACTCTATAAAATTATCTTAATGCTTAAAAAGCCATAAATCAATAAAATTATCAATAATTTTGGGAAATCATATAAAATTGATAACAAACGAATCAAGGACTATTTCAATTAATAATAAACAACAAAACTAAGCTAGTTAAAGGAATAAATTAATAAATTTACAAAAAATTATTTTACTTATGTACATAAGTAGCCCTACAATATGTATATATATATAAATATATTATTAAGCAATTTCCTTTTCTTAATCTATCATATGATATATATATATATATGTTGCATAATAAAGCGGTGTTCCTAAATAATTAAGCCAATTGATTCTTAAACTCCTAAGTATAAGTCAATTATTTCCGAGTTGGTGAAAAACCCTAAAACAATTAAGGACTTGTAACCCTAAGTGGCTAATTAAGAATTTAATTTGAATAACTTTATTCAACTCTAGAAATTTTCATAATTTTATAAGAATTAAATCATAACTTACCAATCAATTTAAGAGACAAACTCCAAAAGAATTTTATATAAGATAATCTCTTTATTTTCATGCATAAGATTTGTACACATGAATAAGTAAACCAACCAATCATCCTAAATAACTTATCAATTGATAAATATAAACCCTGCTTTTAGTTAGCCTAAGATCGGATTAAGAGTACTTTCCAAACATTCCCAAGGATGAACTAAACTAAAAAACTTAAGTTTACATTTAGAAACAAATTAAAATTTTCCAATTCAAAAACCAATTATCAAGAAAACCTGAGCTTGAAGAACTACGAGCTCTAAACTCACCTAAGACCTTAAACCCTAAAACAATTAGGAAATTTTGACACTAAGTGACTAATCGATAATTTAATTTGAATAATTTCATTCAACTTTAGAAAATTTCACAATTTTATGGGAATCGAATCATAAAGTACAAAACAATGCAAGATGAAAATCCTAAAACAATTTCCTATAAGACCATACCCTTATCTTCATGTCTAAGCCTTATACATCAATAAATAGATCAACCAATCACTTTAGATGACTTATCAATTGAGAGTTGAAATCATTTATCAATTGATAACTTATCAAAATCTAGTGATAAGACATTTTCCTTATCACCTCTTCATTTATACTACATATGGACAATTCTTCGCAAGATTTCACATGCTTAACTTCATTAAATGAGACAAGACCATTCCATGATCCCAAAGGACATTAAATGGCAGATTTAAACAAGGAGGAAAGGGGGGCCATGCTCTTGTCTTTCAACCATCAATCACTTTCTCTTACACACCACTATTCATCCCTTAATGCTTACATCATCAATAGTTGCAATTGTTGACTTTTGTGTAAACTACAAGACAATCAATTAAAGCTTCTTGCACACACTTCTTTTCTCATTCAAAATCTGCCACTCTCTCCCTCTTTCACTCTCATTTTCACTTCCTTTTCTCTCACTTTAAACACAAATCAAAAGAAGAAATCTAACTCCACAAAAATCTTACATTTGGCCGCTACTTCTAAGTCCCACTCACGGTACTCCCATTTCTTTTTCTTGTATCACTTTCTTCCAACATCTAAGCTCTTTTAAGACCATTAGAACCTTCCACAAACCCCATCCCAAAAGACTAAACGATTCGGGTTCCAAAAGGTTGCAAAAGAGGAAGCAAAGTTAAGAGCTTAAGTGGAACCTTTGTGCACAATCACTATATTTTGCTTTAAGGACGAGTAAGTATTTCTTGTGATTAGTGGGTTAGTATTTATGTTAAGAGACTTTGATTTCTTGAAGATATAAGTATGATTTAAGCTGTTATAACACCAAAAACCATTTTAAGAAACAAACTCATGAAACCCTTGCATGAAGTTGAAATATGAGCATGTAAAGTTGGTATTTTGTAAAGAGACTTGTTTAAAACTTTGAATGGAAGATTTTAAGTTGAGAAAATGTTGAAACAAGAACTTGAATGGAAGATGAACATGCTGGACGTGAGGGTTCAAAGGTCATTTGAATGTTGATTTTATTTCCGTTAAGTTAAACATGCTCAAATCTAGACTTAAGTTAAGGAAAAATCCATCATATAAAGTTTTATGAAGAAACCAACTTTGTATGACATGAGCTATGATATGGAAGTTGTATTAAGTATAAGATCTTCTATTTCTTGGTGTGAAGCATGAGTTAAAGAATCATCTTATGGAAGAAAAGTTAAGTTAAGATTTGGATACAAGTAGTTTAAGTGCATGATCTAACACCTAAACTTAAGGAAATGATGAAACAAGTTGAAAAACCAAGCAAGAACCCCTTGGAATCATCACGACCAGATCTGGAACATGGGAAAAAGATGCTTAAAAATATGATAAAAGTAAATGAATAAAGTGAAAAGATCAACCAAAGCAAGTATGGTAAGTATACAAAGCCTAAAGCTCAAAACTGAGCCTAAAACTCTCAAAACGAGCCTAAAACTCTCAAAACGAGCCTAAAACTCTAAGTTGGGCCTTCAATAAAATTCTAACCAGCACCTTAAAACATCAAGAGAGGATGTTTTGAAGCCCATAAGAAATCCACCTAAGGCTCCATAACCCCACCAAAGTCATTAACTTTAGTTTGAACAAAAAACAAGTCCATTTGACAACTTAAGCCCACTAAAGGGCCCATGAAGTGGTTGTTAGCCTTATGAATATAAATCAAAGTTGTAACTCTAATCTCAAGGAGTATTTTAAGCTTAGGATAAAATCTTAAGACTAAGCCCAAAGGCTTTCTCAAGTTATCAAAAAGTCCATTTATCATACAGGGCCCAAAAGCACTCTAACACATGAGGAACGCTACTGTTCTGACCCATGGATAGAATTGTATGCCTAATTTCAAAAATCTAACCTCACCACGTTAAATTACACTCGAAAAAAATGAAGATTGACTATAAGATTATAAAAATCAGATTTAAAACGAGAAAGTTATACACGATTGAACTTTTAAGTAAAACCGGAAAAAATTATGAAACCAAGTCCAAAGTATAACTTAAAGGGTTTTAGCTTACTTTTCTAGGTTTTATTTCAAATCCTTATAGTATTGTATTTGTGATGTCCAGGCGACCTGGCTTTGGGGAGACGACCTATCTCGGATTATTTTGATTGATCTGCATGGCTGAGTGAGCAAATTCCTGATGACTCTTTGCTTGATTTTGCTTGTAAAATAGATGCACCTAAACTTATATATAAAAATTTAGATGCTTGTAGGATATGGGAAATGCAAGTGTATGAATTTGTGGATGAATGTGATGACTTGATAATTATATATAATAATGGGAATTGTTTGCATTATATATACATGTGAATTGTATGGAATGAAATTGTCAGATCACCCTGAAAATTGAGTTAATCACTTATACGATTAAGAAATCAAAATGAATCATGCATACCCCATATTGCATACGGATAACACTGACCGCCGCTTCACGTAGAAGATGGGAAGAAACTCACAGAAATACGAGTTTCCTGCAGGATTGGGCACTAGCTATGTTATCATATATATTGAGTCTCTATCCTAAGCTGATGGGATTACTAGGCGTTGCGAGACGCCAACCATCAGTGAGGGGCCGAGTCTTGTGGCTTTTGTTTAAGGCGTGTGTTTGTGGATTGCGGAGGCTACCACACCGCTAGAGTTGGGATTTTGAAAATATGATTTATTATTCGATAATGAAAGTATATATATGTATATATATACATAGTTTTGTTTTGACTTAAGCACAATAGTGCTAATGAATTAAAACCCAAGATCTAGAACCTGGATTTTGGTTTGGGTCGGTTAATTATCTCCAAACCCCGACTTCAAGGGGCGTAATTCTGAGTCGTATGCAGTTCCTAGGCCACTGCATATGTTGTTTGGCATACTGATTGTTTATGCATTCATATAATTGTGCATCTAATAAATTTTTCCATGCGGTATTGATGAGGGTAATTATCTCACTAAGCATAAGCTTACACCCAACAGTTCTTTTCCTTGTAGATTGATCGATAGTTAGGAATGGGATAGGAATCGAGTGCAGAGTGCTACCATTGAATCAGTATGATGAAAAGCTTGCGTAGTTAATTCAGAATGCTCCGAAAAACAATTAATGTCTCAATTAAGTTTAGTATCTTTAGTAAGTTTATAATTTTCTAAAATTGTCTATCTTATTTCATTATTTTGGTAGGGGATACCGATTCTCTACGGTTCTAAGGAATTGTGGAAAAATGGATATCTATAATTATTTATATTATATAATGAGTCAATGAACTAAAATTGAAGACTCTAGTAAATAACTATTTAGAGTCTTGTAATCTTTAACTTGCAAAGCGATTTTCTTATCATGGGTGCCCACGTGATATAGAAATTTTAGGCAATACTACTAGGCCTCTCCTAGGGTCGCTACAGTCCCTCACAAGTAAAATACATATTCAATGCTTGAAACCCATAACCCATGTAACATACAATCACAATAAACAACACAACACCAAATATTAATCTATTAACATTAAAAGATTCATAATCTTCATGAGTACAACGAGAATACAAAGTTAAACAACACCGCAAAACAATAAGGAATTGGGTAGAGAGAGAAATCACCTATTAAGAGGAGTTGCAATCTTCAATCTGTGTTAGAATGATGTTTTTCATGTATCTCAGGGTTGAAATTCACTAAAATTAACTTAATCTAGGTTAAATCTAACCTAAAATAATCTAAGAAGGTGAAACCTTAAAAAACCTTAGAGAGAAAAGAAGAAAGGAAGTAAAAAAAGAAAAATAAATCACATTCCCCAAAATGAGTTGCGAATTATAGTTTTTTATATCAACAAGGTATCGTTCTACTAGTACTACCATCATTGTCATGATAGTAAACTCAATTCTTTGTGATACTTCAAAACTTTTTGTTCAAAATGCTAGCTTGACAATTGCTTGCATTACCATCATGACGATAGTTCCTACTTCATGTCTTCATCTTTTGTTTCCCTTTGACTTCTCAAGCGAAGGCTATCATTACATGATAGCTTAAGGGCAAGGACTTATAAGAACAAGCATAAAGAGTTTAAATTCTTGAAATAAACATAACTTTTGAATACTAAAACACAAAAATATAAATTACACTAGTATTGAGAAATTATATGTGATTTTAAAGAAAATTCATGTACTTTGGCTTAAAAATCTATTAAATCACATATAATTATTGAAGAAATCCTTCAGATAAGTGTGTGGTTTTGCACACTTATCACTAGCTTGGAGTTTAGAGCATTGATAGAGTAATTATGGTGATCATTAAGAGTTTGAGAGGATGGACTTGCATGGATGTGGTTAGCCCATCAGCCTATACCTTAAGAGAGTTCCGTTCTTTCCTTCCCTCTTCTTTCATCTATATTTGTTATGCTTAACAATAAGGACATTGTTTATCCTAAAAGTTAGGCATAGATTTTGCGATGAGTTGTGGTTAAGGGTTGCATTAGCTGATGTATGATGGAGTACTTGGTGGATTTGTGTTGATTTATAGTTTTTTTAGTTAAATATCCACCTATTTTTGTATGTTGGTTACACTTAGTGCTTGTATTTACTGTATGTGATTTTCTTACAACTTGATCCTTGTGCATATTGTGTGAAAATGACAATTTATGCATGCTATTGTTGACATTTGCTTCGTAAGCATCAAATTTTTCAAAAAGTTCAAAACTTTAGTTACACTTCCCATAAAAAGAGAAAATTTTGACCTAATCTTTTCAATTTCAATGCCTTTTTCAACTTGATCATAAGCTTGACACTCTTCACTTCTCTAGAGTTAAGACATGAAATCATTACTTTGTTTAGTCACAACTTGTTTAGATTAACATTTAACGATTTAAGATTAATGCAATGTCCTTGATTAGGGATTAGATCTTTACATTTTAAGTTGACTAGTATAAATGCACATTCTTTGAAGTTTCAAGAGCCCGACATGATCATGTAAATCATGGAAAACTTGAGCTTACCTTGAATGTCTCTTCCTAAATATAAAAAAAACTTAAGTTAGGGGCAAAATAAACCAACCAAATGGTTAATTAAATTTAAAAAAAAAGTAAAGTAAAAAAAGAGTATAAGTGGACATCTAAGGCACCTAATAAGTGCATGGTGCACTCCTTGAATCAATAAATCTTAGAAGGGTTTATAAGCCCTTAGTGTTCAACTTGTGAAAAATGTAAGGAATAAAAAGCTCCCCAATGTTAATCAATCAAATAGAGGATGCATGTGAGCTTAAAGTCAAAAAGAAAATAAAAAGAAAGAATTGAAAAAGTTGAGAAAGGGCAAAGTAAAGGAAGAACTTATAGTTTTGTGTCATTTGCTTGGTGGTATTGTACTCGTGATATGGATTAGGAGTGTATACATGCATATCTAGTGTACAAAATGTAAGAAACTCATCCTTAATTGATAGATGTTATACTTAATCTTTAGTAAAAGAATCTTAATTTAAACATGGTGATCAAACTCTATTAAGCAATTGATCTGTAACTTAATTCTATTTTAGTGGGTTATGTACTTAACTGATTGAGTAGTTAAGGGGCAAGAGAAAGTTGCTTGAACTTGATTTATAGTGGGGAGAATGTAACTAGTTCACTGAACTTCATGGAGTTGGTGCTAGTATGAAGTTGATGTTAATGATGGTTTGAGTGCACTTGGTTTCCTCTTGTGAACTTGGTTTTGAGATTGATATTTAGAATTTCTTGAGGACAAGCAATGGATTAACCCACCACCTTTTACTTCATTCTCTCCCATGTAGTCTCCTCTAGTTGGGACATACGTTAGTAAGACATTAAGAATGCTTTTCTTCATGGTTATCTTAATGAGAAAATCTTTGTGAAATAGCTACCTGGCTTTATTCATCTTCGTTATCCTCACTATATCTGTCAACTAAACAAGTCCATATATGTTCTCAAACAGGCACCATGTTCATCGTTCTACCACTTTAGCACCTTTCTCATGCATTTGGTGTTTCATTAGAGTAAAGTAGACATTTTCATGTTCATCCTCCATAAGGGTCATGAAAATTTGGTTCTCTTTCTCTACATCAATGACATCATCTATATTGATAGCATCATATACCTTTTAAATCATTACATCATTATTCTCTCTCATTAGTTTGCCATGAAAGACCTTTCCTACTTACACTACTTCTTGGGCATTCATGTTATACATATCGCATAAGGACTTCACCTTGTCATGCCTAGTTCCTCTAAGACATACTAAAATGTCATCACATGCATCTATCCAAACTAGTCAAGATCTCTTTATATACTCAAAGCTACTTGAACTCACATAGCTCTCCCTTACTTCCCAACCCTACTACCTACCATGAAATAGTTGGTTCCCTCTATTACCTAATAGTTATTAGCCTAGATATCAGCTTTGTTGTAAATCAGTTAAGTCAATACATGCATAATCCTACCGTAAGTCATGTGCTAGTAACAAAGTAGGTTCTTAGCTACTTATAAGGAACATTGACTCTAGGCCTTCCCATTATTTGCACATTAAATAGCCCTTAACAACCTTTGCTTATGCCAATTGGGCTAGCTATCTAGATACTCATCATTCCATGATAGGTTATGCTATTTATCTTGGTCATAATCTCATGTCTTAACTATCCAAGAAACAACCCATTGTGTTAAGAAGTTCCACTAAGGTAGAATATAGAGCCTTTTTATATGTAGTTGCTAAGTTTAAATGGATGTCCCTTCTCATATGCGAACTTGGTGTTCCTATTAAGAGATCGATCATCCTCTATCATGACAACCTTAACATCATCTACCTCTTAGCAAATCTTATTTGGCATGATTGTGCCAAGCACATTAACATTGACCATCACTTTGTTCGCAAAACGATTACCACTAGTCAAGTGCTTGTTCACTATATCTTAACATGACATTAATGTATTAACATTTTCACTAAGAACTTATCTTCTTTAACCTTTCTTGATCACTACTCTAATCTCATATTAGCTCCCAACACCATGTAATTAAGTAGATGTGTTAATATATATTGATATTTTTCCATGTATACATGTGTTTTATTTTTTATAGGGTTATTTTAGACTTTCCATACATTTCTAATGTAACATTAGGGTTTCATTATACTATAAATACATTGTAATTCTATTCTCAATTATCAATAATACAAATGTCAATTACTTATATAGAAGTAAGGAAGAATGTTAGCCTTGATTTGATAAGTTTTTTTCTTCCCCTTAAGATGCAAGAGATTATTGAGGAATTTGGGCAAGTAAGGAGTGTACTTATCTACTATTTACTCCCTAAATAGTCGTTAAATAGTAGACTTAAGCCCATTGAAAATGACACTAATGTTGTTGCTATGTTAGAGTTACACTATTCTTTAAGGGCTTATGTTGTCTTGTGCATTGAAGTCTACCTCTTTGTTTTAGGTACTATTATGCCTCCTAATATGAATATGCTTTAGTAAGGAAAACCTTTTTAGATGAGATTGTACATGAGGGATTGAATCATACTATGAGTGAAGGTATGAATGAGGTGTTGAATAAGTTCATTCCTATAAAGGGGGATGTAGGAAAATGATGGCATTAGTGACAACATTAATGGAGATGTCTGTCATAATATTAATAAGCACCTAAGTGATGATGGGATTAAAGTAGACTTTAGAATTATGGCTTTAGATTGTTTGTAGGATGATAGGGTTTATCCAAGTGGTAACATTATTAAGGTTAAGGGCTTTGATTATACAGGGATTGGTTGGGACAAACCTCCTATTGATAATTAGTGATAAAGATTCATTGGTTTTGAAAAAGGAGCATGAACTTAATAGATATTTTATATGATGTCAATAGTAAGGAGCCTCACTTGACATTTGGGATGAAATTTCTCAATGCAAAGGGGTTTAGATATTGTCTTATGGTCTTTACTACTAGGTTAAGTATCGACTATCAATATGCCTTAAATAAGAAATACTGTATTGCATTAACAAGCGTAGTTAGCGAGTTTATGCATAAAAAATTAGTGATAAGGAGACATTTCAAGTTAAAACATTCAATCCCAATTACAGTTGCCCTTGGAGTTTTGGGAATGTGCATGTTGTTTCCAACTTCATTGCATAAAAGTACTTATAAAAATTTCGCAATGATGGTCTAAGATGGGAAATAATTGCATCCAAAAACATATTATAAAAGATATTGTTGTGGAATCACATATTGAGGTAAGAAAAAGGATCAAATGACATTGTAAGGACAAAAAAACACAACAAGATGCTTGGAGATGGGATTACATAGTAATAGTCATAACATGTTATGATGGTAATAAAGTTCTAATTAAATGTAATGCATCAATGGAGGTTGCACTCCCTTTTTTTTAGAGGGTTATTGAGCCTTGTTTTTTCTAGGTTTTTATAAATAAGTCTTCTTTAAACTAATCAGTATTAAACCCTACACATTTAATACTAATCCTCGACTAAGGTTTAAAGAAAACCAGTTCTTTTAATCTTTGAAAAAAATTTGGAGTCACCACCCAATCATGGTTAGGAAATGGTTTAGGTCGAAACCAAATTGCTAGATTTGGTTTTAATCTAGATACTGGTTTACATAGAAAAGAACCAATTTTAAAAATGGTTTTTGAAAAAAACCACAAAAATGATTTTAGGGGTTAGATTTTTTAAACCCTTATGAGTACCATCCACTTTCTAATTTTAGACTTAATCTCTTAAAATCACCTTTCAAAAATTATCTTATAAAACGAAATTCAATCATTGATTAATTAGGCTAAATCTAGTAAGTTAAACTAAAATGGAAAATGGATTTTTTTAGTTTTTTACTAAATTAGGTAACTAGAAGTAGAAAAAGCTAATTTTCATTTTTTACGTTATCTTGGAGGTATTTACATACCTGCTATTCGGGATTAAATATATCTAGTTTTTTTATGAAAACTTTAAGCAGGTGAGTTGATTTTAATTTTTTAAAAATAGCTAGTTTAAGTTTTTAATATGAGTCAAGTAATTTTAAGGAAAATTTCTTGAAGGGTCCTAAATTTAGTTTTTATTATTTTTTTCGAAAAATTCTAAAGTGCTTTAATTTTGAAAAATGGGTTTATTTTTTTGAAAAAAGGTTTTTCTAATATCATTTATTTATTTTTATTTTCATTTATTCTTATTATTTTTCCCCTTTTATTTTGACTATAATGTAAAAATAAATAAAAATAAAACTAAGCCTTTTCTTTCTCCTTTTTTTTACTTCCCTTTTTTCTTTCTCTTTTTTTTTTCTTTTTTCCTTCCTTTTTTTGTTTTTATTTTATATATACTATTACAATTATGTGAAACAAATAAGTAAATGAATAAAAAATAAATAAATAAAAAGGAAAAAATAAAACTTGGACCTAAGGATGAATTAGATAGGATAGATGCATAGGTTAGGGATGTGGAGTTGGGTCAAACTTTAGGGATCAACTAGGTCAGGTTAGATTAACTGACTCAATCACATAAAGAAGAAGCTAATGGCATGAGAGGGGCTTGGTGGGTAATTTTAGCACCGTTTTTTTGTGTGTGAGGGTAGTTTCATGTGTTTTGGATTAAGATTAGTAGGGGTAAGATTAACGTTGAGGTTTATGGAGGTGATTTTAGGTGGTGGCACAAGACGGTAGCTACAATGGATGTTGCACAATTTTGGTGGTGGTTACTAAACGTGTAGAAGAAGGCGGTTCCAGGGTATTAGGATGCTACGAGCTCTGTTGTGGCATTATTTTTATTTAGGGAAAGGTGTAGGGTAGTGTTTCAATGGTGGTCATGCGGTGGTGAGGGTTTGAGGCATTATGGTTGTTTGATGGGGATGGATTTGTTGTGTGATGCTATTGTTGTACATGTTGGGTGCATTAAAGGGCATACGATAGTGGATTGGGGATGATAGTTTGGTTACAAGCGCCATGTTAGGGCTATGCAATGGTTTGATAGGGGGTGGTGTATTGTACATGTCTTGAATTGTGGGAGTAGAGTGTAATGGAGGTTGGGGTTAAGAGAGAAAGTAGCCAATGGTGTTGGATCTATTACTGTCATTGAGTGTAAGCATGGATGAGAAAGGGATCGAGGATGAGGTTGATTGTACTGTTGAGAGGGAGTTTCAATGCGGGGTCTTGGATCAACGGTTGTTGCATGTGTACTGCTGTGGGGTTCGATTTGGTGATGATAAGGGTCAGGGGTGAGGGTTAAGAGAAAGGGATGGTGTGGTGGGTATGTAGTGTTTCATGTGTGTAGGTTTGTGCAAGGAAGGAGATGCGGTCATGCATATATGTCATTTTTCAATGGAGACAGCGTACTGCAAATGTATGTACTGGTGGGTGTTGTAGGTTAGTGTTTGGTCGATGAAGTGATGTACAAGAAAGATTATGCGAGAAAGGGGTAGTTAGGTAGAGTTGTTGGTCACAAATGTTGTCCACCATGTTGTCATGTAATTTTTTATTATTTCTTCCCTTACCTTGAAAATGGAAAATCTAGCAATTAAATCCATTTAATGAAAATTGTTTAAATTTGGTAAGTTCAACCAACAATGAATTATGTAAAGCTTGTTCTTAAAGGAAAAAAAAAAATAAAATAAAAGGCATTTCATGCCTTTAGTGAGATTCAAACCCATAGCGTTCTCGTCCTTCTAATGCTAAGTCTAAGTATTTAATTGTTAGGTCGTTGGCTTGTACCTTTTTCATATATGGACAAGGTAAGCTTGGGCTAGGTTTGAATCTAAGCCTAAGCTCAACACTCTTCTCCTATAAAAATAAAAAAAGAAAACTTAATATTGAAGCACTAAAACTTATTTAAAATTCCTAATTTTTTTTTATTTTTCTAAGTTTTCTATTTTTTTGTAACTTTTTCAATTTTTCAATTTCTTTTGCATTTTCTAATATTTCTTCTTTCTTTTTTTGTAATTTTCTAGATTTTCTATTTTTTGTGCTTTTCCTTAATTTAGGACCCTTTATCTTATTCTAAAAATTTTAAAAAAATAAAAGGGAAGGGGGAGGCAAAAAAGAGGTGTTTATAATTGCCCCTCTTTGTGATGAAATTTGAGTTAAACTTTGCCAAATAGATAAAAGAGACTATTTTTGCCCCTAAGGATAGATTTGTCCTAAAAAGCGCTATGACTAGCTAGCTATTATAGGTTTAGGTCTATTAGGGATTTGGTAGGAAGAGAGGAGGCACTCTAAGTACTAGTCAAGATACAATTGAAAGAGGGTATCGCCCTTAAGGGGCTAGTAAGAACCCTAAAAGAATCTAAAAAACTCAGTTATTAAAACCTTAAACAAAAGGTTAAAACCCGGTAATGCCCCATTGGGCTAACTGACTTAGGTGAGTAAGCGAAGTACTGTTAGAGCTGCCTAAGACCCTAAAGAGAAAAGCTAAAGACTTGGTTATGCACTTGTGAGCTAAATAACCAAGGTAAAACAGGCAAATTAAGACCCTAAAGAGATGTTGAGGATTTAGTCGTGCCCTTTTGAGCTAATTAACTAAGATGAAATGGCTGAAGCGCTCCTTGAGTTGGCTAAAACCTTAAACAGAAATGCTAAAAACTTAATCATACCCTTTTAAGCTAACTAACTAAGGTGAAACAAGCAAGCACCCCTTGAGTTAGCTAAGAATTTAAAAAGATATTGAGGACTTGGTCTTGCACCTATGAGCTGACTAACCAAGATGAGATAAGCGAGTTGCCCTTTGAGTTAGCTAAGACCTTAAAGAAATATTGAAAATTTGGTTATGCCCATATGAGCTAACTAACTAAGATGAAATGGGTAAAGCGCTCCTTAAGTTAGCAAAGACCCTTAACTTAGGATCGATTCGAGAAAAACCTAGAAGTGCTCCTCTAAGCTAGCTTTCCTAGGTGAACGGGTGAAATGCACCTTAAGTTGGCCAAGACCTTAAATTAAAACCTAGTAATGTCCCATTGAGCTAACTAACTTAAGCAGGAGCATCTCTAGAGGACTAACAACCCTTACATGGAATAGATTCAAGAAAAACTTGGAGGTGCTCCTCTAAGCCAACTATCTTAAGTGAATAGGTAAAATGCTCCTTAAGATGGCTAAGACCCTAAATTGAAACCTAATAGTGCCCTATTAAGCTAACTAACCTAGGTAGGAGCATCTCTAGGAGATTAGCAACCCTTACTTGGAATTGATTCGAGAAAAACCTAAAAGTGCTCGTATGAGCTGATTAACCTAGGCAGGAGTGTCTCTAGGGGACTAACAACCCCAAATTGGAATCAATTTGAAAAAAATCTTAAAGTGCTCCTCTGAGCTGACTATCCTAAGTAAATAAGCAAAGTGCTCCTTGAGTTTGTTAAGACCCTAAATTAAAACTTGGTAGTACTCTTTTAAGCTAACTAACTTAGGCGAGAGTGTTTCTTAGGGACTAATAACCTTAAATTGGAATCGATTTGAGAAAAACTTAGAAATGCTCCTTTGAGCTAACTATCCTAGGTAAATGGGTGAGCGCTTCTTAGGTTGGCTAAGACCTAAAATTGAAACCTAATAGTGCTCCTTTAAGCTAACTAACCTAGGCAAGAGTATCTCTCGAGGACTAATAACCCTAACTTAGCTTAGAAGGGGCACCTTATGGGCTTACTAAAACAAATTGGTAAAGAAAAGCACCTTATGGGCCGCTCCATAGGCTTATTGAAAGAAATCGAGAAGTACCCTATAGGCTTGCTAATAGAAGCTAGTGAAAGGGAAGTGCCCTGTGGACTTGCTAAAGAGAAATTAGTAAAGGAAAGCACCCTACGGGATTGCTAAAATGAAATTGATAAAGAGAAGTGCCCCATAGGCTCACTTAGAACTTAGTGAAGAAAAATGGCTTATGGGCTTGCTAAAAGAATTGATGAAGGGAAGTGCTCAATAAGCTCACTTAAGAGAAATTAATGATGAAAGGAAACACCCTACAAGCTTACTAAAAAGAAATAAATAAAGAGAAGTGCCCTATAGGCTGGCTAAGAACTTTGAAAGGAGGATTAATTGGGATAACGCTTTTAAAAGCTAGCTAAAACCTTAAAAGAGAGATTGGAAATGGGAAGTGCCCTATGGGCTCACTACAACAAATTGGTGAAGAGAAGCGCCTTATGGGCTTACTAATAACCCTAAAGAGAATTGACGAAAGAAAGGGTAGCACTTTGAAAGTTAGTTGGAATCTTAAAAGGAAAGACTGGACAATACCCTAAGAGCTTGTTAGAATCTTAAAAGGAATGGATGGAAGATGGGATATGCACTAAAAGCTGGCTAGAACCTTAAAAGAGATTAAAAGAGGGGTCAACATTCTAAGAGCTAGCTAGAACCTTGAAAATGAAAAGTGAAACAATGCCCTAAAAGTTGGCTAGAACCCTAAAAAGAATAAAAGAGGGAATATCGCTCTAAGAGCTTGCTAGAATCTCATAATGAAAGATGGGACAACACCCTAAAGGTTGGCTGGATCCTTAAAAATGAAAGAAAGAGGGGATAGTGCTCTAAAAGATGGCTTGAATCTCATAAATGAACTAAAAGAGGGGACAATGCTATAAGAGCTAACTAAAACCCCAAAAGAGATTAAAAGAGGAGACAGTGCTTGAAGAGCTAACTAGAACCCTAAAAAATGAAAAATGGGACAGCGTCCTAAAGGTTGGCTAGAAACCTAAAAAGAATAAAATAGGGGTTAGCGCTCTAAGAGCTGGCTAGAACCTTAAAAATGAAAGATCGACAAAGTCCTAAAAGCTAGTTAGAACCCTAAAAAGAATAAAAGAGGGGATGGGAGCTGGCTAGAACCCTAAAAATGAATAAAAGAGGGAATGACACTCTAAGAGTTAGCTAGAACCCTAAAAATGAAAAACGGGGCGGTATCCTAAAGGCTAGTTAGAACCTTAAAAAGAATAAAAGAGGGGTCACATCTTTTAAGTTTGCTAATGGGTATAAATTCTTGTTAAGGAAAAAGTTTATAACCACTCCTTTCCTTAGTAATCATGTAGGGTTTCTTAATGCCCCTGACCTTAGGGTATTCTCATGGGGCTTTATGATTTTAAACATTCCTTTCCTTATGAAAAAGTAACACATGACTAGTTTAGTCAAAGAGGACTTCTTTGCTAACTTTCGATCTAGATTTCACTCTTGACTACAATTCTAAAAATTATAGCCCATTTTGTAAGTGACATGCTTTGATCAAACTGATAGGTCTTTTTTATATTCAACATTATGAATTTAGGCTTTCGGTTAAAGGGTTTCAAAAAGGACTAATGAGGAGGCCTATTTCAAAAGAAATACTTTTATGTATCCCAAGTATATAAGTTAAAAGCCTTAGGGAAAAATTAGAAGCATGCTTGCCCCAATTTCAAAAACAATTTCTATTAAAGATAAATTATCTTTTAAGATCAAAAGAGCTTTTACCACGTAAGGGTAGTATTGCAGGTAGAAAGGCCTGGTGTGATTCGGTATGAGCAATAAAGGCTTTAGAGTGGATATAGAGATTTTGGCTTTCAAGGCTTTAAAATGTGATTTAGGGCCTTGTGTTTTTAGGGTTATTTGGGCTTTGACTCCCAGCCTTTTAATTTGATTTAACTACCCCTGTTAGGATGTGATATATCCTTTAGGGCTTTCGTCTTGCATTTAGGCCTAATCTTTCCACCTCTTTTCTTTTTCTTCTATTTTCACTTCACCCCATTATCTCTTACCATTCTTTCTTTTCTTTTGCCCCTAAGAGTGACTGTTTTCATTGCCGAGTTTTTGCCTTTTAAGCAATTCAAGGCCTTAAATCCATGGATTTTTAGTATATAGGCTTGGGTAAGGTATGTATAAGCTTGAGGTGTTTGAAAAGGAATTGGCTCTTCTTCATTTCAAAGAAAATTAATTTATCAAAAACAGAAGTCATTTATGAATTAATGTTACTTAAGCAAGCATGAACCAATTTTACCCTTATCTCATAATCAATGACCCTAACCTTTGAATTGCCTCATTATGAGGTGGTTCTTGATAGGGTTTAAATTTGAAAATTCTCTAAATAGGTCTAATGGGCTTACTTAGAGATACTTGTGTTTAGAATTTAAAAATGAATGCCTAACTTCATTTTAATCTATGTATCACATTCAAAGTAGACCCCCCTTAAGGAATGAGTCTAAAGTATCTTTATCATTATGTCGTGTAACTCTCAAAGTGTTTTAAGAGTTAGTGTATGGGATATAGTTCGCTTCATTTCATTTTAATTTTTTTTTAAGAGGTGAGTTACCTATTCCTTAAGGAGGAGCTCATTATTTATTTGCCCTAGGGTAGAGATTAACTTTACCATATGCCTCAGTTTTGATACTTTTCACTTAGTTTGAGTTCGAGACTCTAGGTTATGTTTTGACTTTGTTTATGATTGGGCTTAGACTAGGGATTTCAACTTAGCTTGGTTACCTTGATGGACCAAGGATTATGTTTAGGTCAACTGCCTTGATGGGCCGTGATTTGTGTTTAGATTGGCTACCTTAATGGGCTAGGTGGCTTGCATTCAAATTAGCTGCCTTAATGGGCTAAGTGGCTTACATTTAGGTAGGTTGCCTAAATTGGCTGTTTGAAAGGGCCTAAGTTTGGTGTTTAGATTAAATAGGCTAAGGGGCTAGGCTTCCTTAACAAGCCAAGTGGCTTAGTTTGATTTGGATGCATTTAGGTTGGTTGCCTGAGTGGGCCAAAGGCTTGCACTTAAGTTAACTCTTTGGTATTTGAGTTAAGCCTATAAGGATTTATAACCATCAACAACTTTTCTTTTTATTTTCAATTCTTTGTTTCTTTTTTTTTTCTTTTCTTTAAGAGAGAGAAAGATAAATTTTTACTTTACAAAAATCGAGAAAATAATTTACAACTAAGGATGGTGATTTTTAGGGTTCTATTTATAAGTTTATGGAATTTCACATTTCCCTGAATGGGAGGGAACAATGCTTTGATAGATACCTATTGAAGGACTATTTACAAAGAAGGGAATGCTAAAGAATGAGGAACAATGAACTAATGAGAACTTTTATTATTGTGAAAGATTAGAATATAGAAAACAAAGGTACAGAACCTAACCTTTATTTTAAAACTTGACATTTATTCTAGACTCTTTAGATATGAACTAGTATAAACCCTAAATTAAGTCTCGTAGATGAATCTTAAGGTCCTCTATCATTTCATAATTTTCCTTAATGATCTATCCGAAAAGGGCCCTTAAGGTTCGATTGTGAGCTTTAGAACATTCGAGTTTCTCCTTTAGATAGGTGATTTCATCCTTCAGCAGCTTCTCACGATTTCTAGAGAGGCCCTATAGCTTATCATTCTCCCGATTGTTTGCTTGGTTATCTGCCAAACTAGGTCTCTACATTTTATGGGCAAGAATCAGTTATTAATGCAAAAAGGAAAATACGTAGGAATATGTAGATGTTAGGATCATTTAGGTTAATACATTACTCCTTAAGTTGTAACCCTACTATTATTTTCAAAAAGTAATTGTATTAAAACTCTTAAACAATTAGTAAGGTTATAATTCTTAAGAGTAGTATATTAACTCAAGCTTGAAGGGGAGCATATACAATCATTGTAGGTTCTAAAAGGTCCTTAAGCTTTGTGACCTCATATGGTTTTAGAAAACACTTTCAATAGTCACATCAAGCTTAAGCAGAGTGGCCTAATCAACTTTAAGCACTGGTTACACCACAACACTCGAAGCATCCACCGTGACCCTCCATCCTAAGATCTAAATACAGTCCAGGTTTGACCGTTTCTACCATATAAATATGATACAAAAATTTAAAAAATTAGTATAACCATATACAAATATGGTAAATAATAACGAGGAAATAAGTAAATAAACAAATTACACTCAATACTGTGGTTTCAAAGAATTAATTTTAAATTTGGAAAGTTGGATCGCCAACCCTCTTAACTTCCCTAATGGAGTTGCCAAGCTATCGAGCCTTGTTTTTTCTCGGTTTTTATAAATGTCTTTTTCAAATCAATCAATATTAAATATTACCTATTTAATATTGATCCTAAACTAAGATTTAAAGAAAACCGGTTCTTCTTATCTTTGAAAACAATTTGGAATCGCAACTCAAACGAAGTCAGGAAATTGTTTAGTTCAAACTAAATGGGTAGATTTGGTTTTGATCTAAACATTAGTTCACGTAGAAAAAGATCGATTTTAAAAAATGGTTTTTGAAAAAAACCAGAGAAATAAGTTTGGGGGTTAGATTTTTTAAACCCTTATAAGGAGTATCCACTTTCTAAATTTAGACTTAATCTGTTAAAATTACCTTTCAAAAATTATCCTATAAAACAAAATTCAATCATTGATTCGCTAGGCTAAATTGAGTAAGTTAAACTAAAATGAAAAATGGCTTTTTTTTTAGTTTTTTACTAAATTAGGTAACTAGAGGTGGAAAAAACAAATTTTTCATTTTTTACATCGCCTTGGAAGTGTTTACGTACCTACTATTTAGGATTAGACATACGAAGTTCTTTCATGAAAATTTTAAGTAGGTGAGTAGATTTTAATTTTTCAAAAACAGTTGGGTTTCAGTTTTTAATCTGATTTGAGTTATTTTAAGGAAAATTTCTTAAAGGGTCCTAAATTTAATTTTTGCTATTACTTTTTTCTTTTTGGGAAAACTCTAAAATGCCCTAATTCTAAAAAACGAGTTTATTTATTTTTGTTTATTTGAAAAAAGGTTTTTCTATTATCATTTATTTATTTTTATTTTCACTGTTTATTATTATTTTTCCCCTTTTATTTTGACTACAACGTAAAATAAATAAAAATAAAACTAAGCCTTTTCTTTCTCCTTTTTTTTCTTCCTTTTTTTTCTTTCTCTTTTTTTTTTTCTTTTTTCTAACCTTTCTTTGTTTTTTGTTTTATATATACTATTACAATTACATGAAACAAATAAGTAAATGAACAAAAAATAAATAAACAAAAAGGGCAAAACCAAAGCTGGACTAGAAGATGAATTGGATAGGTTACATGTACGGGTTAGGGGATGTGGAGTTGGGTCAGACTCTGGGGATCAATTGGGTTGGGTCGGATTAACCGACTCGATCACATAAAGCAGAAGTGGATGGTATGAGAAGGGTTAGGCGGGCAATTCTAACGGTATTTTTTTGTGGTTGAGGGTAGTTTCATGTGTTTTAGATTGGGATTAGTGAGGGTAGGATTAACGCTAAGGTATATGGAGGTGGTTTTAGATGGTGGTGCAAGATGGCAGCCACGATGAATGTTGGACAATTGTGGTGGTGGTTGCTGGACACATAGAAGAACGTAGTTCTAGGGTTTTAAGATACCATGAGCTTTGTCATGCCATTGGTTTTATTTGAGGAAAGGTGTAGGGTGGTGTTTCGATGGTAGCTATGTGGTGTTGAGGGTTTGTAGCACTATGGTTCTTTATTGGACTTGCGATGCTAGGGATAGATCTATTGTGTACTACTATTGTTGTGTGTGTTGGGTATATTTGAGGGTACATGATGGTGGATTAGGGATGATAGCTAGGTTATAGGAGCTATGTCAAAGTTGTGCAGTAGTTTGATAATGGGTCGTATATTGTACACATCTGGAAAGTCGGGAGTGGAGAGTAATGGAGGTCAAGGTTGAGAGAGAAAGTAGTCGATGGTGTTGGATCTATCGTTGTCATCGAGCATGAGCGTAGATGAGAAAGGGATCGAGGATGAGCCTAATTGTACTGTTGAGAGAGAGTTTCGGTTTAGGGTCTTAGATCGGTGGTTGTCACGTGCATACTATAGTAGGGTTTGGTTTGGTAATGTTAAGGATCAAGGGTGAGGATCGAAAGAGAGGGATGGTATGGTAGGTGTGTGGTGTTTCGTGTATGTAGGTTTCTATAAGGAAGGAGATGGGGTTGTACGTGTGTACCACTATTCAATAAAGACAACGTACTGCAAATGTGTGTATTGGTGAATGTTATGGGTTGGTGAAGTGATGCGCGAGGGCGACTATGTGAGAAAGGGGTAGTTTGGTAAAGTTAGTGGTCATAGATGTTATCTACTGTATTGTTGCATTATTTTTTATTATTTCTTCCCCTACCTTGAAAATGGAAAATCTAAGAATTAAATCCATTTAATGAAAAATTACTTAAATTTTGTAAGTTTAACCAACAATAAATTTTATGAAGCTTGTTCTTGAAGGAAAAAAAGATTAATAAAAGGCATTTCATGTTTTTAGTAAGATTCAAACCCACAACCTCCTTCTCTTTTCATTGCCAAGTCTAAGTGTTTAACCATTAAGTTGTTGGCCTATGTCTTGTTCACATGTGCAAGATAAGGTCAACCTAGGTTAAATTTGAATTTAAGCTTAGGCCTAACACCCCTCTCCTAAAAAAAAAAAAAAATTAATATTGAAACACTACAACTTATTTAAAATTCCTAAATTTTATAATATTTCTAAGTTTTCTATTTCCTTTTTGTAACTTTTCAATTTTTCTTTTTTTCCTGTATTTTCTAATTTATTTTTTGTAATTTTCTAGATTTTCTATTTTTTGTACTTTTTCCTAATTTAGGAACCTTTATCCTATTTTGAAAATTTTGAAAAAATAAAATTGTGAGGGAAAAAATGAGATATCTATAAGGATTATATAAGATTTTGACATGCATAATGCTAGCTTTCTAGGTGGACATCATCCTTTAATAGGCCTTAACAGTTGCTTCCTTATGTCATGTCTCAATAAACAAAGGATGCAACATCAACAAAAACCTACTTATACCATTCGGAAACTTACTGTATTCTATTTAACGTAAAACATACTTCCATCTAAGTTTAGCCTTGATTCCAAGCTTTATAAATTATATACAATATTTACAAGCCAAAAGGCTAAAATTACATGTTTTTATTTTTATTTTTTCATTTCATGACTGCTACACTTCAACAAAACTAAACATTGTTGTTCTTAAGCTTCTTCCAAATGGCTAACTCTTCTAATACACTCAAAAGTTTTTCCCCCATAAGCTTGAGCCTACTGCAGTCTTCTAACTTGAGGTTAAAACATGTTTATCCTTTCAACATATTACTAAGTGAGAGTGGATATCAACAAATAAAATACATTTTTCAACCATATAATAAGTTATTATATTATTGAAATATCCTTAAACATTTCAATAACTAATATATGCAATAGAAAGATGCCATGCTCATGTACGTAACATGCATCAATACCCATTTCCTCGCCTAGCCCTAGCCCTAGCCTTAGACTTCTAGGTAGTCGACATAATCAAGCATTTAAATTAATTATTTAGGATCTCAGGAAAAAGTTATTAACAAAAATACCCAAGCTAAGCTATGCAAATCTGTATGCCTGAAAATTTAAATTTATAAATCAAGTTCTCCACTTAGTAAAAACCATGTTTTCAAGTAAAATAAGACCAATAGGTCATTCCATACCATGTTATGAAATGTATCAGTTAAACATTGAGTAGGCATAGCAAACAATCACTAAGTTACAAATTAATTTTACTTTGTTTTGTTTTGCTTTACTTTAATCTTTAACTCTAAAGCCTCAGCATCGAGTTCACCTAAGTGAACACCTTAGGAAACGGGTTTAATACTTGGTTCTTTGTCAAGTTAGTTCAACATATATAACCAAACATTCGACATGGCAGCAAGCACAAGCTTAGCATCATAACATAGTTCAATATATCATAAGCATGTATAGGATAGCAACTACAAATCATATTGCAATTCATTAAGTTAACACATCATATTAGCATCCAAGCATAAGCAAGCTATTCATTCTAATAAGTTAGATGAACACAACATAGAGAGTAGATGTAATCCACTATAGAATATAAATATTCACTTACTAGGGTCACTTAGTAACTTTCTTTAAATAATTAAGAATTACATTGGTGCTCCTCTTCTAGTACACTTTCTAACCAAATTTTTGACTAACTTCTTACCTCATGGTTTAATTCAAAGATACTAAAAAGTCACTTCTTATATACTACATGGATTTTGACCAACCTTTTGACTAAATCTAGATTATATGTTTCATTACAACCAACCTTCTAACTTATTTTCTACCAACTCAGCTCAATACACCTGACTTTCTGACTTGCTTTTTGACTCCCCAGTTTTGCATTTGTAGCTTATAAAATCATTCCATCACAACTCCAATCCACCATCTACATATTTGAACAAAACATATCATCACACAAAACCATTTTCAAGACTTATAGAAGTTATTTAAGTTACTAAAACATATGATTTGAATAAATAAATTACATATGATTTTAGTGAAAAACATGTAGGTTTGACTTTGTAACTTCCATATTTGACTTGACAGCAATTCTTTCTTCAAAATTTAAAGTCAGTCCATTTTGAATATCATTAAAAATCATCATTCATACAATTTATAACAAGAATTGCATTAAGTTCATTAAATATAACATAAGAAAATCACTTTTAGCCACTATTTTCCCAAAAATCAAAAGTTATCAAAAACCCAACTTTAAAATCTTGAAAAACAAATTACATAGTATGAAAGTATAATCTTTAAGGGACTTACTCACAAAAATTTAAGTCAAAACTATATCATTTAGATTTTGAAAAAATGACGAAAAATTGGTTGATGGGACATTTTTCTTAAGGAACTTATATTAGCACTAAAAATTTTGAAAATTCAATTTCATATTTAAATTCTTCATGCAAAAATACTTAGAAAATCTATGTTTCATAATTTTTAGACATTGGGTGATATTTTTAACAAATTTTTGAAAAACAGGACAATTTTCAACACTTACTAAGACACGGAACTTTGGCCGTTGACTAAGGGTAGAGGGTTTGTTGCCCACTTTAGTGCCAGCTCTTCCTTCTTGTCATAGTGGTGGTTCACTCCTAGATTGCACTTGAACTAAGGAACTCGAAAGGCCCCTATTTTGCTGTGTTTTCTTCTAGTTTTTGCTATAATTTCCCCTAAACTTTCCTTGCACCACTCTGTATTTTCTAATGCATCAAATTGTCTAAACTTATGAATGAAGTTGGTCTTCTAAATTTATAGATGCTACTAGGTCAATTGGAAAAAAAAAAATGATGCTAGATGTCCTTTCCTTACCCACTTTTTCTTTGATTATTAAGCGTTCAACACTTAGATATTAATCTACACTAACCTCATGTAGGCTTGTCACGACCATTCTAGGTCAAAAACTTCTTTAACTGGTTTTTACAATTTTTTTACACATTTTATCTAATTATAATATTGATTTATGGATATTTATCTACTAAATGTTAGTAATTTCCTTATTTTGGTATGTACACATGTATATATATTTACACATGATACTTATATTAGTTATTTCACTTTCATTGACTCTAGATCATTATTTTAATAAGGTGAATAATTTATCCCTAATGTTTTGCTACGTTCTAGGGATTGTATTCTAGGTTTACAATACATATTTTTAATTCCAGTAAAACTAGACTTTTATTAAATTAAACATTTTATATACTTTATTTTTCTAAATAAACTTTACTTAGCCTTTGTTTTTTTTAACTTTTATGACCTCATATTAAAGTTTTATTTGCTTATAAGAACTTTCCTAAATCTCACTAATTTTGAGCAATTAGGGTTCCACACCTTAAGGGACCTATTAATGGGCATATGCTTGTTGTGTGATTGTTACAAATGGTAATGATAACATTTTTCTCAATTGTAGTTACCGTTGTCAAGTTAGAGTGTAGTCATTCTTGGTATTGGTTTCTAGAAATATTTAAAGAAGGCATTGGAAACCTAAGACCCTTGGCCTTTTCTTGGATTTAAATAGATGAAGTTTCTATCAATGTTAACTTGCATATATCACCAAACCATAAAGAATTCCATTTCAAGTTAACTTCATTGAACACAGTCAATGCATCAAAAACCAAATCTAATATTGTAAATAATTTCTCTTACATAACTAAGACTATTAGTTATCATCTTCGATTCGATGAAATCATGGGTTAAGTGTTTCCATGACCAAATATTAAACATAAAAGTACTCTTAAAATGATATATGCATGACAAGAAGGGGGGGGTGGGGTTTGTATGGTTTGGTGGGGTGTTGGTGGTATGGATAGAAATTTCAATCTCATCATTGATATTTGTCTTTCCAACATAATTTAACCAAATAAAATATATCAAGGAGGAAGATCAATTAACTATTTTTGTATATAAAGGTACAAAAAATTTCACATTCTATTTCATGCTAGTTAAATATTTACTAAGTGTCGGTAAGAAAAAAGATATTGGAAGCCATATTTGGATATCACTATTTACAATGGCATTCTTATACAATTAGATCATAGAGAGTGTACAAGCAAGAACCTTTTAGAGAAGATATACACAAAATCACCATTTAAATAGTCTTCTTTTTATGTCCTGTCACTTGTTCAAAGATTTCCTACCAAATCCCTATTGAAAAACTTAATGAATTCTGAGATCCATTAATATAAGATTACTGTAACATATAACATTTGGTAAAGAAGTTTTGGCATAAGTATTAGAATTATTGCCATTCATTTAGGAAATAGCCAACTATACAAAGTCAACAACAATGAATATTTAAGAATAATAAAAATCCATTTGCTTTATAAAGTCTTAGAGAAAGAAAACTTACATTCATGTCATAACAATAACTAAGGAATTTAGTGTTTGGTCCTAAGATCATTCATCTACTAACCACGAACCATCAGCACGTTTGGTATTAGTGGGGTGAAGGTTTTGTCTTATGATTTGGATTAAGATTGTCACATCTTGGCATAGCATAGGATGTACAATTATACATCAATACTTGTTTATATTCAACAAAAGTTCTATTTATAACAAAAGAGTACTATAACAGAGTTTAGCTTTACACTTGTTTATACAAAAGTGTACATCGGCCAAACTTAACTAAACTTAAAACACAGTATTATTATTATTATTTTATTTCATAAGTATAGATCATTCATGAAACTAAGGTTAAAAAACAGCAAGGCATCTTCAAAAATAGCTAACTCCATCTTACGTGCTCTTAAAAGACTTTTCTCCAAGTTGATGTTGATGTTTAATCAATTCTCTTTATAACTTGAGGATAAATAAGTATCCCTTAAGCTTTCTGTAAGCTAAGTGAGAATGGATAAAACAAGCACAATACACATTCATAAGGATCAGTAGTATATGACATTCGATTTCATAACTCGATTTACCAATACAAATTGTCTATGTAGGAAATTCTTATCATGCTCATACACGTGACATGCATTGGTACTGATATCCTATACTTTTCTAATTCCTCATCCAATTAGTCGACATATCTGGGCATCTAGATACAACGTTCAGAAGTTACCCAGGAGTAGGAACTCAAGGCAATAAGGAGCTACCTAAGAGTAAGAACCCCAACAAAAACTACCTACAATGGTTTGAAAATCTAACACATAGTTGGTCTAGCTAAAACTACACATCATGGCCAAAATAAGTTAAGTAATGCAGTTTTATATGCTCAAAAGTCAACTCAACAGTGTTCAAGTTTTCAAAAACTTGACCTATAGGTCCTTTCGTGCCAGGCCATGAATACTACAAACAATGCAATAACCCAGTATCAGGTATGAATCTTAAGTTCTACATCATAAACAATTCAATTATCTCAACTTCAACTTTATTTCCCAACTTTCTATTACATTCCTTCACATAGGGTTCACTTAGGTGAATATCTTAAAGGATAAAGTGAATATCTTAAAGGATAGTTCAATTTTTAAGTTTTCCAAATAGAAATATGCATCAATGAATCAATTATACATGAGGAAACATCTCACTCAGTCAACACACATTCAACAGAATCATGTATCCAATCTGTTCAGCATATCATTACAATTTATGACTCAACTGACTCCAAGTTAAGTAGACATAGGTCAACTTGCATGAAAACAAAAATATCCACTTATCTAGGCTTGACAATAGCATAAAATCCTAAGCTTCACAATATGATCCTTCCTCATCTATCACACTTAGGAAAATATACACAGACTCCAAGTCAACTACAGGTCGATACTAAACTCTTATAAGCTTTTATTATCGCATTTCCAAACTTATTTCAATTGTGCCTTATTAATTTCTTATTTGATTTAAATAAAATTTATATCATTATGATCATTATTTTGAGTATTATTAAGAGATCTTAAGAATCAAGACTAATCAATATTGTTAAAAGTCTAAAACCACCATTTCGTATTACCAATTCGATCGTACATTATTATAACTTTGTAATTAACTTAAATAAACTCTAAATTTAAATTAAAAATGCTAAAATTCCATATTTCTGAAACCGAACAGCTTTTATTATGTACCTAAAATATCATCCTTTTACAAATTCAATAAGCATCTCACTAATACTAATTACTATATTATATATTAGGTTATTATATAGGTTTATATAAGGAAAATACATAATAAATAGAATACAAGTCCAATTAATTATACGAAAAAATACCGCGAACTCACAAAAGTATACACTTTAGATATTGACCATCATTTATACTAAACTAGATTATCGCTTATATTTCTAAATATAGCATTTTAGCTTAAAATTAGTGAAAATTATACAATTAAGTAAATTCAATCACAAGATAAAAATTAAGGGTTCCAAGCATCATTATAAACTTCCAAAAATCAAAATACTTTAGCACATACTTTAATTTTGTCAAAAACTAATTAATTTAACAAAACATCAAAATTGCCAATTTTATCCAATATAATTACAATAAATAGTAGAATTTCTTATTTTGAAAAATTCTTGTTACGGCAATTAAATATATATATTAATTATAATATGTACAAAATTTTAGCTTGAAAGAACATTATTTAATATTTCTAAAATTTAATTTAATTTTCATCCGAATAGAGCATTTTCTTAAGGACCTTATATTTCCAATAATTATTTAATTAAAATAAAATTACTACATTAATCTACACATAAAATAACCTTAGAAAACCAAATTTCATAATCAAATAAGACTTTTTGATATTTTTAGAAAATTTAGAAAGTTTCGGCCTGCAAATTGGTTGACCTAAACTAGCTACCTCCAACTATCCAACCTTGTTGAAAAAACTTGCCATGCAACCCTTTATTTAACCCCAAAAGGCCACCATAATAGGATATAAAAAACCTATTGAACTAGCCTATCAAAACCGTGCTTTGTTTTTATTTCAAATTTCTTATTTATTTCTAATTCTTTCTAAATTTTTCCTATTCGAATTTGGTTCACTAAAGGTCTAATATTTGATTTTGAAGGTCTATTTATAATTTTTGAGTTGGTTAGATTGAAAAGTTATTGTGCTATGTATCAATTTGCTAACTTATGTGTCAATTTTTAGTTCATTCAACATGCTAAGTGCCAATTTCTTATATTTTGGCTTTTGACTCATCATTTCTAATTAATCTTAGGCTACCATATCATTTGATGAATCATCCATTCATTTTTTTTATTAATTTTTCATTATTTTATACTAATTTACCTTATTTTAATAATTTATTATTATATATGTGTATTTATTACATAGAATGCATATTCTATGTTAATACATGTATATTACATATAATTCAACTTCATTTATTATTTTTGTATGTTAATTAAATTATCTCTAATATCTTAAAGCTCGAATTTCACATTTTTTATCATTAATAAATTGATATTTTTCTTAAATTAATCCTTTTTTTATAGTTTATTTCAAGAAATTGACTTTGGTAAGATACTTTATTTAACTTTTCTAACCTTACTATGAAGTTTGAACTAAAACAGATAACATAGTGTAGCGCTCTAAATTTAGGGCTCAAATCATTGGGTTATTGTATAGGCTTAAAACCTTAGTGTATTACAAGGAGTTAGGGTTTAGAAAATTTTTTCTTACCGATGGGAAGAAGAGGGATTTTTTTTTTCTAGTTTTGTTTTAAAACTAATAATTTTTTTAATGGATATTTGGGTTATTGTATTTTGCAAAGTATAGGTATCTTAAGTGTAATATATAAAAACACGATCACCCTAGGTGAAAAAGGGTGAAAACACAAGTGATGAAATTGTAATTTACCCTTTTAGATTTCATTCTTATAAGTCTAATTTAAATTTAAATGTACAAAGTCAATAACTTTTTTGTTGGGTAAAAACAACGTCAATAAGGTTTTTTGACTAATTTTATTTTTTTAGTGTCTTACTTATATTTATGTCAATTATATTAACAACCTTAATAAGCATTATAAATTATATCAATATCTTGCTTTTCAAAATTGAATAGATATAGTATGAACCTGCTTTTTCATTCATATTTGCTAACATAGGATAAATACTGACGTTTCTTCACCATGTCATTAGAGTGTAAGTGAGTACCTTATTATAGAAGGTACCTACTCGTATCCTGCAAATAGTACTTAATTATACCTAATGTTTATAGGCTATTCTTATAATATTCTTATGTGTTTCTTCAGTTTATTTTTTTTAGTGATTTTGGCACTTAATTGAGTTATATTTTGATTTTAGGCCTTTTATAAAGGATTTAATCAAGTTTTGGATGATCTAAAGTTGATTTGGATGAGTTTTAAGGCTTAGAAAAGGATTGCGCAAAAGAGTGTTTACCATGACCTAAAATCATAGGCAAAAAGAAGGAAGAAATTGATGTCTAAGAGGATCATAGTCAAGATAATAACCATGATCCTTGATTGTGAATCCTTTATTTCATGAATTTGTGATTTTTGAGGTGAAAAAGATCGTGCCAAGAAGAACAGTAACGATTCATCACCATGAATATGCTTTTCCATGCGAATATTATTAGTTTAAGGAAATTTAAATCCTTAAAAGATTCCTTGTATATATAAAGGCCTTGTAAATAAAGAGAGGAGTTTATTATTCCATTCATCTAATTAGGCTAGGGTTTGGTGGACAAGAAGAACATCATTTAGAGTAGTTCCTTTTTCTTTAAGGAATTTAACATTGAAAGTGATAACAAACGATATTTGAGCATGAATTAGGACATGTGAACTTTTTCTACAAGTTATTTTCTTTCCTTTATTTACATTCTTACTATGGATATTGTTAATACTATTATTTGTTTTGTACTTTAATTGAGATTATAAATTGGATATTTGGATTGCTAGTTAATGGATTTCATTCCTATGCAATAATTAGTCATTTATTGAATCTTTAGTTCCAATATCACTAAATATATATCTTGGTTAGTTAGAATATTGTTAGATTAGGATTAAGTTTGAAAAAATCTCTTTTAATTTGGATTAGAGAAGGATACAAAGATATGCACTTTAGTTCAATTAGGTTGAGGAATTGAAAATGGTTAAGTAGATTTATTTCTTATATATCTAGAGATAAAAAGGGTAAATTGACTAATCTTAGGTAATTATTTACTTTGAAGACAAGAATCTTTACCTAGTGCTTCATTATTTTAAAACTAAATCAATTAAAGGTCTAATATTAACATTAACTAGTTTTTATTTATTTGGTTATGATTGAATTAATTAAAGGTGTTTAATATTCCAATCTAATTTCTTATAGTAGATTAGTTATATATTTAGTTTTTAGAATTTGATTTGCATAACTTTAATTGAGGCTAAAATAACTAAGAGCTAGTATAGCAATTCTTATAAGCTCAACCTAACCTTCACTAGTATTATATTGTATATACAACTTAGATATTCTATTATCTATGCTTTTATTTATGAAAGTAGTGGTTAGCGTATCACTTGCTTAATTGAGCAAGTTCTAAGTCGATATTAAAAGTCATAAGATAGATTTTGGATAGCAATTTTTCGAGAGCTTGTTCCTATAGGATAAAGTATGGATATTATGTACTCATACAAAATATCTACTCTAGAACTTATACTCTAAAGGTAACGAGATATTGGTTCTAAGGTACCTAAGACTCATCTTGTAAAATTTATTGAATAATAGAATATCGACTAATAAATGAAAAATAACCTTATAATTTTTCAATCAACAAAAGAACAAAAAAATATATTATATTTATGCTAAAATGAAACAACTCAAGCCTAACAAAAACCTTAAATTTAGAAGCTTTTTTATGATATTTTAACTTCTATAAGTAATTATCTTGATTCCAATTTTGATATAGGTTCCATAGTTTTTATTTAATATGACAAGGAAATAATGAAGATAGAAGAAAGGATAAGTTTCATTATAGGTTTTGTATATAGAAAGACTTTGTAATATCACACATGGATTACTTTTTTAACATCACATAAACTTAAAATTTATTAGAAGATAGGAAAAATTTGAAGGTTTCATAAGGTATTCTATATCCTTTAGATTCTAGAAACAAGTTCTAGGTGGCTCTACAATAATACTAGGTTAATTATGGTTCCAAAATTTGGGAATTCATACCTTAAGGGATGAGGTATAGGAAGGGTCTTAGACCTTATCTAAACTATATCTACTCACCCCTAAAGTCATCATTAGTAATATATCTATTTAAATATTATAATTATATATATTATTAATAGAAATGATAGAAGATAAAATAAATTTAGAAAAGTAAAAAAATAAAATTTTTGATTTTTTAAAAAAATAGTAGCCAAACTTTTGCATTTATCATAGAGACACATACATATGTACAGAGGCACATACATACACGCACATGTATGTAGACATAAATGCACAAACATACATACACACACACGCACATACATGCATGCACACACAACATGGATATTAATAAAATTAATTGAAAATATTGCAAAAAATAAAAGAAAAAAGAGCTTTTTTTTTTTCATTGTAACAACTTTTTCTTCATTTTTTAAATTTTTTTTAATTTTATTTTTCATAATTTTTTAATTAATATCTATGTAATAAATATAAAAGTTAAGGTGTGATCATGTTTTCATTTTTGTTTAATTATTCGAATTTATTTTATTTTTATCACTAATTAATATATTCAATTATAAAATTTACTTAAAATATGTTATTAATGATGACATTGGAATAACATGGCGATAAAACATTATCATATGTACTATACCGACATTCATGCAAAGAATCACTTTGTATTAGAAAAAGTAGAGTATTAGTGTAATTTGCAAAATTGACAAGGATACTCAATGTAATTTGTCTTATATTTTCCATTAGTTTAATAAATTAAAAAAAATATTGATGAAAATTACTTTAGTGTAGCCATATGACGACATATGTCAAAGTAAAGAATCACTTTGTATTTTTTTTTTTTGTAAATATACAATCACATAAAATGTAATAAAATAATTATGTATAGATGTATATATATTTATGTATTTATATGACAATAGATTTATACAATAAGTACATTCATCATAAATTTTTTTTGAATTGAAAGGTTAATTTTTAATTTTGATAAGACAAAACTAAGTTTAACTATTTTAATACAAATGAGCTTAATTAGCAAATATCATTTTTGTCTAATATTTTATTGAGTTTGTACTTGAAGTTATTATGAAAACACTAAAGTTGTGTAAACGTTTTTGGATAAGATTTTACAAATGTCAGGAGGCTCAAGAGCTATCAATTGAAGGGTAAAAGAGTTACCATACGAACAATAGCAAGAAATGCTACTAATGATTTATGTAGTAGCTATTAATCGAATAGTGATGAGCTATCATTAGCCCATAACCAAGTTTAGCTACTTTCCCTTTTTGTGCACCACAACATTTGGATCATGAGATTAGCATTATTTGACCTATAGTAGAAATTTCTTTTACTAAGGAACGGTTAGTTTTTATACAATCTTCGTGACAAATAAACACATATGCATAGGTAGTTGATTTATATTTTTCTTTGGTGATAAGGTTCAGTCACCTTAAAGGAATATGTGTAACCACTATTCTAAGGTAATAAAGAGGAGCTAACTTACTATCACTGTAGATAACTAATGCTTCATTTTCTATAATACTAATGAAGGTTGTAATCATTTTTGGTTTAGGTTAACTAAGCTAAAGAAACTCATAGTGGATGAAGTTTGTTCTAAGCTAGAAAACGAGTGCTCTAGAGTAGGTGATCGATGCCTATGTTGGAAATGATAGTTAAATAGAAGAAATCAAGAAGTTATTATACCTATAAGCCCATTTGATTTGTTGCCATTTATGGCATAGTTGGCATCGGTTGTTTCTCTTTCATTTCTTCTATTTGTTAATTATTTTGTATAGACAATCCAAAGGGGAGCCTTGTTTGAATGATGATAATAAAAATGGGTAGAGAAGGATAAGAACAAAAATTGAAGTTTACAAAAGTATTTTTAAATAGGAAATATTGAATTGTATTAGCATACATATGGGAAGAAGCACTCTTATGAATGAATTCCCTAAATACATTTCACATTGCTCATACTTTTATTTTTGAAAAAGGGTTTTGTTGTTATCAGAAAGATGGAAAATATTACCAATAAGCTAAAGCTTGTTATTAGTGTTCATTAAATGTAAGAATGAAGTTGTGAATTTTTTACCAACAATTCAAAATTCTTGGGAACTTGTAAATATGCGAGTTTGGCATATACAAGGAGATGAATAGCACTCATAATTGCTATAAAATCAACTTATATTGCTTAAATTACATTTTTGTCTCTTATTCATGAATTTTTTATTTTTTAAAAGAGAGTTAAGATTGGTGCAAAATGTACTTGTAACTTATAATTCTTGAGAGTACACTATACTTACAACTGTACAAGTGATTATGATCATTATATGATTGGCTCCTAAAACCAACTTTGTATTTATTAGTACTATTGTTGGTGAATTTTGGGGTTAGGAAATAGTCCTATAAAAGAGAGTAAAATACTTGGTATCGGGGCCAGTCCGGTGTAATCATTCCAATGCTTAAGTTAGAATGGTGATTTTATATGGTAAGTATGGGAATGAGAAGTGTTCGAGAGCTCTTATAGAGTTTCTTTCCAGTATTTATAGATGGTTGTTGTGTCTATGGCAATTGTCAAGGTAACTATTAAGACATGTGGAGAGCTCTTGACTTGATATCTCCCTTAATATGTAGGGATAGTAAGCGATTGTAAAATATAATCATGCTTATGATAACTATTTGCTATAGATTTGAATTCAAACCAGAAGCATTTCTTCTACTTAACATAAGTGCCAAGTGTCTTTTACAGAGTGCGAATGTTGAGAGATTCGATTACCTAGCTTCTCGATCGATGAAAGGACGAGTGTAAGTTGAGTGAAAACTGACTATCAATATTTGCCTCCCAACTCCCGTGTTCAAATAGACGACAAAGGGAGTTATATATATATATATATATATATATTGCAACAGAGGTCGAGTAGGGGGAGACTCTTTGGATATATCTCGGGTAACATAGGAAGTAAGATGGATCATATCCCAACCGATCACCATTTCAAATCTCTCACCCATTCGGAAAACCAAAAAGCTATAGGCACGACATCTGTCACTTAGGTCATCATTTTGTTGTAAGCTTAATAACTATCAGAAAGTTTTCAACCGTTAGATTTTTGTCACGAGACACATATTAATAATCCGTGGGAATATCATATCAACACATCAATACTTTCAAAAGCAGATTTGTAGTTATGAGTACGGATCAACCATATATAAAGCACTATTCATAATCAAATTTTACTCCTTTGGTTATACCTAAAATTTTTGTTTGTTTTCCAATCTTCAAAATCTCATTCTTCAACTTCTGTTATTTCATTTCATATAACTGTCTAGGTATGGTTCGCAAAGTTGCTCATCAACTTGTTTTTTCCAATTTCGAGGCAATGAAAATTGAGGCTATTCTTCCTCCCCAAAATAAGAGTGAGGTAGTGTGTTCTTTGGGTGGTTCAGCCGATAGTATTGAGGCAAGGTGAGATAAACTTGCTCGGATTAACGAGCTTCCTATAGAAAATTATCCTGGCAATAAGGAAAGTAGGTCCTTAGCAAAATATTTGTACAACACAGTAGCTTACTTTCGTAATTCTCCTGATTGGACCACCAGTTCTGTTGATAGAGCTCTCATCACAAAGTACAATCAATATTGGCGAAATCTTCCTAGAACATGAAACTTGAGGAGGTTGAGAGATAGGGAGAGAGTATGATTTCTACGAGAGCACGAGTTCCATATATACCTGAAGTATCTAGATTTTAGGCTGCGCTTCCTTTTCTCGGCTTTTGTTTGAGGCTTCTTCAACTACTTTAGAGTCGCACTAAATATGATCTCATCTAACACATATTGGCTTCTGGCAGCTTTTGAGATAGTATGTGAAGAGGTTGAGGCTAAGGCTACACCTTAGTTGTTTAGATTTTTCTTCACTATCTTTAGGCAGCCTAACGAGTGGTACTTTCCCGCTGTTGCAAGGCATGGACATAAGTTCATGTACGGGTTAGAATCTAATATTTACAAGTGGCATGATAAGTTCATGTCAATAGTGTCTAATGAGGACTTGACTTTTGAACCCAATTGACTAAGTCAATACATACAAAGGATGTAGATTTAAAGCCGAATGATGCAGCAGCAACGAAGAAGATTCAAGAGAGGAGGAAAAACAAAATGTTTTTCTAGGATGCCGAGAGGTGAACCAATATTTTTTGAAAAAGAAGGTACGCTGATGTATTACCACTGTATCGAGTATAGCCATGAGGAAAGCCATTCTCGAGAGTTAGGGGGAGAATAGTGACCTTAGAGCCTTGTTCGAAATGGAAAATGTAAGTTCATATTTTCCCATGTTTATATTAATTGGTTTACTCATTTTATAGATATGGGTACTGGAGAGATGAATCCTACATAGCTACTATCTCAGGCCAAGGCTAAGAAATCCAAGGCTAATAAGAGTAGGACTACTTCAAAAGCTACCATATAGCTTGCTGTCACAAAAAGACCAGCAAAGGAAGCTGCAACAATGCAGATAGCTGCATAGATCTCTCGTCCTACTGAGAAAATGAAGGAGATTGAGAATATACAGCCGACCGAGGTTTGTTCTAAGGAGCCTCCAGTCGTAATTATTTAAACTTTCATCAAGTTGAGTAGTGGCAAGCATCAAGAGACATACCCCAAAGTAGAGGATGATAATGCTGTTGCTGCAAAAGGCTCATTGCTAGGGATTGCGGTGGATCCGAGTAGTGAAAAAAGACTAGGGAAAGAACTTGCTAGCAAGCCACCTATTAAGAAATCCAAGGGCTAGGGCAAACGGGCGAAGGAGGCAATGAGTGCTAAAGCTTTTGACATAAGTTGCTCCAAATTCATGCCAAACATAGATGTCGGCAAGTACTTCATCCTTTGCTAGAGCCATCAAATTTTAGATATTGACTCGACCTTAGGAGATAGGACAAAATCTTTAGCTTCAATGGATGGAGTCATTTTTCTAAAAGATAAAGATATTGCTAAGAAGGATGTCGACATGGTTAACAGTTGCAATGAGGCCCATGTCGTGGCCAAATTGTATGATGTGAGTATCCATAAACATTGCTTTTAATTATCGAGCTTATCTGGGTGACTAACACATTTCTTTTTTTGAGATGAGTGGCCATATTCTTACAAGCTTAGATGAGGCTGATAGAGAAGTGAAGAAGGTAATATATCTTAGTTATATCCAAGTAATATCCAATCATTCTTGATTATAATAACTGAATTCGTTGCAGAAAATTGAAGATGTGTACAATGCTTCAAAAGCCCAAAATGCTACTGCTGAGAATGCGAGGATTAGGGTTAAGATGGAGGTGAGAAAGCTTAGGGAAGAACTTGATGCTGAAAAATTAGCACATGACCTTATCACCGATGAAGTCTCTAGCGTGAAGGCTAGAATGGAAGAAGAGTACAAAAAGTCCAAAAGCCTAAAAGAGGAGCTATAGAAGAAGAAGGAAGAGTGTCGAGGCCTTGGTCGGACTATTTGTACGATGAGTGATGATGAAGATAAGCTTAAGATATAGATAAAGGAGCTGGTGACTAACAACTTGAACTTATAGAGCCATATGGCCGAATTGTAGCAGCTTATGAAGAAGGGACCTTCAATTGAAGAGGCTCTGAATAGAGTCACTCCTAGTTAGCAATACGAGAGGCTTTTATACAAGAAGTGGTTGGAGAGGGTTTAAGCGACAAGGGAGGAGGTGTTGAAGTTTCATCCTGATTATGATCTCTCATGTTGATTTTGCCAACATCGATAACAAAGTTAGTAGTGTCAACAAAGATGAAGGCAACAAGATAGGTGTCGAGAGTGCGAATGATAGTGACAACAAAGCTGATGCCGTGGAAATTGGTTGCTACGAGAACCTAGCTGCTAAGGAAGAAGCCCCAATCAAATATTAAAAATTACTTCTAAATTTAAGAATAGGCCGTAGAACTTGTTGTATTGGCTTATTGCATTCTAGTGTAATTAGTGATTGGAATATAATCAAGGCAATGCCGAATGCTTATGACATTTCATGTAACTACGCTTTCACGATTCGTATGGTTATTGCATGTTAGTTTACGCTTCCATTTTGTTGGCATACCTTAAATTACTCCATTTGTTTCTTAGCATGTTTTCTATCACATGCCCTACTATACTTTAGCTTGTTTCATATCATAAGCCTATTGTCTCTAAGCATCTTTTATTTCGCATACATATTTTCTCGACATGTTTTATTTCACACACCCATTTTTCCTCAACATGTTTTATTTCACATGCCCATTTTTCCTCGGCATGTTTTATTTCATATGCCCATTTTTATACCATCCGTTAACCATTTGAGGTGTGGATTAGCCGCATTATTCAGCTGTATAGTTAATTTGTATAGTTCTTATATCATGTTAAGCTAGAACTTAGATAAGTTTGTTTGCCGTATAGCTTAAAACTCGTTCATTTAGCAATTATGACCAAATCACAAAGACATCAAATATATAATTGTCATAAATGAATCATACAAGCACGTTGGCTACTGCCAAATGAGTGATAGTAGAAATCATTCAACGTTATTTAAAATAAAATTTCAAATTATTGACATTCTAAGCTTGCAGGATGATGGATCCATCGAACCTTTCTAGTTGATAGGCCTCTTCGCTAACGACTTCCCAGATCCTAACAAGATCCTCCCAATTCGCACCGAGCTTTCCCTAATTTGCTTACGTGCTTAGTGCTTTCACCTTATGGAAAACTAAATCTCCAGGTTGGAAAACCTTGTACTTCACTTTCTGATTGTAGTATTTTGCTACTTTATGCCGGTATGCTACGACCCTGGCTTTTGTAATGTCTCGGATTTCTTCAATAGTGTCCAGATTAGCTATCAATCAGACTTGATTAAGCATAACGTCAAAATTATGTGTATGAAGATTAGGCAAGTCTAACTCAATCGGCAACACGACTTTAATGCCGTAGGCCAACTTAAATGGCGTCTCTCTCGTTGAGGTTCTATGAGTGGTTCTATATCCCCATAGGACATTCGGTAGTTCGTCGACCCACTTCCCCTTGACTTGATCCACTTTTCGTTCAGGCTGTACAGTATGATCTTGTTTATGGCTTTGACTTATCCATTTGTCCGATTATGTGCTACAGACATATAGTTCAGCCAAATGTCATACTTTTAGCAAAATGATTAAAACTTGTTATTATCAAACTACGAGTCATTATCTGTAATTATCGTGTAGGGAACTCCAAATCTAAATATGATGGAGCTAAAGTCGAAAGCTTCCACTTTCTACTTAGTGATCTTTGCTATGGCCTTAACCTTAGCCCATTTGGTAAAGTAGTCTACGGCAACAATGATGTATTGTTGCTGGACGGTAAACTTAGAAAAGGGTCCAAGAATATCTAGCCTCCATTAGGCAAAAGGCCAAGGACTGGTTAGTCTACATAATTCACTTGCAGGTGCTTTACTTGGCAACTCGTGCTTCTGGCATTGAGGACACTACTAGACAATGTCCTTCACATCTTCTTTTATAGTCGGCCAATAATAGCCAAGTCGCAATGCTTGAATATATAGTGTTTGTGCCTTCACATGATTGCTACATATGTTACCATGAAGTTTAGATAATACCCTTTAGGCATCCTTTAGGAAAAGGCATCGAAGGTAGGGTAAGGATATGCCACACTTGTACAGCTAACCATCAATTAGTGTGTAGTTCGCAGTTTGGTAAGTCAATCTTCATACCTCCTTTTTGTTGTTAGGGATAGAACCTTCTTTTAGATAATTCACTAGGGGATCTATCCATGATTTTTCTTTTGGGCAAGGAGCTAACTCACAGCTCTACGAGAGATTAGACAAGCTTTTCTATAGGAGAAATTCAATGAAAAGTTTCTTGTTTAGCTTAGGGAATGCCATACTAGCCAACTTTGAAAGCTTGTCAACAGCAATATTTTTACTTCTCGAAATTTTGTGAATCAAGAAAGATAGAAATTCTTCTACAAGCGTTTGTACCACGAGTAGGTACTTGTTCATCTCTTATTCTTTTGCCATGTAACTTCCGGTGACCTAATTTACTACTAGCTGGGAATCAGAGGACACTTCGAGTTTCTCGGTACCAATTTCTTTAGCCAGTTTCAATTCAGCAATTAAAGCTTCGTACTCTACTTCATTGTTACTGGCTAGGAATCCAAATTTCAGAGCATAATGAACTTTGACATTATGGGGGCCTTGGAGAACTAAGCCAGCACCACTCCCTTCTCGTGTCGAAGAACCATCGACATAAAGAAACCAGATAGGTTTCTTAGTAATCTCCACATAATCTTCGTCCTCTATGAATTTAGCCAAAAAATCCCCCAGTACTTGGGCCTTTAGTGCCGTTCTAAGTTTATATTATACACCATGGGCACTGAGCTCTAAGGCATATTCCATCATCCTCCCCGAAGAATTGAGTCTCTACAATGCTTGTTACAATGGTTGATCGGTGAGGATAATATTCTGGGGAGCTTCAAAGTATGACTTCAATTTTCTTGTTAAGAGAACCACTGCCAATACAAATTTTTCTATCTTTATGTACCAAAGCTCTAGCCCTTGTGAAACATGACTTACGTAATAAACGGGTTGATGATCTTTACTGTCAATTTGGACCAACACAGAGGAAAGTGCTTGGTAGCTAACCGATAGATATAGGTATAAATTTTCTCCAGGAATCGGTGTTGAGAGTATTAGAGGCGACGCAAGAAATTCCTTGAGCTCATTGAAAGCTCTTTTGTAATTGTCGGTCTAGTTGAATTCCTTTGGATTCTTCAAAATTTTGAAGAATTCTCTACACCTATCCACACTTCTTGACACGAATCTATTGAGGGCAACAATTCGCCTGGTGAGTTCCTGTACCTCCTTAACCTTATGAGGTGACTTCATATTCTTTATGACTTCAATCTTTCTTAGATTGGTCTTGATGCCACATCGTATGACTATATACCCAAGAAATTTTCCTAATGTTGCGCCAAAAATGCACTTCTATAGGTTGAGTTTCATACTATATCTCCTTAATGTGGTAAACATCTCCTCCAAATTAGCGAGATGATGATCTTCCTTCATGTTCTTCACAATCATGTCATCCACATATACTTCAACATTTCTTTGGATTTGAGATTTGAACATCTTCATTACTAATCTTTGGTATGTGGCACCAGCGTTCTTCAACCTGAAGGGCATCATGGTATAACAGTATGTTCCAAAATTGGTAACAAAAGATGTGTGGACTTCATCAGCCTTGTCCATCCTGATTTGATTGTAACCGGAGAAAGCGTCCATAAAAGAAAGCAACACATGTCCTGCGATTGTATCTACCATCTAATCAATTTTTAGTAGTGGGAAATAATCCTTAGGACAAGCCTTGTTGAGATCGATGAAGTTTATGCACATTCACCATTTGCCATTAGACTTCCTGACTAGCATACAATTTGCTAGCCAAGTTAGATAAGGCTCTTCTCGGATGAATCTTACCATCAACAATTTCTAGACCTCTTCTTCTATTGCCACTTGTCTCTCGAGTGCAAAATGTCTCTTTTTCTATTAGACTACCTTTACATTTGGGTTAATTTGGAGCTTGTGCACCATAACGTTTATCGGAATACCAGGCATGTCCAATGGTGACCATATGAACCTCTTCTTCTATTGCCACTTGTCTCTTCAGTACAAAATGTCTTTTTCTCTATTGAACCGCCTTTATATTTGAGTCAATTTAGAGCTTGTGCACCATAACGTTTGTTAGAATACTGGGCATGTCCGATGGTGACCATGCGAACACTTCAACATTGGCTTGCAGGAAGTCAATCAGACTTTACTAGACATTAGATGACATGGCTTTTCCTATCCTTGTCTTCTTCTCGAGATTGTTTCCCAAGGGAATTTCCTTTGTATCATTCTCAGCATTCTTTATGCCAACTGACTTGCCTTCCGGGCAAGTTTCGACCTGAAATACTTCCTCTCACCTTAAAGCCCTTATATATATAGAGTACGCCAATTGCTGATCCCTTCTACACACACCGACCCCTGTGAGAGTGGAAAACTTGGCTTTTAGATGTGCCATTGAAGGGACAATGCCAAATAAATGTTAGCATAGCCATCCCATTATCATGTTGCAAGGGGACCAACATTTGATGATGAGAAAATCTACTTTGTCCTCTGTAACATGCTCGTCATTGCCGATCTGTATCAGTTAAGAGATAACTCTAGTTACTTGGACGAGTTGGTTATTGAAGGCATAGAGGTCATACTTGTAAGACCGTAATTATGCTTTGATCTTATGCCTCATTTGATTGAAAGTATGCTAAAAAATGATATCGGTAGAACTTCTCGTGTCAACGAGAATCTTCTTGACATCAAAGTTGGCGACTCTTGCATTGATGACAAGTGCATCGTAGTATGGCCTTTGTATGCCCTCAAAATCCTCTTCTTCGAAAGATATCGTATTTTCAATCCTAACCTTCTTTCCGTAAATATTGCAAACATAATTTCTGCTGTTAATCAGGTTCGAAGAACTCGATTGACCTATATTGGGTCCACTAACAATTGTATTAATTACTTCGTTAGGTACTCTATTAGGAATAACATCCCTTGCATCTCTCTCGGCCATTGCTGGCCGAGTGTCATCATCATGTTCCTCTCTTCTCCTCTGAGATAGTCTTTCAATTCTTTCGGCATCATGTACCAGAAATTTTCGCAGGTACCCGCGTTGTATTGTATCTTCAATTGCATTTTTGAGTTGAATGTACTCATCCATATTGTGACCCTTGTCACAATGGAAGTCATAGTACTTGTTCAAATTTCTTCTTGAGGGATTTCTACGCATTTTTTCCAGCCATTGGAGATCACCTCTTTCTCCACAGACCTCCATCAAAATATCTAAGATTAGATAGTTAACAGGCGTATAGGATGAGAATGTCAGGATCTTTGGTCTTTTCCTCTCGATGTCTGGACTGCTATCGTTGTCCATGCCAAGTCTATCCTTAGCATTTTTCCATTTGTCTTTCTTTCCATTTCCTCTGCTTTGATCAGCTTCTTGTTGCACCTTTATGTTGTCTTCCTGTTAGATGTATGAGGTAGCTTTAGCCTTAAACTCAACGAAAGTTTTTGGCCTATTCTTTGCAAGAGACTTGAAAAAGTTTCCATGAGGTTTAACACCATCAATTATGGTGTTGAGGGCTATACTCATATCCAGTTTTAGGATTTGGACCATCTTAGCCATAAATCTGGCCAAATAATCTCTAATTAACTCATCAGATCTTTGTTTGATGGTGTTCAAGATTAAAGAATCCTCGACAGGAAGTTTGCTAGCAAGGAAGCATTGAAGAAACATTTTTGCTAATTTATCAAAACATGATATGGTATTTGGTTTCAAGTGTTTGAACCATGTGCTAGTTACATTCCTCAAGGTTTAAGGAAAGGCTTGACAAGCCACTACATTGCTTAAACCATACAACTTAGCCAGTGTTCGGTAGTACTCCAAGTAGTCTTTGGGGTCCTTCATCCTATCATATGTTTCAAATTGAGGCAGCTTGATATGACGAGGTATTACATCCTCTAAAATCTTTAGGACAAAAGGACTTTTCTTGATTTGAAACCGTTTGGTCACTGAAACAAGTGTGCTAACATGCGAGAGTCCTGTATGATGCACATGTTATGGTTGCTTGCCCTTATCAATCTTTTTGAAAGCAGGAGATGTGGGTCACGTTGGCACCTCAGCTTGCTTTTTTGACAATTTAGGTAAATAAATGGAATCGTCGGTACTATTGACATCATCATCACCATGCTCTTTTTCTTGATTCGGGTGAAAACTTTTATGGAAAAGGTCAAGAATTTGTTCATGTTTTTTATTTAGCTCAGAATTTTCTTTGGCTAAATCGAGATAGATCTACTCAAGTCAAGCCAATCGTTGTTCATCAGTAGGTTGACTCCCTCCTTCACGTTGTTAGGAGGAAGTACCAACACCTGTTCTTTATGTCATCTTAGTTCTAGCCATATAGTCGTGTTTAGAGAAAAACAGATTACGCTAAATGTTGTTGGTGAATTTTAAGGTTAGGAAATAGTCTTACAAAAGAGAGTAAAATACTTGGTACAGGGGCCAATCCAGTGTAGCCACTCTGATGTCTAAGTTAGAATGGTGATTTTGTATAGTAAGTATGAGAATGAGAAGTGTTCGAAAGCTCTTACAGAGTTTCTTTCCGATATTTATAGATGGTTGTTATGCTTAAGGCAGTTGTCGAGATAACTATTAAGACACGTGGAGAGCTCTTGACTTGACATCTCCCCTAATGTGTAGGGATAGCAAGCAGTTGTAAAATACAATTATGCTTATGACAACCGTTTGCTATAAATTTGAATTTAAACTAGGAGTGTTTCTTCTACTTGACATAAGTGCCGAGTGTGTTCTACAGAGTACGAATGTTGAGAGATTCGATCACTTGGCTTCTTGGCTGATGAAAGGACGAGTGTAAGTTGAACGAAAACTAACTATCAACAAGTACAACTTGTGTAAAGTCTTCAATTAAAGGCATTTATACGATTGTTGAGAGTAAAGGGTGTAGTCCTAACTCCACATGAAATCCTCGAGCTTGACTTATTTATCCTTAACTCTTTTATTCAAGCATTTTAATTATTGTTTCATTCTTTTATTAATTCATTTATTTGATTATTTATGCTAAAGTTGTTAGCTTGCAAAAAATTACATTTGAACTCCATTGATCCCCTCCCCTATGGAGTTCCTAGTTTAGAATGTTGTTTGGTATCAAAGATAATCTATGAATTTTGTTGTTTTCTTAACTTCTTTTTAGGGTAAAGATTATGACATTAAATGAATTTAGAAGTTTTAAAAGGAGAGTAACAAATAGAATGGCTCTTCTAAATAATGGTAACTATTCTTATTAGAAGTGTAGATTGAGAATTTTCATGAAAATACAGTATATGAAGTTATGAAATGTTATTGAAACGGGCCTATGACTATAGTTAAATAGGTAAGAAAAGGATTACATAGGAGATGATTGAAAATTATTTGATTTGAATAAAATAAATATGAATATTTTGCAATGAGCTCTAAATGAAAATAATTTCAATAAAACTTATACTTGAAAAATTATTGAGAGAAATTAGGTTAAATCACAAACAATACCTAATTTTTTCCAAAATGTGAAATTTACTACTTATACTTCGAAAATATCAAATTTTTACCTAATAGAACTTTTCTTAGTCATTATTGCTACTCAAACTAATTTTATTAAGTCTATTTGTTGATATGGATATAAAAATGAACTAGAAAATTGACCCATGGTTACCAGTGGGTCAAATAACCTACTTTCTTAAGTGGATCGTGAACTATTTTGGCTTTAATAACCATTTGGCTACCCTAAGGCTGGAGAGATGACCAGTGGCCACTTGGTGGGGGATTGCGCAACTCCTTATAGGTAGTTGTTGGCTATCCTCTAGTCACAAGGTAGTCAAAACATTCAATTCTTAGTTCGTCCTTATGTTCAAGGTAGCAAAGAAACTTAATTAATTTAGATTAGGTAATAAAAATGATCATGAAAACTTCACTAAGCGGTAAATTAATCTTTTTAAAGTATAGGTAGTAAATTGCATATTTTAATAAAGTTTAGGTGCCATTTGTGACATTAACTTAAAGAAATTTTAGATGAGCTTTAATGCATATATGTAGGAACAACTCATGTTAAATACACTAAAATAAGTCTTTCTTTAAAGGAAAGTTTGAAATTTAAAATGGGCCCTAATGAGACTATTGATGAAGTATGTAATAGGTTCATTGATATCATTAGTTCTTCTAGTGAAAAATGCTAAAGCCACAACATTTTAAAGTCAAGGATAAACCAAAATTTTAAAATTCCATCTTTTGAAATCAACTTCAAAAGAATTAAATTACTAAAGTAGCCTTATTTAAATTAATTAGTGGTATATTATTTAATGGTAGGTTAAGATATTTTTAAAATGGAAATCTTGAAAACTACCATCACATAAACTCTTAAGTTGGTGGGTTAAGGATGGAATACTAATTAGCTAGTTATTTCAACATTGGTGGGAAGACTTTTTAATTGGACCGTTATGTTTCAAATAGAATGAAAAGTCTAGAATTGAATCCTTCCTATACCCATTACATCTCATTTCATACTCCATCCTCTTTAACCTATTCTTTCTTCTTAATTTAGCCAATTCCAATCTATTCCAAGAGAAACATAAGGTTTTAAAGGCTTTTAATCAAGATATATAAGGTGATTTGGTGAGTAATCCTTCTAATTGGTTCAATTAAGTTTAATTACTAATGCAATTATTGAGGTTTCTAATAATCAATGTGTAATTGCAAAGACTTAGGAAGAATTGAAGAAGAATAGATAGAGCATAGAGTAGGTAAATAATGCTTAGTTTCTTTTCTTAATTACTTAAGCTGAAATCATCAATATAGCAATTATAGTCCTTTGATCTATAGTTTGATAGTATTAATTTGATATTAACTTGACATTTATGTAAGCAATTTAGAAGTTAAGGAGCTTAAATACCTATTTGGAAGTTCAATTAAAGATTTGATTGAAGTTGAGCTACTTACAAGGTAATGTCTATAATACATTGTTGATTTAGGTGCATGATTGATATGTAATATAAAGAGTCAATGTTTAAGAGCTTAGTTTGGATGTTAGATGAAGTTTAGTGGGTATGGTGATGTTCTTGTGATTCACTTCACTTGCTATGGGTTTTAGGGTGTTTGATGTGTGATTTAGTTAATCTTTAACTAGGAATTGTTATACACATTGATATGATACATTTCTAATGTTTAACTGATGATATGAAGTGGAGAATGGATGATTGATTGACTTTTATTGAGCTAATTGATTTTTATAAGGATAGATTTTGTATTAACTTATGTTTAATTATGTTATGAAATGTCGATTTGAGAATTATCTTAGCATATGAATGTTTAGGAGTTGATTTAGATTGATTTTGACATGCTTAATACATATTTTGATCTTATATATAGCATGTTATGGAAGTATGTTTTCTATAATTTTTTAGAAAAACTTGTAAGTGAGTCATAATAATGCTATAGAGTCCTACAAGAATACCTAATGGTGAACATGTATACTAATGGCTAAATTGGTGTTAACTTGAGATGATACTAACTTTTTTTGTTTCAATTATTGGTTCTGCTATACTATATAATATGTGTGTGTGTGTATATATATATATATATATATATATATATATACATATTACATATATTGTTTGCCAGGGTCATGAACTATTCAAAGTCTATAGTTAATCTATAATGACTAAAGACTATGTTTGAATAATTAATTCAAGGAATAATAGATGGTGTTTGTTGCGCTATAATAGGTTGTATGTTTATGATTATGTTTAAGTGACAAGTGCATGTATACATGTATTTTCCTAACCATGTACTAGACTTATTAGCTCACCTTTTTGGGAAATTTTCTTTCAAGTATAGTAAATATCAGTTACATCAGATATTACTTCAAAACTTAAGATTGGGTTTTATGCTAGAGTACTAAAAGGATTACAAAATAAATTGTTATAGTTTATGTTTAATTCCATTAGATTATTTTTCAAATTACTTGAAAGTTTTTGAACTTACAAAATATTGAAGGTAGATGTTAATAATGTGAGACAATGTACTATGCATTTATATAGTTATTGTAAAACCTTAAAAAATAAAATAATAAAAAAGAGAGAAAATAAAAAAGACATAAGAAAATAAAAGAGGGCATTTAAAAGCAATTAGAGTTTATGAGAAGGGAAAATGAGTCATTTTTTTACCTTTAAGTATAAAAGGACTTGTTTCTAACGTAGGGTCTTATTTGTCTTATGTCATTCTTGCAAAATCTCTTCAAAGAACTTGTAGGGGTGAGACTTAAGTAAGGTGTTTCATGCCATATTTCACTATTTTTTATTTGATTAAATCCTACGCTAATTCTTAAACGTGTCACAACTATGTAGAGGTGAATGGTTTTAGAAAAGAGAGAACGGAAGTGGAGAAAAATTGAGTAAGACCTTAATTCGGTAAGAGGATTTAGTGATTCTCAATAAAGAAAGGAATTGAGTTGTTTTGCTACTATTAAATTTGTGATTTGATATGTTATTAACAGATCTTGTGAGCATAGCATGATTAGTGGTTATTGTAAGAGTTAGCGAACAAAGTATAATCTTAGTTTTTCTTGTTGATTTCATTTTTTAAGAGCACAATTAAGTGTCCCATTATTGTAGTTTGACAAAAAGAATCAAATATAGTAGAATTTGGGGATTTAAGATGGATTAGAATCAAATCAAGGTAGATTAAAGGGGTTGAGAACCAAAGAAAGATAAGAGAAATTAAAACAAAAGGATCACGGGTAAAGATCATGAATGTAATACTAGTGAATCCTTTAGCACGAAATTTTGTTGGAACATGAAGTGAAGGAGAAATTAGTTGAAAAGATCATGGTCAAAAGCATGGGCATAATTCTTGATAGTGATTACCTTATGTGATAATAAATAATAATAACATTACAAATAGCAGTAGTGATTATAATATCTCAAAAGTGTAAAATAACTATCTCAACTCTTCATAATGAGAAGAAATGTAACAATGAGAATAACTGCATACAATAATAAAAACAAGAAACAGTAATGATAATGATAATAATAATGATGATTCAATGACAACGAAAGATAATAATTACCAACTATCCCTTAATATAGACTCTTTCTAAACCTTCTATGATAAGAAGTAATGCAACAATAAAAAAAAAAAACAATTCTAAATTTTAATATATAACAATATAACATCAGCAAAAGTCATGACAAATGGGGATAGGAAAGACAAGATAGATAACAAATTTAGAATACATATTTAAAAGGGATAGAAAAATCATATATAATACATGTATTGTAGCAGATATAAGGTGAGATGGATAAACGATTCTACAATCTCTCTTGTTTCATCTATGTTATGTTGTATTTTTTAAATAGTATCTTATTAGTCATGTTGAGTCATGTCAATGTTAAGTCATTGTCATGTCCTTATTGTGCCCATGTAATTGAAATATCTAGATTTGCTGGGCTTACTCATACTAATATTAATGATAAGTGGTATGTAATATTAGTTTTATAATACTATGACTAAAACAAAGAGATGTAATAACAAAATAATAATAGAAAGAAACTAAAATGAAGACTAACAAATTTGTGAATGTTATAACTAATTATCTTGTAAAACATAACAATATACGTGGGATTATACATAATAATAATAACACTAATGTACTAATAATATACATATATGTAATAGTAAAATAATATTAATTAATTAATAAATATATGACAATATAGTTGGTTAACCATGTGATTGGATTTTGAGGTAAACAAACCAATATCACTCGATATCTATTGTGTAAACATAATAATTATGTAACCAAAAGCATAATAAAAGAAAAAGAATATAAAATATAATGATATAAATAAAACATGTAGAGTATTAAGATCTAAGTAGTACCCACATAACAATCATACACGTATATATAGAAATCGTAGCCCCCTTTTCTTTTTATGATAATTGAGGCATAAGGAACTTAGACAATCAATTGATAGAATAAAGAGGAAAAATCTTAGAAGTACACAAAAGTCAATTTAATGATTGATATTTTAGGAGGTTATGTATAAGCAAATTAAATGACTATAGTCCATAAGCATAGAAACATGAGTAATCTTCAAGAGAGTTAAGCCACACATATAGAGAATCAAAGAATGACTACTAAACGGAATCTCTAAGATAAATAATGGTTTGAAGCTTCTTATATGTGTGAGGAGAAAACAATAAAGGAAAACTTACAAGAGGAAAGAATTTTAAGAAGAAAAATTATGTTATTGGAGATGTTGGTTACAATTCATATGAATTAGGGAAATGATCTTAGGTAAATTTAAATGTATTAGACCAATTCATCTAAGGGTAGAAGGAGTATGATTTATTTTGACCATAAATTATTTTACAGTAGGATTTTGGAAAACCTTTAAGGTTTAATAAAGCTAATGGACTACGTAAGGAAGGTGATTTAGAATTGCAAGGAAGAGATTCATTACGAACAAGAATAGAGGATAAAGGATGATTGATTTAATTCAAATCGTTGAGGATTTAGATTGTTTTAGATTATGCAATTTGGAAAATTAAAATGAAATTAGTGTTAGTATGAATAGGGACTAGTTATAAGAAAAATAATCGAAACTTAAGAATTGGAACATAATCATTGTAGCTCAAGGGAAGAAATAATAAAGAAGAAGTCTTGAAGTAATTAGAGACAAACAAATGATAGTGGGATCATGAGCTATAAAGGTATGTACTAAGAGATTAATAGTGGACTTACGAATGAACTTGTAATAAGACAAATACTCAAATACGAATGATGGAATCCTAAGGAGGAGAAGCAATCAAGTATGTTAAAGCTTAGTGGAGCAACCACATGGTAAAAGAAAAGTTATAGATGAGTTAGAGAAAGAGATAAGGAACAAACACTCAAAGTGGCTTTTGCATTCATAAAAATTTTCATACATAAGCCTTTTTAATGGGAAAAAATGAAATGCCTTAGAAAATCAAATTAAAAGGGAAGGGAAGGGGGGAGGGGGGGTAAGGGTTGGGGTTGGGGTTTGTTGTTTGTTGTTAGGAAACTACTCCTTTAATTTGTAGCTAATAAATCACCTATTTGTCTAATTTGATTATAGATTTAAGCTAATTAACATTGATATGCCATAGGATCCTAACATATGAATAAGAGTGAAGAAAAGCATAACTATGACATCTAAAGAGATAAAGGTAAGGGTTTTTCTTTTTCTTTGTAATTTTGTCAATGTCTACTAAGAATAAACATTAACTCCATTTATTTCTTATGGATTAGGAGTTTTCAAGTGAGAAGCATTAAGGTTTGTAAGAAACTTAGAGTTAAAAAGAGATCATGTGAAGAAGAATTTGAAGTGATGGACATTATTGTGTTAAAAGGATAATGCATAAAAGATATTGACCATTAAGGTCTTTAGTTCTTATTCACAAAGTCAAAAGTTTGCATTCAATGTTATATTTGGAATTCAAGGCATAAAGGTATTAGGGTTAGTGCATACAATAACTTAAGTAATGATTTCCTTCATTGTTATAAGATTAATGATTACAAAAACTTTATTAAATATAAGTTATGATCATAGAAACAATAGAAAAGTTAGAGATTTAGGAAGATTTTAGAGTTTAATATCCATTATGATATTTTGGAAATAGGTTGTGTTGTATTAATTCATGAAAATAATCAAGTTGATCCTATAAATTATAGAATGATGACTATAAATGTTTATGGAATTAGCTGTTGAAAGAAGTTTAACAATTAGTGGGTAAAGCATATAAGAGTATGCAAATGTTATAGCTAGATGTTTTAAAAATATCAATTAGAGAATGGCTTGATTTGCTATAGATCAATGTTGCTTTGTAATTATGTTATTAAGAAAGATAATATTTGATTTTAGAAGTTGAAGAAGGATAAAAAGAATGAGTTAGTAATTAAATTAACCTTACCGAGAATAGCATAATAATTTTATTAGAGATTTAGGTTCAACTAAACCTATCCTTAAGTTTAACCTATAGGTGGTAATATAAAAACCATACATCTAAGTTGTAAATAATTTTATTAAGTGTGGATATGTGATGCATATATTCCATAAGTGTAAACCCCTAAAATTTTTTATCTAGCTTTTGAAATAGACTCAACTATGTAAGACAATTTAGGAGTTGACAAGGCTAATGAAAGTAAAAACCCTAAAATAATTAATTAATCGCGTAAGAAACTTCTCTACCCTAAATGTATCTAAATGCTAAAGATTTCATTTAAAAGTGATAAAAACCCTAAAATGATCACCTTAAAGACATGTGCACTAATTCATCATAGTATACTCTAAAACCCTAATTGATAATATAACCTTTATATTTTGCTAAATCATTAGTGAAAGGTTAGAGATGACTTTTAATCATGCATATATGTTTTGAATTCTCAAGTAGTTCTTTAGAAACTAAGATAATGAATCATAGATTCCATTTATCTCTTAAGTATATGATTAAGATAGTATTACATAGGGTTAGGGGTATAGTTGAAGATTTGGCTAAATGTAGTGAACCTTAATACCCTAATTAGTACTTTTCATACTAGTTATACGAAGTAATTTACCAAATGATGTTTATAGGCTATAAATACCTAAAGTAAGACCTCATCATCTATTTTTACTAATCAATTCACCAAATACCTCATTTTCTTTCATTTCCCTAATTTTTCTCTTAATTTCCCTTAATTACTACATTATGTGTACAAAATGGCATATGCTTAAGGAAAGTTGACCAAGTCAATAGATGTTGACTAAAGTCAACAATTTGAAAAGTCAACAAAAGATACTAATGCATAAGGAAAATATCTAAGTATCTAATGATTGCTTTTCTTTCCTTTTCTTTTGGTTTTTCTTTTCTCTCCCTCCTCCTTAATTGCCGTCCATCCATTTCCCCTTCTAGACCCCACCATTTTCTTTCTTCCATAATCAAAACAAAACAAAAAGAAACAAAGTAAAATCCCCTCCATTGCTATGACCCTTCTTCTTCCCTTTCACTTTCAACACTTTCCTCCTTGTCTCCATAATTCCAACACAAATTAAGGTATGTGCTCATGTTACTTTATGTTGATTTATATTACTCATTAATTAGGTAATTAGGTAGATTAGATAAGTAGATATATATTTTGTATGATCTTGTAGATTAGGATATAAAGTTTCCATCTTTAAGTATAGGAAGTTAGGAATCATGAAGAAAAGGAAAGGAATACATGTGTATATGCCCTTAAGTATGTGTACATAAAGATATACTAAAAGAATACAAGTATGGGGATCTTTGTACATGGGTATTTACCATGTACATAACCTAAATTAAGACAAATCCTAACTATACATACTTATACTATACTAAATACACCCTTGAAAACACAAAGGAATGAAATTAGGAAGGTTTTTTTAAGAGGAAAATTAGACATACGAAATTTGTACAAAAATACGTATATGACCGTATAGGTATATGAGTATATATACAAATATAAATACGGTATAAGTATAAGTATATGTATAAGTATGCTAGTATACATATAAGTAGAGGAAAGGTGTAAGTATATGTACATTATGTGTAAGTGTACATAAGTGTACATAAAACATATAATCATGAGATAAGGCTTAGGTAAGCAAAGGATGATGCAAGTAATGATGTAATCATATGATGACATAAGCCATGACATAAGTAAGTGATGACATAAGCGAATGATGATGTAAGTGATGACATAAGCATAGGTTTATAAAATAAGAAATAAGAAGAGTGTATAATAATTCGATACATAAATTAGTAAACTCTAATACACTTTTTAAATTGGATTATACTTAATTAAGTACATGAATTAGCAATAGCAAAGTAAAATTCTCTAAATATAAGAATTTAAGGATTAATTAAATCATTAAGTATAAATAAAGGATATAAATATGAGTAATAAGATTAATTAAGTTCCATAGCTAAAAGTTCTATAAATTTAGTCCATATCGTAAAACACGAGTCTTAACGTCCAAAACGGGCATCACCGTGTGAACGTACGTCCGAAAACGATGAAAAACAACTATAAATTTATAAATATCAGAAATAGAATGAAAAAGTTACATACGATTAATAATAAAGTCTAACTGAATAGAGTTGATAATAATTTAAGTAGAATTAGGAAACTAGATATTTAGAATTACTAGTTAATTCAATTACTTACTAGCGTTATCATATCATAATGAGTAGGTGATCCCGAGGTATACTATAATTAAGGCGAGTCATCATGGCCGAGTAAGTATTTACCCTATGATTCCATGCTTGTATGTGATTGTAGATAGTGGACTTAAGTATTATTGTTAATTGAATACTGTATGGGGTTTGGGGAAATGCTTGTGTATGTTGTTATGTGCTGAGTTGTGAACTTACCTTAAGTACAGATAATGCTATGTTTGTTGCATAGTAGTATAGAAAATGATTGTATGTATTATTGGATTGTCACAGCATAATTTAAACTTAATTATACTCGGCTTATAAAAAGAAACTGGTACATGCATTATCATGCATTGCATAGATACAATTCTGACCGTCACATTGTACGGAGGTAAAGAGAGGCCATTTAGGGGTTGTTATTATTAATTTATTGGTTCTGTACAGTGCACTTGTACAAAATGACCTTACCCTGACCTGCGGGAACACTAGGCATTGGAGGCACCAACCGCCTAGCTAAGGGTCGAGTCTAGAGGCCTCCATTTAGGTTTTTTTTTTTATGAAAATAAAAGAATTATTTGATTTAAGTACAGAACGTGGAGTTCTGTAGTAAAGTAAGTTCTAGTATAATACCCGGATCTGATTGGTGCCGTGTATACTCCAACCTTGACTTCAAAGGGTGTTAAATCTAAGTTACGTATATGAACTAGTTAATTATATGTATTGTTTGGCATTCTATTTGATAATTCATTCATATGTGTGAATATAATGTACTTATAACTTGCTTGTAGTGTGGCTGCTCACTAAACTTAGGCTTACACCCCTTTAGACTTTTGCTGCAGGATAGCCTATTTATAGAGACTGGCCGAAGGATGCTACAGGTTAGCTTGGGAACTTGGGCAAGAGCGAGCTGTCCTGTATATTGAGAGGGAACAATTTATGTAGACTCTTATTTATGTACTTATGTTTTACTAGTAATATAGACTTAAATATACTAAATTACTGTATATTGTAAGCTTTGTAGTTCAAACTTTATATAAATATGTTTGTGTGATGATATCATGTGAATCTGTGTGTTCTTGGGAAACTAGTGGTTGTAGAGCCTTGTATATTATGTAAAGAGTTCTTGATTGGAAGGGTAACCAATCAAGGGTTCTTCATACAATATACGGCATCTGCCATGACTAGGCCATCCTCAGTTCGTGACAATAAGTGTATCTAGACTAGATAACGTTTGTAATTTAATGATTTTTGCTTAAGAATTCAGTATATAGTTACTTGTTTACTACATGTATGTGTTAGGATTGGTAAGCAGTGAACATAATGAAAAGTGAAACATTAAATATTATCAACTACTTTTACTTAGGAGATGCTAAAAGTGACTCAAGAGATCAATGATTTTGGTTATCCAGTGACCTACTTATTGGCACAAAATGTTTAGTTGTCAAATAGCCTTATACCAATTAATTTTCACGTTAGTGGATTGCTAACCTTGATCATATCGTCAAATGGATAAAGTTGTGAAGAAGTTATGGCTAGGTCATATTGGTGCTATTGTGTACCATGCTATGATTGCGTAATAGTAAACTGGTATAATAATAGCTTACCTAATATTACCCTGATGGGATTTTTTGGTTTGGTTACCGGTTTTGTTGTACTAAATTATATGTATAAATTCCTTATTATGTGGTTAATTTAGAATGACCTAAGAGTGTATTGTTTTAATAAGTAATTCAACAATAAAAAAAATGGTGGTTGTTGCATTAAAGTATGTTTTATAAATGTAGCTATGTTTACATGACATTTGCATATGTTTTTGCGCAATTAGGCACTAAGTTTTTGTTCACCTTTTTAGGGCAACCCCTTTTTTTTTGTTTTATAGAGGTAAGGTGGAAATTATTAGATTATATATGACTACAAGTTTATGATTGAAGATTTATGCTAGTTTACCAAGATAGATTTGTAAATTTGGTTATCATTGTTTATGTTTAATTATATTAAGTTAGTTTGTGAATTTTTTTCATTGTTTATGTTTAATCATATTAGGTTAGTTTATGAATTATTTGAATATTTTTGGAATTATAAAATATTGAAAATGGATAGTATTGATAGGGCCTTTTAGACTTGGGCCCCTTAAGCCAATGTTGACCTAGCCAAACTCATGGCTTAGATTTCTCTCCTCTAAATTTAGCCTCTTTAACTTTGTGTTCGACCTTAGCCTAAGCCCATTATATGGCTTACCTAACTACAATGGTCCATAATAGCTATGACATTGCAAAAAAGGCTGGACAACTGGGTCAACCAACTACTTCTAACAATTACGGACTACGTCGAAGTTACATGACTTCACTACTCATAGCTTGCAGACATGGCTTCTACCTACTAACAGATCTTTAACCACCGACTCCACTCCTTTATAAATACTAGACTATCGCCCAATGGCAAATCACTTAATACTTTGCACACTTAATTCTCTTCTTTGGATTTAAGCATTCCTACTTTCTTTACACACCCAACTAACTTCAATGATATTTGCACAATTGTAAGGAGGCTCTTCCAGTAATAAAGGAGCAAAGCAGCTGACGACATTAGTGGTCACCAGTAACAAAATCCCCTCTACTAAAGGTATCTAAGATGAAGTCTTGCTTTCAAATAGCAAGCTTCCCACCTTAGACTAATACGACAATATTAGTGATCCTAATGATCACCTTCTCCATTTCTATACCCTCATGGACCTCTATGGTCATGGGGATGCTATTATGTGTAAGGCTTTCCTAAGTACTTTAAGTAAAAGATCTCAAATGTGGTTTAACTACTTACCCAAGAACTTTATCAGTTCATTTGATGAGCTAGAATGCAGGGTTAGTCTCCACTTTAATGCTAACAAGCCCTTGTTTGAGGACACTTCATCTTTGTACTTGATTAAGTAAAGCGAATGGGAGACTTTGCAAGAATATGTGGCTCCATTCAAAAATGTTGTAGTCGAGATCCCTTAACTAAATGAGGGTCTAACAGTACATGTCATGCAACTCGACACCAGGCCCTTTAAGGACTTCTTCCATTTGGTTATGAAGAGTAAACTGAAGACCTTAGCCAAATTCTGGAATAAGGCTGAAAAGGACATAGACCAGGAAGATGACATCTATGCCAAGTGCAACGCTAATTGAAAAAGGTCAGGCATAAAGAAGAATAAGAAAAAATTTTCCATCAAGGATTGCCTCAGTAATAGGGCACCCAATAGACTTAAGGGGGAAGGCTCGGGTAATAAGAAGCATTAAGCCAAGCAAAACCTACTTCCCCCTCCATCTATACATAGCATAAACCTCTAAACCATCTAATCACCTAGGTCTTTGTTAAGGTGTGAAACAGAGGCTTGCTATAGAAGCCTACTAAGATGAAGGGGAACCTTAGTTGAAGGAACTTGAACAAGTATTGTTAGTTTGACGATGAACATGGCCATCAAATCAAATATGCTATTCAACGAAGCTACTTTGGCAAGTATGTAGCCTAGTTGAGGAATGACGACAGTTTCAACGATGATTAAGATAGGGCTCCTTAGAGGTAATGTACTAAAGGCACCTGAGAAAATGAAGATTGTTGCAATGACTAAGCTTCTAATGGTGGCATCAACATAATCAGAGGGGGGCCATACCTAAGGAGCAAGTCGACCATATAAGAGCTCAACTAATGCCTTATTTGAGGTACTGGCTATTAGGGAAAAGAGGTAAAAGATTGATACCTTGATCTCCTTCTTCGATGAGGATCTACAAGGGATAGACACCCCTTATCAAGATGCCCTTATAATCAGGGCAAGAATCATAAACTTTAAGGTCCTCAAGATTATGGTGGACATTAGCAACTCTACTAATGTCCTCTTCATGCATACTTATGAGAGGATGAGGAGTAAATTGCCAATCAAGATGAAGCCTTACTGTCATAATCTCATTAGGTCAATGGGGGAACTGTTTGAGAAAAAGGTATTATTACTCTCAACATGGAGCTTGGTGACAATGACAATGTTGCTTGATGACTAATGGAATTTGTTGTAGTTGAGTGCTTGTCCCGTTACAATGCTATCTTAGGACGATTGAGCTTGAATGCTTTCAGAGTCATCACTTCATTGCTCTACCTAAAAGCTAAGTTCCTGACCCCAATTGGGATAGGAATTTGTAGGTATAACCAAAAGCTTAAGAGAGAGCTTTATGTCGGAGTTGCTAGAGCTAATGTTGCCTTTGCTTTAGAGATCAGCCTACAATAGAAGTCGAGTGAAAAAACAAAAGAGGTGTAGATTGGTGTCTCTCTCAACTAAACCACCATGGTTAAGATCAAGACTCTTCCCGAGGTGAAGGAAGAGATAGTTTCCTTCTTGTTGACCAACCCAGATAAGTTTTCCTGGTTAGTGTCAAACATGCTTAGGATCTCTCTTAATCTTGCAACCTACAACCTCAACATTGATACTAATGCGTAGCCTATTAAGTAGAAGAAGAGGCATTTTGCACTAGAAAGGCAAGCCACTATAGAGGAAGAAGTGTAAAAGTAGTTCGTGTAAAAGGAGAAGTACCTAACCTAGCTAGCTAATGTGGTGCTAGTTAAGAAGAAGTCCGAGAAGTGGTGTATGTGTGTCGACTATATCAACCTAAACTAAGCTTGCCTAAAGGATTGCTTCCCCCTTCCTCAAGATTGACCAATTAGTCAATTCCATGTTAGGATACACTCTGCTCAGCTTCATAGACGCCTTCTTGAGTTATAACCAAATCAAGATGGACTTAAAGGATGAAGTCCATACCTCCTTTATCACCAACTTTAGCACCTATTGTCATACAGTCATGCACTTCGACCTCAAAAATGTTAAGGCAGCATATCAACATATGGTGACCAAGCTATTCAAGCCCCAACTCAGGTAGAACATGGAGGTGTATGTCGATGACATGATTATCAAGAGCAAGTAGCTAAGTAATCATGTTAAGGACTTGTAAGAAGTCTTTGACCAAATGAGAAAGTATGACATGAAGCTGAACCCCCAAAAGTACATATTTAGGGTCCGATCCAATAAGTTCCTAGGCTTCCTGGTCACCCAAAGAGGAATCAAGGCCAACCTTGAGAAGATACATATCATTAGAGATATGAAGCCTCCTTCCTTAATCAAAGACATACAAAAGATCATTAGTATGGTAGCTATGCTAAGTAGGTTCATCTCTAAGATCGTAGATAGATGCGTTGAGTTCTTTAAAATCCTTAAGAATCCAAAAGGTTTTGAATAGACTCCCTAATGTCTGGAAACCTTTAAGGGGCTATAGGGCTTCCTCACACACCCTCCCATCCTTTCTAAGCCTGTTCCAAGGGAGGACTTGTGTTTGTACCTAGTCATTAGCTGCAAGGCACTCTCTTTTGTATCGGTCAAAGCAAAAGAACAAGAGCATAGGCCCATATATTACGTCAATCATATCCTCTAAGGGCCTGAGGTCAGGTATACCATTGTACAAAAATTTTCCTTAGTTGTCATCATCTTAGCATGTCGGCTCGAGCCATACTTCCAAGCATACTAGATTATCGAACTAATAGATTAGCTAATGTGGACACTACTATAGAAGCCCAATGCATCTAGACGGGTAGTGAAATATGTGATGGAGCTGAGCGTATATGGAATCTAATATCAACCACGGACAACCTACAAGAAACAAGTGCTAGTCAACTTCATGGTAGAATAAGCAAGAGAGGAGGAAGCAACATTAGGTGATGATAAGTTGGTGTAGACTCTCTATGTTGATGGATCATCTACCTCGAGGGGTGGAGGTATAGGCCTAGTACTTACTAGACCGCATAAGATCAGTGTCTGTTATGCCCTTAAGTTCGAGTTTGACATTAGTAATAATGAATCCAAATATGAGGCACTAATAGCCGATCTTAAGTTGGCTAAGGAGATCAGTGTTGAGCACCTGCAAGTTTTCTCGGACTTAATGCTCATTGTCCAATAACTTTAGGGCATATATGAGGCTAAGGATGACACCATAGCAAAATAGTTGTAGAAAGTGAAGAGTGTCTTAGCTAACTTTTGTAGTGAAGCATCATGTAGATGCCTCAAATAAAAAACTCAGCAGTGAATTAGCTATCTAAGCTTGCCTCCATAAGGGTATAAAAGCCTAAGGTGAAGGATAAGAAAATTTTCATTGAGTACTTACCAAAGAAAAGCATAACTTTAAGCTCATCTAATGTCTTGGAGCTCATGGTAACACCATCAAAGTGGGTTGGATGGACCTTTACTTAGAGTAGGGCATATTCCCAAACAACAAGAGAAAGGCAAAGAAGTTAAGGCATCACACCGCTAACTATACATTAAACGATGGCATCTTGTATCGTAGTGGAGTCAATCTTCCCCTACTTAGATGCCTTTGAGTAAAAGAAGGGCTATACGTCATGGAAGAGTTATATGTTGGAATGTGCAACAACTACATCTAGTCATAATACCTTTACATCCGAGATTTACCACTCAGATACTACTGGCCTACTATGAGATAAGATGTTAAGTTTGTAGCTTAGAAGTGCCCTTAGTACCAAAAGTACGCCCTTATTAGTCATGCCTGTAGCACTAATCTTTAGCCCTTGACTAATCCATGGCCATTTGCCCAATAGGGAGTTGATATCCTTGATGCTTTCCCTAAGGCTATGGAAGGACGGTAGTACATCATTATAGTCATTGACTACTTCACAAAGTAGTTCATTTAGAACAATACCATCTCCAGATTTAGGGTTCCTTATGCCCTTATTACAGATAATGGGCATCAGTTTTACAACACCAAGTTTAGGAAATTCTACACCAAGCACCATATTATACCCCACTTCACCTCAATCGCCCAACCTTAGTCTAATAGCTAACTTGAAGTTACTAATTAAATCATCCTTAAGAAACTCAAGAAGAGGGTGGACCGAACTCAGGGTACTTAGGTAGATGTGCTAGCCAATATCTTATAGGGATATAGGACTAATCATCGCATGTCTACTGGTGAGATCCCATTTCGACTAATGTTTGAGTTGGAGGTAATCCTTCCCATCAAGCTCAAGCTTCCCAATATCTGGACTTAAAGTTTCAACACTATGTTAAATGAGTCCCTACTAGAAGCTAATGTTGACATTATTAAACAATTTAAAGACCTTGTCGTAGCTCAAGTGATTACTTATCAATACTAAGCAGCCAAATATTATGATCAAAAGGTTAAACATAAGAAGTGTAAAGTTGATGACCTGGTTTACCAGAAGCCAGAGGCTATGGGCTCATGTGAAGGATAAGGAAGTTAGCCCCTAATTGGGAAGATCCAGTTAAAGTAAGAGAGAGCTTAAGGAATGGAGCATACAAGCTAGAAAGGTTAGATGGCATGCTCATCCTATGTACTTGGAATGCTGATAACCTTTAGCCTTATTTTGACTTATGTATAAATCTTTTGTAAATAGGTTTGTAAATGTCAATAAAGTTTTGTTCCTCACATAAATGCCATGCATTTTTTTATTTCTTTCTCTCTTTCTCTTACACTCATATTAAGTCCTAACCCTCAAAGGGTAAACAAAGTTACTACTTGGGTAGATCGAAATGCCACCAACCTCAGCCTCCTTAGGTAACCTTAGCAAAGGTAAACACCCTTTGCACAACTAAGGGACTCCTACTACTTGGGCAGGTTAGAACACCACCAACTTGACCCTCTTCAAGTAACCTTAGAAGGAAAACACCCCTTACGAAATTGAGGAACTCTCACTACTTGGGCAGGTCAAAACACCACCAATTTAACCCCCCTCGGGTAACCTCAGCAAAGGAAAACACCCCTTCCATAATTGAGGAACTCTTACAATCAGGTAGGTCCAAACACCATCGACTTGACTCCCTCAAGTAACCTTAGTAAGGGGAAACACTCCTTGTACAATTGAAGAACTCCCCTACCATGTGCCAACCTTACCCCTAAATGATTTTAAGTATACAAGATAACTCCGTGACCTAGCAATTAAGCACAAGCACACAACAACTATAGATCAAGCTATGCCACCTAATAAACATAACAAATCAAACAAAGTAGCAAAGGTATTGATAGCACTAGAAAACACAAAACAAAGGCAAAGCATCAATTGAAAAAGCAAAACTTCATTACTTTAAGAAAGCATTTACATGGTTAAGGTCAACATCCCGTTGGCATCTCGACCTACTACAAAGACTTCCTTACTTAAGTACAAGAAAAAGTAAACAAGTACAAAGAAAAAAGGGGGAAGGGGATAGTAATTGATCATTTTAGATTGGCCAGCTCTAGGAGCTCTAAAAAATCTAGTGCACCAATACATTTGGAGGATTGATCCACTTGTAATCCTTGCTCTTGAGATGTTTTATTATAAGTTGTAAAGGAAAGAGTGGAGGTTTACTAGCTTTGGTCAATAGGAGGGTCACTTTCACCCTGATCTTCCTTGGAGGTACCTTCAAAAGTGACCTCCTATTAAGCTATTGGGGTAAAAGTGGATGGAAGAACGTCTTGAGCATTCTCGATAGCAGGAGGGGCAACCCAGATTACATCGACTACTTAAGTACCCACCCCTTCCCATACTTGGGCTGCCCTCTCCTCCTTGTATGTAGATGGTCCAGCCAGTCCAAGAAGTTGAAGTTAAGGTTAAGGTCATGGTCAAACACGTCCTTCCTAATGCTCCTACTACACTTAATGGAGATGTCCTTTAACTCTTTAGTTTATAGGCAAGTTGTAAAGAAATTCTTCATAGCCTACTATTAGGTTGCCTCACAAAGGACCTCCTTACTCTTCAGCTTATAGATGATCCCCTTCATCTCCTCAACTTCCTTCTAAAGCTCCTAGATCCTTCACTTTAGCCTAACCTTTTGACCGGCTAGCTTTAGCCAAGTTATTTTAGTAGATTCACATTTAAATGCCTTCATCGCCAACTTAGTCTATAGCTTAGAGACAGACTCCTTAAGCATAACATTTTCCTGAATGAGCTCCTCCTTAGCCTCCATCTTTTCCTATAGATTCTTAAAAAGTTTCATCTTAGATTTTTGCTCGCCCACCAATTCAGCCTTAAGCCTATCGGTTCCCCAAGCAACCGTCTCTACTTCGATCTAACCATACTCCTCCATCTGTAGCTTCATCTTTAATATGGTTATTTGTACAATATATTGACACAAATGTCAGCTAGCTTTACTAAATTTATCGTAAAAATGGCTAGAAGAAGATACTACCTCCTTAAGCCCTTGTTCACACTTAATAGCTCCTTATGAAGACCTTTTACGTCATTGAGTAGGGTGTTGTGGTACATCAGCAAGAGCAGCACTTGGCCATAGTATTGTAAGGAAACATGTAAGCATTCATCGAGGTCTTCGACATGACTTCAAGGATGGCCCAATTGCTAGGGATGAAGGACCTCATCGAGTCCTAAAGGCTGAAGCCTAAATGGTATAATGCAAAGCCATTGCCTCGAATGTAAACCCTACAAAATTTTGGTAACCTAAAAGCGAAGTTGAAAGATAAAGTCTTCAGATAGTCCTTAGAACCATTCAGACATAATAATAAAACCCTAGGTAAAAGAATCGAACCCTAAACATTCAACCAAGACCCTAAATGAAGTAAGCCCTAAAACCTTAACTAAATGAGCAAGAACCCTAGGAACCCTAATACTTGAAAAACCTTAGGACGGTAATAAAATCCTAAAAAGATCTTTAAGCCCTAGTTAAATTGATAAAATACCATAACATAATGAATAAACACTAATAGTAAGTTAGGTCCAACAATAAAAGTGGTCAACATTACTAAACAACCAGAACCCTAACTTTTGAGCTTGTACGCAAACTAAATTACTATAAATGGACATCAAAACCTATATAAACACTAGGCACACCTTTAAGTACTTAAAATTAATTAAAATGCATTGTTTAGATTCAACAAAACTGTAAATGTATCTTAATTGCATTTAACTACTCTAACTGTGCCTAGCTATTATCCATTACCCTAATCTATAACCAACTATTAGCCCTTCAACACACACACATAAACCCTTACATACACACAAAGCTCATGGCACACACCTACAAGGAGGCCATCCTTACCTTTACTCCAATAAGTGACTAGGTTAGTTTTTCTTCTAGAATAGTGTTAATAACTTATATTTCCTTGCATGAATATTACTTTACTAAAATATTTTAGGTGTTTTAGGGTATTTCACGAAGATCAAGTAAAGGTTAGTAAAAAAAAACACACTTTGATAAGAGTTATAACACTAATAAGTAAGATAATATAGTGTAGAGTTGATTTTTAGACTAGATCATTAAGAAATGTGGTGAAACCCCATTTTTTTCTCTTACATGCTGCCACTTACTTAATATCGTAGCACTTTTCTATAGATTTTATGTTATGATTATATTTATAGTTGAGTAAAAACATAGATTACTTAAGTAAAATCACCATAAAAACAAGTGTTGCATAGAATTGGACAATATGGCCTAAAGGACACTAAGTGGCCACCACTTTCACGAGCCCATCAGATCTATAAAATTTGATTTATTAGTTTAATAACATGATTATTTAGTGTAAATTATGATTTAGGATTTAATTAACTAAGTCAAATAGGCTAAATTATACTTAAGGCCTTAAACTAGCTTAGTTATTGATTAGAAGCTTAAAAATGGTGTTAGTAACCACCATAACTTTAATGTTCAAATCTATAAACCTAATATAATCGGGCTAAACTTAAGTCCAATGTTAGGCTTAAGCCTAAAAAGACAAGTAGGTTTAGGCCCAAGGCCTTAAAAGGTGATTTAATCTCAAAAAGCACAAAAGAACCAACTTTAAAGCCCATATGGCTAAGTGACCAAATCTAAACCTTAGGTTGAAGGGCTTGCAATGAGTTAATTAAGACGACCACTAAGCCCAAAGGCCCATCCAAAACACCTACCATAGGCCCTTTAGTGATTTAGAGCCATAATAAAAAATGGCCTATTTAAGCCCATAAGAGTAACACCAAAGCTCGCTTTAAAATTTTAAGATGTTGGGCATAAAAAACCTAATAAAAATACTTAAAAGAAAGCCCAAATTATTAAGTATAAAGCCTAAGATCAAAAACCAAGCTAAAGACCCAAAACGAGGCCCAAAATCCAAAGTAAGCCAACTCAGCATTTGGACCTATAACCTTGTAAAGCCCAAATGGAGAACTTTCTAACCTAAAAACTTAGAAATAACCTCACCAAATGAAAGAGCATTTGAAAATGATGAAAATGACTATAAGATCACAGAAAAGGGAGTTAAAATGAAAAAAATACATTCGAAATACAAAAACAACTAAATCAAGGTTAGTGCACAATAAGTCCAGTTAGCTAATGCAAATAGAATACTCATAGACCTTAATTATATTCTTCAGGTGACATAGATACTGAGTTAGATGCAGTTGACGACTATTGAGACTATTGTACATCAAGGCTAAGTATACTGCCCCCTTGCTTTACTTGTTTTATGCTTGTAGCTAGTGAATTATTGAATTATATTAGATAACTAAACATGTTGCATGTTGGGGCATATGAGATATTGCATGTGCTTGTTATGATTGATCTTGCTTGCAAAGTATCTTAAGTTATTACGAACATATATACTTTTTTCTTTAGAATTTTGGATATTGGAGTATCTAAATATAGTTGATTGGCTACCCATGAATCTGAGTTAATAAATATTCGACCCTTAATTAAACCGATCATGCATTACATCTTATAACATGAAATCAAGAGCGTCAGCATCATGCAGTAGAATGGGAGATCATGCTTAGTTGGATTGGTGTTACATATTATGTATTGAGATTGTTATCATACGACATATTTCATACGACATGTTCTTACCTCGACCTTTGGAAATAACTTGACTTTATGGAGTACTGCCTTCTACATAAGGCCATGCTGTGTTACTATTGAGGGTGATATTATTGATAAGAGACTTTGATTTAGACATGGATGCCTAGGTCTTGATGTACCTAAATACTTCCTAACTTGGGTAATGGTAGGCATTAAAACCGTATTATATACAGTTACCGACTGACTATACATATTATTGCATTGCATATTCTTATTCACGCATTCATATGCTTAATTAATAACTTGTTTGGTATCGTGTACTAGTTAAGTAGGAAGGTTACTCACTAAGCAATTGAGCTTACCCCCCCCCCCCCCTAGCACCCCCCTATTGTTTGTTATTACAATAAGATTGTTGGTTGGAGCCGAGCTGCGAGATGCCTTAGGTTAGATTTACCAGCTTAGAGTTGATCAGTGTAAAGAAGATGAGAGCTTAAGTGAACAAATTACTTATGTTTGGACTCTGTATTTTTAATCATTAAGTATTGTTAGTTTATTAAGCTTGGGCCACTATTGATAACTTATCCTAATACTGTATGACTTCTTTTAGGAAAAAAACCTTATATTCCCTCTTATCTATGTTTGTGTTAGTTTTAATTGGATGATATGATTTTAATTTATGTGCTTAACTATTACTTAATGCTAGTTACTAAGAAGAAGTTGTAGTTGTAAGATGTCTTATGTAGTATACCGAAGGCCCTTGATCAAGAATGTTGCTTGATTTCAGATCTTTCTGTATTACATGGCAATATTGCCATAACTCAACTCTCCCTAACTTATAGGTTGTCATAATATTTAAGTGGTATTAGATTACCTAGGTTAAATAAGATAAAGCTTGACCTTAGACATCTAGGAAGAACCCACCAAGTGAGTCGAGAGGGGTATAATTGGGTTAGCATATTGTTTATATAAATGTCTTTAGCTTGAAAGCTTAATAAAACCCTAACTATAAGAAAACCCTTGTGATTCTAGAAGGATTTTATGACCCTTATGGAGCGATGGCTTGAGTTCTAGATGGATGAGGGTAAGACACTTCTAGACTATAGATGTTGTCTAAACTTACTTTATGAAGATTTTCCCCGAATAGGAGAGCCCCGTAGTATGAGCATTGTCTTATCTTGATAGAGGAGTAGACTTATGGATCATTAGAGATTCTAACACCAGGAGCTACTTATGAATTTAGACATACTAATTTACATGGATTCCAAGCTTATTTATGTTTTGGAGCATGAGTCTTGGGTCGATGGACTTAATAGACCACTCTTGGAGGTTGCATTCCTGGTTAGCCACTTTTACCAACCCTTAGTCCCAGCTTTTGGTGAGTGGAGGCAGGTTGGGCACAAAGTTGTATTTGCTAGGGATCATAGGGGTGACTACCCAACATTGCTCAAGATTGATATCTAATAAGTTACAGGTGCCTTGAAGGAAGAGATGGAGTTGAAGTTTATCATGCCAATATCATCAAACAATGAGACTAAGATATTAGATGAGCCAATACCAAAGGCCCTTGCCTCAAATATGATAGCGATGGATGAAGCCAAGCAGAAGTTACCCTAGGATAAGGTCCTATAGGAGGATGTACCCTCGGTAGCACTAAGCAATGACCTAGATCATCTTATAGAGTTAATGGATGGAGGAAATGAGATAGAGATTGGGGAGCCTATTCTTAAGCCTCTTGTACTTGTAGTATAGGATCTTAAGGAAGAGGAGTAATTGGAGTTATTGACTTACTCCAGTATGGATTCTAATGGAGATAGCTCTAATGATTCAGATGAGTCAAGTCCTACGAATGCTGATGCTTATGTTGAGTTTACGAAGGTTGAGATTGGTTCGACCACCTACCCATAGATCTAGTAAATGCTTATATGCTTTTATACAAGATCACAAGGTTTTGGGATGTACTTATCTTGATTTTGTACTCTAAACTGTGTTACGATGTTATGAAATCTTGATGCAATGTTAGGATTATGCTTAGACATAGTACTAGTGGAGACTCACTCTCTAGAAGTGACCACCGCTTAGTGTAACCTCATTATTGATGGAATTAACGAAATGGAATATTTGTTCTATTCAAGTTTTAATGTATTTCTCTTGTGTTATAAATGTGAATTTGAGTTGAAAATTTTCTTGTACATAAAGAACTTACTGAATTGTGTTGACCTTAGGAATAATAGAGGACGAAGTAGGCCTCTAGTGAGGTAGGATCATCCAGTGGGTCCACTAGATCAGAATCCTCCTAGAGATCGTGTAGAGGAGGTGCTGAGAGCCTTTCGTGAGGAGGATAGGACCCCACCAGCTCCCGTTCCACCCCTTGTACCAATAGAGGAGGTACCCCTACCACCACTACCCCTAGTTGAGCAAGTGTACTTAGCTCCTATAGCGCCCCTAGATCCCTAACCTTAGAGGTTCTTGATGCTAGAGTTTATTAAGTATACTAGGTACTTTGATGGGCTAACTAACTACCCAAAGGAGGTAGAGGATTAGGTCATGTAGATTGTGTGGACTTTTGAAGCATTTGAGATTCCTCATCATGTGCGAGCCACTTATGGTACCTATATGTTAAGACTCCATGCTAGGACATGGTGGGAGTCAAAGAGGAGGACAGCTAGGGAACCAGTCACTTAAGAGGTATTCATGAGACAGTTCACTTCCAATTATTTTTCTAAGTCTTTGAAGTTACAATGCAGTGATGCTTTTCTCTCCATTTAGAAGGGGAACCGTACCATAGATTAATATGAGGTAGAGTTTAATAGGTTGCTACAGTTAGCTGATGAGGATTTCTAAGTTAATGACAAGTCGAGGATGCAGATTTTTATTAAAGGATTGGATTATGACACTAGGTACCGTGTGCGTGAGTTCTAACCTCAAAATTTCTATAAGGTTGTTGAGGCAGCCAGGATTGTTAAGAGTACCAGGAGTTTCGAAGATAGAATGGAGAGGCCCAAGATGAATATTTTTAGGAAAAGACCGTTTGAAGGACCTAGCTTTGCTAAGAATGGAAAGAGAATTATAATGGGTCATGGCCTTCAATTGAGGCTAAGTGTGACAGGTTCTAGATTGAGGACTGGTATAGTTAGATGATGGAAGTGCAAAGCAGGACACTACCCTAAAGTATGCCCTTAGCTATAGCACGAGTGTTTCTTATGTGGGGATCGTAGTCATCGCATAGTTGAGTGTCTTAAGAAAGCTACCATGACTTGCTTTGTATGTAAGCAAGCAAGGCATATTGCTTCAAATTGCCCATAGAGGAACGCCATACTAGTTACCTAGCCAACTCACCCTATGGCCCTCCTTAGTTACCTAATAGCCCATAGACAAGTAAGAGGTCGAAGACCTATATAGGCTAGACCAAGAGCACCTACACATGCTAGAATTTATTACTTGGAGGGCGAGTGGGACTATGTGGATGATGAACTCGAAAAGGATGCTGCTGCTTATAAGGAGGGAAACACTACAGATACTAGATTTGTTGTAGGTATGTAACCTAACTCATATTTTCTTTTTTAGAAACAATGGTAGATATAAAGTGTAAGAAAATGTGGAGAGCAGCAAAAGAAGAATTTAAGGAAATTAAAAGATGCTTTATAACCAACTAACTAAAATAATGAAAACTATGATGGTTCAGGAAACATCCATGTCTCTAGCTTACCCATATATGCCTTGTTTGATATGGGAGTGACCCACTCCTTTACATTGCTTAAAGCTGCCAAGTGAGTAAGACTACAAGTTATGGTTGCAGAGTCATGCTTTGGGATTAAGACTCCTATTGGAACTGTAGTGATAACTTAAGAGTTGGTGAAAAACTACCCTTTGAAAATCCAAGATGGTGAAACTTGCACTAATATGATAGTGCTTGAGTTGAGCAAGTACAAAGTCATCTTAGGTATGTGTTAGATATCAATAGCAAGAGACAACATAGATTGCTAAAGTAAGGAAGTAGAATTTGAAACCCTTAATAGGACAAAGGCTACTTTTAAGGGACAATCAATGATCAGTAAACTGAGTGAAGTATATTTGCTTGAGTTAATCCTAGATGAAGGATTCTAAGCTTAGGTAGAAATTAGTTTAAACATAATTGAGGAAAAGAAGCCTTAATTAGAAAAAAATCAAGTGGTTAATGAATTCCCTGATATTTTTCTAGATGAACTTCCTGGATTGCCACCTAAGAGAGAGGTCAACTTCATCATTGATTTGCTACCAAGCATCAAGCTTATATCTAAAGTCACTTATAGAATGGCTTCGGTATAATTAAAAGAGTTGAAAAAGCAATTGTAAGAGTTACTTGACCAAGGATTCATCTGACCCAGTATGCCACCTTAGGGAGCACCTTTATTGTTTGTAAAGAAGAAAGATGGGTTAATGAGATTGTGCATAGATTACTAAGATTTGAATAAGGTACCTATCAAGAACAAATATCCCCTATCAAGGATAAATGACTTGTTTGACCAGCTGAATGATGCTAAAGTATTTTCTTAGATTGATTTGAGATCTGGATACCATCAGTTATAGATCAAGCTGGATGACGTTTCTAAGACTTCATTTTGAACAAGGTACGGGTATTATGAGTTTCTAGTAATGCCCTTCGGTTTGACTAATGCTCTAGCTACCTTTATGGATTTAATGAATTGTGTGTTTCAAGCATTACTAGACAAGTGTGTGATTGTCTTCATTGATGATATCCTAGTGTATTCTTCCTCTCCTAATCAATACGAGGAACATTTGAGAATGGTGTTGCAAATTATGAGAGAACACAAATTATACGCCAAGTTGTCTAAATCTGATTTTTAGCTAAAGGAGATCTCTTTTCTTAGACACATAATATCAAGTAATGGAATAACAGTTATCCCCAAGAAGGTAAAGGCTACAATTGAATGGAAAAGGTTGGAGATAGTCACTGAAGTTCGTAGTTTCTTAGGATTTATTGGTTACTACAGGAAATTTGTCAAGGATTTCTCTACTTTAGCTCGACTACTCACCCAATTGACATAAAAGAATGTGAGATATGAATGTATTGACAAGAGGGAATAGAGTTTTCAAGAGTTAAAGCATAGACTGGTAACTGTACGATTCTAGTCTTACCCAAATCTAATAAGCCATTCACCATATATAATGATGCCTCAAGGAATGGTTTAGGTTATGTGTTGATGCAAAATGGAAAAGTCATAGTCTATGGTTTGTGATAGTTAATGCCACATGAGTAGAATTACTCTACACATGACCAAAAGTTAGCTTTGGTGGTTTTTGCTCTCAAAATTTAGAGGCACTACTTGTATGGCCAAATGTGTGAAATCTACATTGTGTCACGAACTAAGGATGGTCTAGTTGTAGCAGACACTGTATATTATATGAAGAACTCCTGATTAGTTACCCTTCCAATCATGAACTCTTCATATAATATACAAGGCTCTACAACCACTAGCTTCCCAAGAACGTACAGATCCATATGATATCATCACATAAACATATTTATATAAAATTTAGACTACAAAGTTTACAATAAGCAATAATTTAGTACATCTAAGTCTATATTATTGATAAAACAAAAATGCATAGGTAAAAGTCTACATAATCCATTTTCTCAATATACTGGATGGCTCGCTCCTACCCAAGTCCCCAAGCTAACCTGTAGTATCTCCCAGCCAGCCTCAACGAATAAGCTATCCTGCAGCAAAAGTCTAAGGAGGTGTAAGACTAAGCTTAGTGAGCAAAACTCTCAACTATACCACAAGCAAGTTATAAATACATTATATTCATGCATATGAATGAATGGTCAAATAGAATCCCAAACAATACATATAGTTAACTAGTCAGTACATGTAACTCAGATTTAACACACTCCGAAGTCAAGGTTGGAGTATATACAGCACCGATCAGATTTGAGTATTATACTAGAACTTACTTTACTACAAAACTCCACGTTCTGTACTTAAATCAAACAAGTATTTTATTTTCATAAAAACCAAGTTCTAGTATAATCGTGAGTGGGCCCTCGCAATCCACATTTACCCCTAAACAAAAGCCTCTAGACTCGACCCTTAGCCAAGCGATTAGCACCTCCAATGCCTACTATTCCTGTGGGACAAGGTAAGGTCATTTTATACAAGTGCATCGTAAAGAACCAACAAATTTATAATAACAAGCCCCGAATGGCTTCTCTTTACCTTTATGTAATGTGACTATCGGAATTATGTCTATGCAATGCAAGTTGATGCATGTACCAGTTTCTTCTTATAAATCGGGTATAATTAAGTCTAATTATGATGTGACCATCCAATAGTACACACGATCATTATCTATACTTCCATGTAATAACAAAGTATTATTTGTACTTAAGGTAAATTCACAACTTAGCATATAATAACATACACAAGCATTTCCCTACCCTACACAACAATCAATTAACAATATCATTTAAGTCCACTATCTGTAATCACATACTAGCATGGAATCATAGGGTAAATACTTACTCAGCTATAATGACTTGCTCTAGTCGTAGTAATCAATTAGGAGATCCTCGCCTGCATCGAGATCACCTTATCATTATGATATAATAACAATAGTAAGCAATTGAATTAACTAATAACTCTAGATATCTATTTACCCAATTCTACTTAAATTACTATCAATTTTGATCCAATTGGACTTTATCACTAACCGTATATAACTTTTTCATTCTATTTCTAATATTTACGAATTTATAGTCGTTTTTCATCATTTTTGAATGTACATTCACACGATGATGTCCGTTTTGGATGTTAAAACCTGTATTATATGATATGGGCTAAATTTATTGAAATTTTAACTATTGAAGCTTAATTCTTCTTATTACTTATGTTTATATCCTATTTTAGGACTTAATGATTTAATTAGCCATTAGATTCTTACACTTAGGGAATTTTATATTGGTATTACTAATTCATGTACTTAATTAAGTTTAATTCAATTTAGGAAGTGTATTATAGTTTAAAAGATTTTTGGATCCTAAGTACATGTACATACATATGTTATATTCTCATGTAATCTTATAAGTTATTATTTTATAAGTTTATACTTGTGTCATCGCTTATATCATCATTTAATTGCATCATTGCTTATATCATCATCCATTATTATCCTTATATATTCATACACTTTATACATATGTTATATACATATACTCCTAACATATTAGTATGTATACTTATGTCCTTATACATATACTAGTACATATACCATATACACATACGGTGATATACGTATCTTTGTATGCCTAAAGTCCCCTCTTAAGAAAGCTTCACAATTTTCATATCTTTGTACTTTAAGGGTGTATTTGGCATGGTATATGTATGTATAATTGGTATATGCCTTATCTTAGGTTATGTATATAATGGATACTTATGTACAAAGGTCTTTATACATGTATTTATCAAGTATACTCTTATATACACATACTTAGATATATGTACACATACTCTTCTTCCATTTACTAAAGCTATCCTATACTTCTAAGTATAAAGATTAGAACTTTATTCGTTTAACAACATATATGTACATAACACATAAACTTCTTATACTAACCTACATATTCATCTAACTATTAAATAATATGGAGCAATACATAATAACATACCTTTTTTCTTCTTGAATTATGGATGTAAGGTTTGAAAATTGAGAAAGGGTGAAAGGGAAAGGGAATTAAGATTTTGGGAAGTGGAGAAAAGGACTTTGTTTTGTGTTATTTTGTGTTTGAAAAGATGAAGAAAAGTGGGGTCTAAGGGATGAGGAAGTGGACGGCACAAATGGAAAGAAAAAGGGGAAAAAAAATCTAAAAGAAAAGGAAAGAAATCATTAGAAAGGAAGAGATGATTCTAGAGTGAAAATGACATTTTGTTGACTTTTCCATATGTTAACTTTAGTCAACATGTGTTGACTTGGTCAACTTTCCAAAATTACATGCCATTTAGTGTACATAATGAAGTAATTAGGGAAAATTAGAAGAAAAATTAAGGAAATAAGAAGTTTAGTGAATTGATTACTAAAAATAGATAATGAGACCTTCCTTTTGGTATTTATATCCTACATACATCATTTGGTAAGCTACTTAGTATAACTATTATAAAAAGTGTCATTTAAGTTATTAATGTTTACTACATGTAACTTAAGTATCAACTAAACTTTTAACTCTATGTAATACTAACCTAGTTATATACTTAAAAGACGAATGTGATATATAATGCAATATCTTAGTTTCTAAAGGATTACTTTAGTATTATATGTATTTATGAATGATTGAAAGTTATTTTTAATCACCAAGGATTTGGTATAATACTAAGGTTATATTATCAATTAGGGTTTAAGAATAAATTATGGTGAATTAGTGCTTTTATATCCTTAAAGTTATAGTATTAGGGTTTTTTTCACTTTCGAATGAAACCTCTAGTATTTACATACGTTAAAGGTAGAAAATTTTTATACGCGATTGATTAGTTATTAGGGTTTTCACTTTCATTAACCTTGTCAACTCTTAAGAATATTTAACATACGCGAGTGTACTTCAGAGGTTAGGTCAAGAAATTTAGGGGTTTACACATAGACCATAAAAGCTTCAAGTATCTTTTCACCTAAAAAAAGTTGAACAAGAGACAAATGTTAGAATTAATTACAACCTAAGATGGGCAAATGCCATTGTAGATGCACTAAGTTGAAAGAATCACTCAAAAGTCGCTTCACTCCTTACTGAACAACAAGAGTTGATGAAGGAATTTGAAAGACTTAATATTGAATTCATTTGAGTTGGAGGAGAAGTAGAATTTTGTTGAACCTGGTCATTGAACCAATGTTGATGGAAAGAATTTGAGATGTCTAATGAACCGATTCAACTTTAATAAAGGTGAAGGAGGAGATGCTAAATGGGAAGTACCCCAATTTTGGTACTGATGAGAATGGAACTTTGTGCTTGAAAGGAAGATTATGTGTACCAAAAGATGCTTCCCTTAAGAAAGAAATTATGAGTGAAGCTCATTACTCAAGTTACTTGGTACACCTAATGGGAACAAAAATGTACCAATATTTTAAGAAGAGTTTTTGGTGGAATGGCATGAAGCAAGACATAAATGACTATGTACAAAAATGTGAGACATGCTAACGAGTCAAAGTGGAACATCAAAGGCTAGGAGGGTTCTTACAACCACTACCAATATCACCATGGATTTGCTAATGGACTACCCTAGAGCCAAGCAAGATTTGAAGCCATATAGGTGATTGTAGACAAACTCACCAAGTTAGCACATTTTCTCCCCATTAGCATGACTTACTCCTTAGAAAACTTAGTGCAGATCTACATAAAAGAAATTGTAAGGCTTTATGGTATTCCTATGAACATAGTTTCCGATTGAGACCTATGTTTTGATCAAAGTTCTAGGGAAGTCACAAAAGCACTTAAGCACTCAATTGAGCTTTAGTACTGCTTATCACTCCCAGTCGAATGGATAGTTTAAAAGAATCATACAGACCTTAGAGGATATGTTGAAAGCTTGCGCCATAGAGTTCAAGGGAAGCTAGGATGTGCATTTACCCCTTATTGAATTTGCATACAACAACATGGCATTTAGATACCACCTTATGAAGCTTTGTATGGACGAAAGTGCAGATCTACCTTATTTTGGTATGATATCGAAAAGTTGGCCCTCGAACTTGACTTGATACAAGAGGCTACGAGGAAAGTGGTTGTCATTAAACAAAAGATGAAGTAGGCTTAGGACTGCCAAAAATGTTGGACTGATTTAAAGAGACAGGAGGTAGAATTCCAAGCAAGCAATCATGCATACCTCAAAGTAAAGTCGATAAATAGTATGCACAAGCAAAGATACATGGAAAGTTGAGCCCTTGATACATTGGACCTTTTGTGGTGTTGGACCAAATCAAAAGTCTGGCCTACTAGCTGACCCTACCACCAAACCTATCGGGACTACATAATGTCTTCCGTGTGTCGGTGTTACGAAAGCACATTTCAAATCTTAATAGAGTGGTAGAATTGGAGCTGGTGCTATTAAAGGAAAACCTCACCTATGAGGAACACTTAGTTCGTATCCTTGATAACAAGACTCAAAAGTTGAGGACCAAAGAGATTAAATATGTCAATGTGCTATGGAGGAATCATCAAAAAGAGGAAGAGGCTACCTAGGAGGTTGAAGAGGAGATAAGACACAAATATCCAGAGTTTTTTGAGACAACATATAAGTCTTCTCCAAGTTTTAAGGACAAAACATACTTTAAGGGGGGGAGGATGTAAACCCTACGAAATTTTGACAACCCAAAAGCAAAGTTAGATGATAAAGTCTTCAGATAGTCCTTAGAACCATTTAGATATAATAATAATATCTTAGGTAAAAGAATTGAACCCTATACATTCAACCAAAAACCCTAAATGAAGTAAGCCCTAAAACCTTAACTAAACGAGCAAGAACCCTAATACTTGAAAAACCCTAGGTTGGTAATAAAATCCTAAAAAGATCTTTAAGCCCTAGTTAAATTGATCAAATATCATAACAAAACTATAAACACTAATAGTAAGTTAGGTCCAACAATAAAAGTGGACGATATTACTAAACAACAAAAACCCTAACTTTCGAGCTCGTATGCAAACCAAATTACTATAAATGGACATCAAACCCAAAACAAACCTTAGGCATACATGTAAGTGCTTAAAATTAACTAAAGTATAGTAATTAGATTCAAAAAAACCCTAAATGTATCCTAATTACACTTAACTAGTCTAATTATGCATAGCTACCATCCATTACCCTAATCAAACCCCAATCCATAACCAACTAACATTACATCTTAATTAACTACAAGTTAAACTTGATTAAAGGGCTACAAGACACTCCCTTAATTACACTTAATGCATCTTGTACCATTAGGGGACCAGATCTATCTTTAACTGGAAATAAAGTAAGGGAGTACATGGTCCCCCTTTTAGCAATGTCCTTATTTACTCAAAAAACACACACCTTGTCCTCTTATTCCCTCTCCATTTCACCTACCATACCCCCCTCCCTTTTCCCTCATTCTTCTTATTTTCTAAACACCAAAAACCCTCTTAAACTCTCTCAAAAGGTCAAACCTTAAAGCCCCCTTCATCTTCTCCTTTGGCCACCACACATACATTATCGCTGGTCACTTCACCACTGCTACCACCACACCAAACCACCCACCACCAAGCCCCACACCACCTATACACACACACACACACCCTTACATACACACAAAGCTCATGGCACACACCTATAAGGAGGCCATCCTTACCCTTACTCCAATAAGTAACTAGGTTAGTTTTTCTTCTAGAATAGTGTTAGGAACTTATATTTCCTTGCATGAACATTACTTTACTGAAATATTCTAGGTGTTTTAGGGTATTTCATGAAGATCAAGCAAAAGGTTAGTAAAAGAAAACACACTTTGATAAGAGTTATAACACTAATAAGTAAGATAATATAGTGTAGAGTCGATTTTTAGACTAGATCATTAAGAAATGTGATGAAACCCCATTTTTTTCTCTTACATGCTACCACTTACAAAACACCACAACACTTTTCTATAGATTTTATGTTATGATTATAGTTATAGTTGAGTAAAAACATAGGTTACTTAAGTAAAATCACCATTAAAACAAGTGTTGCATGAAAATAAAAGATATGGCCCTAAGAACACTAAGTAGTCACTACTTCCATGAACCCATCAGATTTGTAAAATTTGATTTATTAATTTGATAACATGATTACTTTGTGTTATGTATGATTTTGGATTTAATTAACCAAGTTAAATAAGCTAAATTGTAGTTAAGGCTCTAAACTAGCTTAGTTGGTGATTAGAAGCTTAACAATGGTGTTAGTAACCATTATAACTTTAATGTCCAGAAGCTCAAAAAGATAAGTAGGTTTAAGCCCAAGGCCCTAAAAGGTAATTTAGGCTAAAAAAACCTAGAAGAACAAACTTTAGAGCCCATATGACTAAGTGACTAGATTTGAATCTTAGGTTAAAGGGCTTAGAATGAGTTAATTAGAGGCTCACTAAGCTTAAAGGCCCATCAAAGCACCTACTATAGGCCCCTTAGTGATTTAGAGCCTTAAACTTAGTAAAAAGGCCCATTTGAGCCCATAAGAGTGTCACCAAGGCCCACTTTAACATTTTAAGGTGTTAGGTAGAAAAAGCCTAATTAAAATACTTAAAAGAAAGCCCAAACTATTAAGTATAATGCCTAAGATCAAAATCCAAGCCCAAGACCCAAAACTAAGCCTAAACTCTAAAGTTACTCAACTCAGCATTTGGGCTCATGACCTTGTAAAGCCCAAACCAAAAACTTTTCAACCTAAAAACTTAGAAATAACGTACCAAATGAAAGAGCATTCAAAAACAATGAAATCAACCAGAAGATCATAGAAAATAGAGTTAAAATGAAGAAAATATGTTTGAAATACAAAAATAATTAAATCAAGGTTAATGAGCAGTAAGTTTAGTTAGACAATGCAAATAGAATACTCATAAACCTTAATTATATTCTTCAGGTGATGAGGAAACTAAGTTAGATACAGTTGAGGACTATTGGGACTAGTGTGTGTTATGACTGAGTGAGTATACCATCCCCCTTGCTTTACTTATTTTGTGCTTGTAGCTAGTAAATTATCTAATTATATTAGATAACTAAATATGTTGCATGTTGGGGCATATGGGATATTGCATGTTCTTGTTATGATTGATTTTGCTTGCAAAATATCTTAAGTTATTATGAATGTATATGCTTACTACATTAGAATTTTGGATATTGGAGTGTCTGATTATAATTGATTGGCTACCCATGAATTTGAGCTAATAAATATTCGACCCCTAATTAAATAGGATATGCATTGCATCTTATAACATGCAATCAAAGGCATCGACATCACATAGTAAAACAAAAGATCATGCTTAGTTGGATCGATGTTACATATTATGTATTGAGATTGTTATCATACGGCATATTTCGTACGATATGATCTTAGCTCAACCTTTAGGAACTATTCAGCTCCAGGGAGTATTGCCTTCTACTTAAGGCTATGCCATGTTTACTGCTCAAGGTGATGCTGTTGATAAGAGACTTCGATTTGGATGTAGATGCCTAGATCTTAATGTGCCTAAATACTTCCTAACTTGAGCAACAATGGACGTTAAAACCGTGCTGTATATAGTTACCGATCGACTGTACATATTGTTGCATTGCATATGCTCATTCATGTATTCATATACTTGATTAATAACTTATTTGATATTATGTGTTAGTAAAGCAGGAAGGTTACTCACTAAGCAATTGAACTTACCCCCTAATTGTTTGTTATTGTAGTAGGATCTTTAGCTGGAGCCGAGTTACGGGATGCCCTTAGTTAGTTGTACTTACTTGGGGTTGATCAATATGAAAAAGATGAGAGCTCGAGTGAATAATTTACTTATATTTGAACTCTCTAATTTTAATCATTAAGTATTTTTAGTTTATTTAGTAGCTTGGACTACTATTGATAACTTATCCCAGTACTGCATGACTTTTATTAGGGGAAAACCTTATATTCCCTCTTATCTATGTTTGTATTAGTTTTAATTAGATGTTACGATTTTAATTTATGTGCTCAACTATTACTTAATGTTAGTTACTATGAGGAAGTTGTAGTTATGAGATGCCTCATGTAGTATGCCAAAGAACTTTGATCAAGGATGGTGCTAATCTTGGATCTTTCTATATTATATGGCAGTATTTCTGGGACTTGACCCCCCATCCCCCCTACCCTTACCCTTCAGGTTGTGAAATTGAATGTCCCACTTCAACCTTAGAAGCCTCCTCTTAGCCTTCTTGGTCTCAGACTTATTACTCTAAAGGTACACCTCCTCATTTCAAGACTCATATAACACATCCATAAATGAGTCCAACACTATCCCCAAACACCAGAACTTGTTTAGGATCTCATAGAAGGCTTCCTCAAGGTTGTCAACACATCAATAAGGATGAATTAAGGGTCAATCATAGATGTATGATTGACTGATAGGCTCCTTCCCCTTCTTAATCTTCAGCTTGGGGGCCTTGTCCCTAGTAGTTTCGAGGACCTTTCTCTTCTACCCAGCCAGTACTACTGTAGCGCTAGCCTCTAGCTCCTTCCCCTTACTTTAGGTAAAGTAGGGGGGAGCATCACTACATCCGACTCATCAGAGCTAGCAGGTTCATCTACTATTGTGATCGGTTCAAAGGTAAGAGCAAAGGTGATCATAAGAAGGACTGTGCTCACAGGCTTGGTGACCAGTGGCTTCGCAGGGGAAACAACAAGAGGAATCCCCTAAGGCAAAGTAGTTGGTTTGGCCCTATTGGTCTCTCCCATTCCTGACCTCAAACTTATAGCTTTACCCTTTTGGTTAGCAGTTTGAGTGTTTAGCTTTACCTCGCTTTGATGGCCCTTCATCAATGTAAGCCCTCAAGGACGAGGCACCTCTGCCTTCCTAGCTAGCTTCTCACCTACAAAGAAAAACAAATAAACAACATTAAAACAAAATAAATGCATCACAAGTATTTTCAAAATCTATCGTGACTGGTACGGGCAAGTAAAACTCCTTATTCCTCAAACGCACTACAGATGAAACACAACTTCAAGTAGGCCTATGCTAGCAAGATAAAAGAGGTAACTTACGGTGAGAACGGACTTGTTACTTCCAGCCATTTGTTTAGGATAACATTCATAACAACACTCTCCATGCATGGAATAGCTTAGAGATTGGCCAAGAAAAGTACCTTTCTATTATCTCCCTAACATTGATCTCCTTATTGTCCCTTAGAACCATAAAGGCCTTAATCTCTTGGGAGGCCTCGGCATTGCTTGGGAGGAGTGCCTTTGAGGTCCTAGTTCAAACCAATGAAGTCTATTGCATCTAAAAGTTTACCATCCTAGGCAGCTCCAACACCATGAACTTATCTTGTTAGTTATTGACTAACAAGTCTAAGCCCTCGAACAGCATCTTCTTAATATGGTTGAGGAGGTAGGTCCACCCACTTAGATTCTTCCACAAATAGAAGTGGTTGAAGAGCTTAGGCATAGCTCTTACCACCAAATATTTACATAAGGCTTGGAAGGCATTCAATAACCTCCATCTATTTGGAGGTATTTGATAGGGGTAGCAATGATGGTAATTGAACAACTCCTTCTCAAAGTCGGTGAATGGCAAGCACGTTCCATGCTATAGAGACTCTTCATGTACTACAAACTGTCACTTATGTAACTGACTCACCCACTTGTTTGGCCATAGCAACTACACCACCAAGTCAGGAAACTCACCCACAACAAAATTCTAAAGAACTCAATTGATGGTAGATGATTTGCTCTTGCTCATGTTTGGTTTCTTACTATTCTTTACTGTACTGTAATCATTGACAATTGCCTCTAGATGCTCTGGTGGATATCTATCTTGAAGGATGGCCCTTATTATAGTCACCCTATTAAACACCTCTAGCAGCCTCCGTATCCTTCTATCTAGTTGTGCTAGTGAGGTTAAAGCCTCCTTATCGCTTCTTAAGAGGGGAGTAATACTCTTTGTAACCTCAAAGTCTAAGGATGTTATATTACACTCAATAGAATTTGTCGCTGACTGCGATATGATGTCAAAGGAAGAAAGGAAATGAAAGCTTTACTAAAGAAGATAGGAATAAAAACGCACATGTTGCAATGAGAAAGTAAGATAAGAAAAGTTGTAAAAGAGTAATATGTGCAAGTGTTAAGGGTGTTTATAGGTCGAATGCTTTGGAAAATGAATCAGCGGTTATAGGGATCTGTATAAGCACAAATCCCCAAATGCATTGTGATGCAAACACATGGATACAGGTTTAATCAGATGGTTACATTTAAAAGGAAAAACATTTGTAATTGTATGTGAGTCTGTAGAGACATGACACCTGTTATGTCACATTAATTGTACCATGAAAGTGTGCAATAAAGTAAGAATTTGAAAAGTTAGCTTCCACAAGAAGTTTTCCTAATGCCCCTTCAACTTCTACATCATCAATAGAACTTCCATAGCACTCTAGTAACATTACACCTTAGCATAGATATACCCATTTAGCCTAGCTTTATTCTCATCTCCTTAAACATCTCTACCTTAACCAAGTGAAGCACCAACTGCTCAATACTCCTTATCGCCTTATAGAATCGGATTGCTTATGTTCTACCTCGACGCCTGACCACCCAATTTAGCTTGGGTAATAGATTGCTTGGGTTAGTCGGTCTTGCTTCGTCCTCAAGTCATCCAACTTGGACACTCCCATCCAACATATTTCCAACTTGGACTCTAATTAGGCTATGTTTGCACCTTCTTTGCAACATTGGCACAGTGATCAAGGGGTAGGTAATCCAAGTATTAATAAGGCCTTTTGGACCTAGGCCCCTTAGGCCCATGTTAACTTGGTCAAACTCATGCCCTAGACTTCTATCCTTCGGATTTGACCTCTATGCCTTCATGTTCGGCTTTACATTAGGCCCATTATATAGTCTATGATAACTCTGACTTTAAACATATTTCATATGGTGATTTTATAGTATTTTCCTCACATTTTTTGTTTTCTTTAAAGAAATTGATACTTAATTGAGTAAAATTTTGATTTCAAGGTTTAAACACATTCTAGGATTGAAAACGAAGAAAAGGAATCAAGTTTCACTCAATTCGGAGTTCAAACGAAGAAGTTATGAAGTTTTGAAGTTATGTAGAAAAATTTGCCTAGGTGCAGAAAGTTACACGACCTGCGACACAGCCATGTCCCAAGCCGTGTCTGGTGACGAAAACAGAATCCTTATAATACATATATAAAAGGATATCTTAAGGTTTCAAAAGAGGAGAGACATTAGAGAAGACATTTGAGACACGAGAGAAGAGAAGAGACTTGAGGAGAAAGAGAAGAAAAAGAGAGCAAATCAACTTTAAGATTAGAGAGATTGTTCATCAATTAAAGGGGTTTTCCATGTTTTATTTTATGTTTTTGATGGAACTCGTTTTTAGATTAATTATGATAGCTTAGAATTCGAGTATTTAGGATTATGGAACCTAGGGTTTCATGTGACTTTTGGGTTGAATTCTAATTTTCAATAAAGTTTCTATCTTTTCTTGATTCAATTATGTTGTTTAATTATTGATTGATAATTCTAGAGTATCAATATATGATATTATGCATGATGATTGAGAAATTGCATATGTAATTAGATCTTAGCATAATTGGAGAGAATTACATGTATACGTAGAGATAAGATACATGTTTCTTTTAGAAAGTTGATTGTTTGTGTGGGAATTCATTATACATTAATGCAATTCTAAGTTATATTACTAAGTGAAGAGATTCTGGTAAATAATTTAGGATTAGGGTTAATATGCTTAAGAAAGATATTAGCTTTAATTGTGAATCCCTCCGGTCAAGAATAATAGAAACTGAATTGAATATATTTTAAGTGGTCACATGTTAAACACTAGAGGAAATAATTCCTAAATACGTTATTAATTTCTTAAAGTCGTTCGTAGTTTCATTGCTTTCTAATTTGCTTAATTAAGTCTCATAATTAGTTTAGATGGTTAATTTCAATATTTTTAATTCATTCAACTCGACACAATTTTCCAGTTAGATAATAAAGCTAAGGTTAATATTAGTACTCGAAATTTCTGAAGGATCGACTCAGACTCACATCCGTTATATTAAAGTTGATAGGTGCACTTGCCTGATATCAAGTTTTTGGCGCCGTTGCCGGGGATTTTCAATATTAAGAATGCTAGTTGCTTTATTACTTTGACCATTTTTTTTTTATTTTCTTTTGTTTTCATTGTTTATTTTTATTACCTAGAACTGCAATTGATTTTATATTTATTGACCTTGTAGTGCATGACCTGAAGCAACTCGGAAGATTTGGTAGAACTTAATCATGAAATTGAAAGAACTGCCCTTTAAAATTTGAGATCGCGACCTAGACATGTTGTGACGACCATAGACGACGAGTCAATCGTTGAAATCAAAGAAGAAGGTAAAGAGGCCAACACTCAATTCATTGAGCAAAAAGATCCACCATACATGGCTAACAACGAGAATGAAGCAAATCGGACCATGTCCGATTATTCAAGGCCTACACTTATTGGAGCTGACTCTAGTATTGCAAGGCCAACCGTCGCGGCTAATAACTTCTAAATTGCACCTAACATCATACAAATGGTGCAACAATATGTTCAGTTTGATGGTCTCCAAGATGAAGATCCTAATGCCCACATCTCTAGCTTTCTAAAGATTTGTGATACATTTAAAATCAACGGAGCCACGGATGATGCCATCCGACTGCGGCTATTTCCTTTCTCCTTGAGGGGTAGAGCAAAACAGTGGTTGAACTCCTTACCAAGAAACTCAATCACAACTTAGAATGAATTGGTAGAGAAATTTTTGGAGAAGTATTTCCCACCTACAAAGACCACTAAACTTCGGAATGATATTTCTTGTTTTGCTCAATTGGAAGCGGAGACGCTATATGATACTTCGGAGCGGTATAAGGACTTGCTCAGGAGGTGCCCACATCATGGCCTCCCACTGTAAATGCAGATTCAGACCTTTTATAATGGTCTCAATTTATCTGCAAGAAAGATGATTGATGCATCCGCAGGAGGTACTTTGAACACAAAGACACCTGAGCAAGCACAAAAGCTGATTGAAGGAATAGCGATGAACAATTATCAGTGGGAAATCACTAGAGCCAAGCAAAAGGCCATGGGAATTTATGAGGTAGACTTAACCACTGCTCTGGCAGCCAAGGTGGACCTATTGAGTGAGAAGATTGATGTACTCTCAGTTGGCCCTCAACAAGTGCAATCGGATGTAAGTGATTTTAGTATGCAGGGGTATAGAGCACAAGAACAACTAGAATAGGTAGATTATCTAGGAAATCCACCTAAGCAACAAAATAACCCCTACAGCAACACTTATAATCCCGGATGGAGGAATCACCCCAATTTTTTATAAGGAAATCAAAACCAAGGCCAGCAGAAGACCAACTTTGGCCCACCTGGATTTCAGAGACCGTTCCTACCTCCTCTCCCTCAAGAAAAGAAGTCCAGTATGGAAGAACTTCTCACAAAATATATTCAAGGCAATGAGGCTTGCTTATCCAACATTGAATCATCGTTGAGAAATCAAGAGGCTTCCAATTGCAACCTTGAGAACCAAATTGGTCAACTTGTGAAGCTAATCTGTGAAAGACTACAGGGAACACTCCCAGGGAATACCGAGGTCAATCCTAGGGAACATGTTAATGCTGTGACCTTGAGAAGTGGTAGAAAACTGCAAGTGGAAAAGAAAGATGGTGAGGAAGTAGTTGAGAAAGAAGTGGAAGTTAATCGTAAGGAAGATGCAAAGCCACTAAAATCAAAAGAAAGTATGGAATCACCGAAAGTGAAGGAGTACAAGCCTCCTATCCCTTACCCGCAGTGCCTTAAGCAAAGTTACATTGATCCGAATAAGGAATTTGGTAAATTTCTTGATATTTTCAAACAATTACACATTAACTTACCTCTTGTTGATGTCATCTTACAGATGCCAAAGTATGCGAAATTTTTAAAGGATCTTCTATTGAATAAGAGGAAGTTGGAGGAGCTTACAACTGTCACATTGAACGAGGAATGCTTGGCACTTCTCCAGAAAAAGCTACCACAAAAATTAAACGATCTAGGGAGTTTCACTATTCCTTGTATGCTTGGCAATTTGTTAGTAGATAATGCTTTGGTAGACTTAGAAGCCAGTATAAATTTGATACCGTATAAATTGTTCAAAAAGCTAGGGTTAGGAGAACCTAAACCAACGCGCATAAGTCTTCAATTAGCTGATAGGTCTATCACATACACTAGAGACATCATAGAGGATGTTTTAATGCAAGTAGACAAATTCATCTTTCCTGTGGATTTTGTTATACTTGATATAGATGAAGATATTGAGGTGCCAATCATTTTAGGTCGATCCTTCCTAGCCACTGCTAGGGCTGTTTTTGATGTTAGTGAGCATAAGTTGATATTACGGGTCGGGGATGATGAAATAGTTTTTAAAACTTCAGAGGCAACGAACAAATTTCTTGACCCAAAGGACATATGTCACAATGTTAATGCCACTAATGTTGTTATATCCACATGTGTGTAGGAAACGCTTGCCAAGGATTCCTCGAGCTATTGCTTGCAAAAGGGAGATGAAGATTTGGTGACCAAGCCCAATTGTGCAGAAATGATAGCTCAAATAAAAGTTCATGAATCTATTGTGGACAAGAAGAGGGTTGATTAACTCCATAAGTCAAAGGATCTTAGGTTAAAATCCTTCAAAGAGAAGCCACCAATTTTGGAACCAAAACTATCAAGAAATCATTTAGAACATGCCTTTGTGGTGAAAAGTTCAAAACTTCCAATGACAACCGCATCTAAGGTAAAAGCGGACAAAATGAAGTTTCGGCTACATGAATTTGATAAGTGGCATGATAAGGAGAGAAACTATGGAAGTTATGTACCAATGAAATGGAATTGGCAAGGTCGATGGCCTAAGGGCAAATTTATGCTCGTATGGAGAGTTCGAAAGCGAGATACAGGAGGAGTCCTATCTCCACCTATATGAAGAATCATGAGAAGTCGTATCTCGTCGAGCTATTGATGTTAACTATAGCGCTTCTTAGGAGGCAACCCGTGTCTAACTTTGCTTACACTTTAGTTTTTTAAGTTTATTTCATTTTATTTTTCTTTATTCTAACTTTGCTTTGCTTCTTTTCTTTTTCTTTCAATTTTTCATCATAGCCTTTTCCCTTTTAGTTTTATTTTTGTTGTTTTCTCTTTAGTTTTATTATTTTTATTTCTTTAAGTTTCCTTTATCTTTAAATTACATTAAAAAAAAAAAGAGAAAAAAGGTTACATGGGCAAGGGACACAGTCGTGTCCTAGCCCGTATCCATCCAGACCTTCAAAACTGCCCACCCACAGAAAGTTACACGGGCAAGGGACACGGTCGTATCCCAGCCCGTATGCGCCCAGTATTCCCACCCGACAACAGCAAGTTACACGGGCGTGGGACATGATCGTGTCCCAGCCCGTATCCGCCCAAGTAAGACAGTGCTAACACAGGAAGTTACACGGACGTGGGACACGGTCGTGTCCCAACTCGTGTCCACCTAGCACCCACACGACTCACTACACAACCTACACAATTTATTAACACATACACACACTCTCTCAAACACTTCCAAACATCAACACATATTCCTTTTCTCTTCTCTTCATCTTCTCCTCATGTTCCTAATCCAAGTAAGTTCTCCTCATTGTTTATGCTTTATCTTCCTCATTGTTTAAGCATGTTTAGCTACCCGACGTTTAGGACTTTTGGGAATTGATACATGCATTTTGTTTGAGAGTTTACTTCATTTTTATTCTTTCATAGTGAGGAAGAGGTAGCTAGGGGTAGTGAAGAGGATATTGAGGGTAGTGAAGAAGACGATGATGAAACTATGGCAGATGCACCATCTGATGAAGATGATGGAGCGACGGATTCCGATCCCTCTTCTTAGTTCATTTTGTTTTCGTTGTTTTTAGTTGGCCAAGGCATGTGCAATCAGACATGTAATGATAATGGCTTCCTCGTTTTGAACTTCGTCACCTTATTTTCGACTGGCAGGGAAGTATTAGTTTCTTTTTCAATACATATATTTCCTTTTTCCCTATGATGCTTTTTCTTATTTCATTTATTGCTGCTATGCTTTCTTAGTAGTACATTGAGGATAATGTACATTATTAAGTGTGGGGAAGGGATATATATGAATTTGTTACTATTTAGGAGATCAATTATTCATATTTGACCCAATTAATTTTTAAGTTAACTTGTAATAGGTGATTAACAAGTATTGAGCCAAATCAACTGTATCATCTTGATTATTATTGATCTTATTATACTTTACTAGAATTGATTAGTCAAATTTTTGGAAGGCAAAGTTACGAGTTATTTAGCTTAAGACTTTAAGACTTGAGATTGGAGCAACATCGCTAGTTGAGAGTTAGTCATGGTTATTTTTAAATTTACTTTTATGTATACTTTTCTCTTAGAAATTTTTAAGAGCCCTATAATTTTTAGCAAACAAACAAATGAAATTCTTCTTTTGAAAAACCCCTGAAAAATCACAATGATTAGAGGTCAAAATAATAACAAGTGTATGAATAGAAAAATTGGTAAGGATTCGTCTTGGTCCGTTATAAGAACGAGATTGAGTCCCAATGTCAATTTTAATGAAAAAATTGATATAGATCGGCCTTGGTCCGTCGAAAGAGCAAGGTTCTTTCCCACTATTAATATAAGAAATAAATTGGTATGGATCAGTCTTGGTCCGTCAGAAGAACGAGATTCTTTCCCTCTACCAACACAATTATGCATTAAATAAAGTAAATTCAAAAGACCTCTCAACAAAATCATGAACTAGGGGGATGATCAGAGGATAAGTGGATGAAAAATATGTTTGTTTTAGATTATGGTGCTTGGTGAGATGGAAAAGAGAATTGTATATATTTTAGTCAAATGGACAAAATTTTTATGACTCTTTCTCGATTGGCGAGATGTTAAATCTAATTTTTATTTTAAGAATCCTTGGTTAAATGGCTCGGGTAAACTTTGATTTTCATAAATTAACTAGTGAATTCTAGTATTAAGTATTGTTGGAGCATTCGAATATGGTAAGATGAAATTGGTTGACTTTATTATTGCAAGTTAGTTGAGAATGATTTTCTTACCTTTCTTCGGGTTAAGTGTATTCGTTCATCGATTTCCTAAAATAGTGATAAATTTTGATTAATGTTTCTTGTCTCGAAAGTTTTGTTTTGATTTATTTGCTTGAGGACAAGCAAATGCTTAAGTATGGGGAAATTTGATAACTCTAATTTTAAACATATTTCATATAGTGATTTCATAGTATTTTCCTCACATTTTTGGTTTTCTTTAAAGAAATTGATACTTAACTGAGTAAAATTTTGATTTCAAGGTTTGAACGCGTTCTAGGATTGAAAACGAAGAAAAAGAATCAAGTTTCATTCAATTCGGAGTTCAAACGAAGAAGTTATGAAGTTTTGAAGTTATGCAGAAAAATTTACCTAGGTGCAGAAAGTTACACGACTTGAGGACACGGCCATATCCCAGGCCGTATCTAGTGACGAAAACAGAATCCTTATAATACATATATAAAAAGATATCTTAGGGTTTCAAAAGAGGAGAGACATTAGAGAAGACATATGAGACACGAGAGAAGAGAAGAGACTCGAGGAAAAAGAGAAGAAAAAGAGAGCAACATCAACTTTAAAATTAGAAAGATTGTTCATCAATTAAAGGGGTTTTCCATGTTTTATTTTATATTTTTGATAGAACTCGTTTTTAGATTAATTATAATAGCTTAGAATTTGAATATTTAGGATTATGGAACCTAGGGTATCATGTGACTTTTGGGTTGAATTCTAATTTTCAATAAAGTTTCTATCTTTTCTTGATTCAATTATGTTGTTTAATTATTGATTGATAATTCTAGAGTATCAATATATGATATTATGTATGATGATTGAGAAATTGTATATGTAATTAGATCTTAGCATAATTGGAGAGAATTACATGTATACTTAGAGATAAGATATATGTTTCTTCTAGAAAGTTGATTGTTTGTGTGAGAATTCATTATACATTAATGCAATTCTAAGTTATATTACTAAGTGAAGAGATTCCGATAAATAATTTAGGATTAGGGTTAATATGCTTGAGAAAGATATTAGCTTTAATTATGAATCCCTCCGATCAAGAATAATAAAAACTGAATTGAATATATTTTAAGTGGTCACATGTTAAACACTAGAAGAAATAATTCCTAAATACGTTATTAATTTTTTGAAGTCGTTCGTAGTTTTATTGCTTTTTAATTTGCTTAATTAAGTCTCATAATTAGTTTAGATGGTTAATTTCAATATTTTTAATTCATTCAACTCGATACAATTTTCCGATTAGATAATAAAGCTAAGGTTAATATTAGTATTCAAAATCTCTAAGGGATCAACTCGGACTCACATCCGTTATATTAAAATTGATAGGTGCACTTGCCTGATATCAGCCTATCCAATTGCAATGGTCCATAATAGCTTTAATATTACGAATAAGGCTGGACGACTGAGTCAACTAACTACTTCCAATAATTGCGAACCACGTTAGAGCTGCATCACTCCATTACCCACAGCTTGTAGACATGACTTCTGCCTATTAATAGCTCTCCAACCACCAGTTCCACTTCTCTATAAATACCAAACTACTATCTAATGATAAACCACTCAATACTTTATACACTCAAGCTTTGTTTTTTGCATTTAAGCATTCCTACTCTCTTTACATACTCTATTGACTTAAGCATCGAAGTGATCATGTCGAATAATATCTTTGCGTCTGTCACCGTTCCTTGATTTGTTGGCTCATACAAGAGCATAACGCCTAATCTTTATTAATCTTTACTAGCCAAAACCCAAAGAGGACATGTAGTAACAATGTGAAACATTGTAGAATTGGTAAATGTCATATAGTTGTCTTGTGTCTTAGCATACTCATTTTGTAATTATGTCTTTTGGTTTTGAGACATGACGTATAAGGTATGGTTTTGAGGTAATTATCCATTTTATAGGATGAGTTCTAATTTCAAAATTTTAAAATTTGTTCCTACTAAATAGGGTATGAGTACAGTCTTTTATCGATGGATTGATCCTGAAAATCACTTGCATATGTAGAAATCTAAAATAATATCTCTAAAGTACTTAATGTCTGCTATATTCTACGAAATATCACAGGGATGTAAGTGCAACTATACACATAACTGCTTTTGTTAAAAGTGGACCTTGTCCTTCCACTTATTCTATCGATGAAGTTACATAGACAAACATTCATTAAACACTAATAGAAGTGGGTTTAGAGTGGTAACTTAAACAAGGACCACCTTTATTCAACAATGGCACTCAATAGAATTATACGGTCACATTCTAGTTTTTGAGGGCAATTACACAACCGCCTCAAAGATACATATTACTGTCAAGAATCTAGACTACTATATATTGAACACATTGCAAGTAGTTTGGCAACGACTTAAAAGCAAAATAAGTAAGCAATATACTTTTTTTGGCCATTCCATTCCATTCTACTGCAACCGCTTTACCTCGGTTGGGACAAAATGATCTCCTGAGGTAGGAGATGGTATTTTATGCCCAATTTCTCGAATATTCTCTTGAGTTCTAATAAAAGCTCAGATCTTCTGCCGCTCTTTTCTCCAAAATTCTGATGGTTCATGGTATGCTGAACATAAAGGCCCATCGTCATCCTGTTTACGTCCTCTATCTCCTTCACTAGGACAGCATGCTTCGGAACCCAATGGTTTGGCTTGCTTTCTATGTATCTGCATTTCTCAGACAAAATGACAACTCAATTTAGATATGATTATATTTTATTTAAATCATTGAGCTTGAATTAATTAAGCAATAATTCATAGCAAATGACAAAATTTTATAAAATGGAAGACAGATTAAAAATATTCATTGATACTAATATCATACATATTTGAATAAGTAATGTACAACTACCAATTATATTCAAATATATAATAGTTATTTTTTGTATGTTTTAATTTTGATGATAAACAAATATCACTAATCTATCCATACAACATATCAATATAAGTGAAGCTTTTCTCTAGATAGAGATAATTATCAATGAAGTTAATCACTACCTTAGATCTTTCATGTACTTGTTGATCGCTGCACTAGATTTCCTTGATAGATTAGTTATAGATGATTCACATGAAAACTATTTATTAAACTCACGAACAATTTCACTATCCCAAATGTACTTAAATAAAAACAGAAGTTGTGCTACAAATTAATTGTAACTATATGTGTGTGTGTCTATATATATATATATATATACACATAGATCTTAGCAAATATAGGAGAAATATTTATTCACCGAATTAAATACTTCTTTGAGAACAAATATAGGAGAAATAAGTACACTATGTCTTTACTTTATTGACGTTTACTTAAACATATCAATTCCTCTTACGTTATTTTTAGTATTAAATCTACTAATACAAAAAATCATTATATAATTATGCATCATTGTAAATTTTTTTACCTTTATACGTTTTTTTTTTTCATACCACATATAATCAATATTGAAAATTATAAAAGTAAAAACATTACATATTTAATGGATGCGTTTAATTCACTAGGGATGGAGAAAGGATATGAACGAGAATGATTAAAAATTGTTGGGAAAATAAATATTGTGGTAGATTACTCACGTTTGAATAGCCCTCTTGAGAGCATTAATAGTATCGAATGAAGTGGAGACATCAATACTGAACTCAATGCTGTCAGACATTTCCGGACTTCTCCTGAAATTGCTTATGGGCTTTGTGAGGAGCACTGAATTCGGATAATATATTTTCTCCATATCAAATTTCAGAAACACTGTGCTCAATATGTTCATCTCTTCCACGATCATCTGCAAATAGTGTTTTCCCAATCAAATTGAATTTTGAACTCATAACTTCTATATCATGTTTAACATAATGCCATGCAATGCACAAACATACAATTAAGATTAAGATTTTTTTATGAAAAGAAGATTTATTGATACCAATATATTACGTATTTTAATGAATAGTAGGTCAGTAATAATGATATTTAACTACATGTTAATGATCGATGATAAATATTTTTATGTTTTAAAATCTTATTGATATTTAGAGGTACTTATTATATTTTATTATTGAGCGGAAGCTGGCGGGAGCAAGGCAAAAAATGTGTCTGACCTGAACACCATCGACGACGCATCGATCACCAACGTCAAAAGGGTGCATGACGAAGACAAAGATAATGGATTCGAAAATAGTTTTGCAGGTGTTCTGGAACATGAAACCCACAAGCAGAAGTTGCGAGGTGACCACAAAGATAACTTTAGTTGTGGCCAACCCCATGACCAGGAGTGACACCACGATGATGATAACAATCACTACTGCGCTTGCCAACTTGTGAAGTTGCTGTACGGCCGTCTTTGTATCATTTAACGAATGGGCCAGAGCTTTTCTCTCGACATAAGCATGCACCTACCACATTTCACGGACAAGCTAAGCTATACTCATCCAAATTTATGCACATGGGTTAAAAAATAAAAAATTCAATAATATTATATCATGATGAGATGTATAAGTATTAATAGTAGAACTTAATTTTTTAAAAACTACTGTTTATATATTTATGTATTAGAATTTTATTAAAATTTATATATTATTTATATATTTATATGATATATTAACATTATTAAAACTAAATTTCTCGATTAAAGTTGGTTTAATTGATAGACAACTGACGAGGCAGTACTAACCATATTGTTCAATAAAAATAAGATGAGTATACAAAATTGTGTGCTCCTAGGAGTCACATAAATATATACCAATTCTATAACTCCAGGAGTGCTTCGTGCATTTATTGTAATCATGATAATAACGATACGTCAATAGATTCGGTCCATTTATTGACATCATGGAAACTTGAAGTAGAGTGCAATTATTATAGCCATTATATGATCCTTGAGACTTGAGAGGTACTCTTCGGGTAATTCGATATATGTATATATATACAGAAATCCATGTTTGAAGATTTTATAGTAGATAATTAAAGAGAAAAGTACAGTTAAATTACCACCCAGCTTTTGAAAGAATTCTTTGTTATCCGACCGGTCTCTAGGGCTCCTTCGAAGAGGGGAAATATTGTATACACCTCTTCACTTTTCAGAAACCTCAGTAGATCTTCCTCTTCTATGTATCTGAAAATATATTCAAGTGTAAGAACTGGAATTGCCCGACTTGTAATTAAGCATAGGCTGGGGGCTTTCTAGCTATAGATAGTTCCAAATATATAACTTGTATTGTCCTGTCCTATCTATAATATATGTTATACATACATACATACATATACATATGTATGTGTATATATGTATATATAATTCTGGAATTATATTTAATTATACTTTGTTATATGCATAGAGACACACAAGTATATAACATAATCTCTGAACTCACAATATAATACGAGCACATAATCAATTTTTTTTTTTTTTCCTCTGAAAATTTTGCGTTGTCTTGTCTATAGGACTACAAATATATCAAGTGTCATTGGATTGCTTCTAAACAATAGTTTTCCACATTAACCATCCACAGAATTCAGTGACTTTTTAGACCTTATTAAAAATATTTTATGATCCATAAACTATGATATTTTTTATTGACTATATATGAATCATTTAATAAAACATAGAAATCAATCTTATTCTATCCATTAGGAGACCAGTCATCAATCTTTTAAGAAACGGATCTCCGTCATAAACAGAATATACCATCATTACAAATGTTAACAATATTTGTCTTGACACGTATGTATTGAATTAATTGGTTAATCAGCTTAATCATTAACCCACCACTGCATTCTTTTGATTAAAATAATGTCAATCGAGCATCGGTGCTCTATCTTAGTATCAATACTAAGGAACACGTTTCAAGAAAAGTAGGATCACTACCATTTTGCTGGCGAAATATTGTAAAAAAATCCAAGAAAAACGTTAATGAGAACAAAAGGGGCTTTTATATATATTATACATAGATAGGTAGAAGATGATACACGAACGACCACTTTTACCTGGACAGATAACTTTTTTTTTTTTTAATATAATTTTTAACGAGGACCACATCTACGATATATAAACAATTCTGTGTGTCAATAGCTACGACGCTATTCACATCCTAAACCGATGACAATCAGCTTTATAATATAGCTCGTGGGTTAAAAGGACGGAGAGTGACAAGCAATATTATTAGTCTCGTTGTTTTTGGCCAGCACATTCCACCAGCATCATCATCACCCACTGTTGAAATATTATTATCATTATCATATAGTCTAGCTGCTATTTTATTTGCCTGTTGGCTGTTGCCATCCTATAGCTAGCAATATAAGTGGCATGCATAACGCAAACATTTCGGCTAATTATATATATATATATATATATGTATATATGCATGCAAACTTAATTTCGATCCAAAAATTCAGGTTATGACGTGAATAATAATAGATTTAGGTAAGTTGTTCTGTTACGTCTTGATTCAACTATTCAATGTTTTATATATATATATATATATAAGGATTCATTTTAACATTTGCTATAATAAAAAAAACATAGAATTATGAAATATCATCGTATACGTAACCTTAAAGAATTAAACTTATTAACTGGTTTTAATAGTTAACTAACAATGAAATAGGAAGATCATAGTTAAAGGCCTCATGTTAGTGGATGACTATCACTAAAATGTCTATAGGAAATAGGTAAAATGATTTCGCTCTTGAAAGAAGAAGAAATTATTTTTCTTTGATTTTCTATCAAGATGTTGCATTGTTATTAACTATAATTACTACTACTTGCATGCTACTATTTTCATTATTATTTACTGCTATAAGCCACTAATCTGTAACAATTTAACACTTCTATTCTAATATTATTTGATGGATAAGAAGTTTTAAATATTGTAACAAATATGAGGAAAAAAGTTTTGAAAACTTTTTACATAAAACAAACACCACCTGTATGTTCTCTAGATCACACATCATCCAAGAAGTAGCGAGCTTCCTCGATAAATACAGTGTCTCTTACATTATCTTAAAAACTGAAAATGATAAAATGGAGATGAACCGGTGTATGAATAGAAATTGGAAAATTCATAATGTTATCGAATAATTGGGAAACGTTTTCTTTCTCTGACAAGACCATTAACGAAATATTAGTTTTGAAAATTGGTATGTGTAATAAACGAAGTATATATAGTGTCTGTTAAGACAGAGAGCGAACTTACTTTGCACCAGGCTTCGCGACGTTCCGGAAAATCCTTTTCGCGCCACTCCTAGCCTCCCACTCACTGGTGATCTCTGATTCCGCCTTGCCAAATTCATCCACCGTCCGTGAGAACGTTGACAATCCGGTAAATCTCACGTAGTTCACCAACCGTCTCAAGCTCCACGCGGTAGGTCTTTTCTCTAAACTCAGCTTCTTAAGCTTCTCCATGTCGATCCTCCTAGAGCCCCAACTCCTCGATTTCAAAGACGCTAATTTTGGAGGTTGGGAGGAATTTTTTATACTAGCGCAGTCATAACGCTCGGGGTTAAGCATTGCCACCTCTCCAGCCTCTAGAGGAGGTCCAGAGAGCGTATCTAAAACATAGTGGTGGAATACGCTCTCCTTCATGCGGTCAAAGAAAGTGGTGACGTGAAACGACGACGCAAGGACTTTGACCAAGACGATCTTGAGGAGCCATATAGTGGCTCCAATCAAAATAGCAACCAACCCACGGAAAAACCTTTTCATGATTTTATTATCCTCGTGGCTATTACTAGGAAACATAATGACCCATGCAACTAGGACGAGCCCTAACCAAGCACAGTTTTGAAAACTCTTACGTAGTCCGTAAACGAAATAGAGCACTTTCTCTCTCAGCATGAAGTTTTTCTCTATGAGGAACACCAAAAACCCTACAGCCCAACCAGAGACTAAGCGGCCACAGAATACTACCAGCACCATCAAACACCACTTCCATAACTCTAGCCCTAGGATGACCTTATTCTCTGGGGTTTTCACTAATAATGAGGTTATTAAGCATGTCATTAGTAGGATGAATAATGACCATTCGATCAATGCTCGCTTGTTGATCTTCTTTCTCCTCTCTATGTATCTTTTGAAGGGGTGCTGTTCGTCCTCGTCATCCAAGTCTTCATCGTCGAACCAGTCGTCTGCTCCCTTGTCAGTGTCGTCCTGGGGGCTCAAGGGCTGGGGATGATCAGATTCAGGGATTGTTTTGTGTTGATGATAATATGTTGTAACAACCTCGGAGAATCTTGCCTTTGGTTTGGAGAAGTTCAGGCCGCGAACTGTTTTTGTTCTTCCGAGGGTTGGCTCTGGCACTGTTTGCTTGAGTGTGGCGTTTGCTTGGTCTGGCATCAATATCACATGGTCAGTGTTGGTGTTTGTGTGGTGGTTTGCCGTCGGGTGTTCATTGTTCTGGTATGGAGCCTCCATATATGCGCCTCTAGATCTCTTGTGTGTGTGAGTATATGAGAGAGAGAGAGAGATGAGGAACGTGTACGATTGGAACAGAGACCGTGAGGACAATGGGAGTACTAATGAAGAAACATTCAAGAGCTAAACGACATGATTGATGATTTATATGGAGAGCAAGGTGCTAGAAATATGAACATTATTTTCAGAGGTAAATAATGGTGTTGAGAAAAGCAGGCTCGTGAATGTCCAGATGCTAAAAGGGCATGATTGAATCTATTTTATGGGCTGCGCAAGCATGAGTATATGAGAATAATAGAAGGTATGAGTATAAGTAGGCATGACCCCGACATGCAAGTACGAGCACGTAAGATATGATAAAGTTAGTGCGTGCCCAAATAGGAGCACAACAGTAGTACAGTACATGAGTATCACATTAAGTCTTCCCTTTTTTTAAAAATGTAAATAAAAGTTATATTTTAAGTATTTTTAATTTAGGAGTGCATTTAATGTATTAATTAATTTATTTAATACATAATCAATCGATTTTTCTTATTGTAATTATAACAGTTAATATATTTTATATATAATTTTTAATTTTACATATTTCATTAAATTGACCAAAAGTTTATTTTATATAATAATTTATTAGTTTAATCAATTGCTTTTTTTTTTTGCTGGAATTATATTATATCAATAAGTATAACATGTACCTAATTTTTAATTTTAAATATTATATTAAATAAACAAAAAGACATAATAATTATTGTAATTTCTTTATATAATTTCATTTAACCAATCTACTTGTTTTAATTTGAGTAAGCAAGTCAAGCTTAAGTAAAATATAAATGAATGGTTTAATAAATTACTTCAACCAATTTAATTAATTAGATCTATTTTATATTAATTTAAGTGACACTATGTTCCTGAATCGAAGTAGCCAAATATTATATGAAATTGAATCATTGGACCAAAGCAACATAAATTATATGAACTTAACTTAAAGCGGGTATACTAAAACTCGGACAAGTTCATTAGATGAGCCTAAAGTTAAAATACATACTCGACGTAGGGAGATAGAGACTTAATATGATAAATAGATGAGCATAAATACAAATTTAATTATTAAAAGATATAGATCAAATTTAAAGAGGTATAAATGAGCCAATCAGTCAAAGAATCAATATGTTAGAACATTGTGCCTATCGCTATGCTTCATTAAAGACCTTACTCGTTCACCTTAGGGTCTAATGTCTAATGCTTTTGTCTATAGGAAATAATGTAATTAATCTTTTGATATACTATTGTACTTTGAGATATGTTTTTAAATTATATTTAAAACATATCTATTTAATACCAAGTAATTGAACTAATGTACCTAAATTTTGAAATCTCCAATAATGTATATATATAGCAATCCAGTAAAACTAATATTTAACAAGGAATGGAATAAAATGCATTCCAATCAGTACTCATCGTCATCATCATCATCATTAATCCATCGTATCTCCTCTCTTCTTTCCATTACCTAGAATGAATGCACAACTTCATTATCTTCCTTAAGGATAAAAATTGATTTCACATCCCCTTGTCCCTCTTTTGGGCACCCTTCTAGTACTTGAGGCATACAGTGGCTTTGATGGTTTTAACATTAAGCCGAAGGGAGTAAGGGCTAAGGGCTCGATCGCTTGAGCTAAAAGCCGATTCATATGATATCGTCAAAGCTGGAGCCGCATAAACATCCCTTACAACAATTGATAAGATAGGCATCATATGGGATTTTAACGTCTACTACTCAATGATGTCCACATCAGCCTCATCTTCTTATAGGTGTTGGACCTAGTAAACCAATAGTTCACTAAAAGTCTCATTGGTATTGTCATTGGTAGTCCCCGAACTTTAGCTTATCTAAGCAATCTACCTGCTACTCTTTGTAGATGTAGCATTAGAACTATTGGTTTGAGCGTTAGATTGAGATAAAGGCTACATTCTACCCTTGTGATAGAGGAATAAGGATTTGAGCGTGCTCACAACTTTTGTGTTGAGTCTTACAACTTTAGTTGTAGTACTTTCTATGCCAAAGTTTTTGTAAAATTCCTTTAGCAAACTATAAGTACCACAAAACTTGTAATGTGGATCTAGCATTGTGACAATATAAAACAAGAGAGGAAAGAGGCAAAAGTACATAAGCAATTTAGCCTTCATTGCTGCAATGGTAGGAAAGAGCAATGTCTTATCTATAAAGTCTACCAACGTATAAATAATATCGATGAGATTTGAGAATACGGCATTGCTAGTAGGATAATAGTAGCTGGATAGAATCATCATCGGTTAGATGAATGCACTCAGCAAGTAATCTATTTGGGCTCTTGATTTACTTTCCAATGGATGTAGGAGTTGTAAAAAGTGGTCAAGGTCTTCCAAACCTATATTACCAATTAATAAAGTGTTCAGTATAAAATATTACTGTAAAGTAAGAATAAATTATGTCTCAAAATAAATATTAGACCTAAGTGAATTTAATAATAATTTTACATAATGCAAATTACTAACCTTCAAAGATTTGTCTACCATCTTGTGTATAGAATTCCATTGTGTGTTGATGTTGTGCGGTGGGATGAATAACTTGTGGTTTTCATTCTAGCAACAATTGATATGCTCCAAGTGTTTCTATTTGTTGTAATGAATATAATTTATTGCAAAATGGATTATGATAAAGTGATCTACAATCCCATAAGCGTTCATGCCATCTTGTACTATAAGATTTAGAATGTGGCACATGCAATAGATATGGAAAAGCTTCCTTTCACAAATCAGGTTAAGTTATTGTTTCAACAGTTGTATCCCTATTGTGTTTGTGGATGCATTATCAAAGGTGATACAAAACAACTTACGAATTTTGTAGGCTCGAATGGTATCTAAGATATTGGATGCGATTGCTAGACCTGTGTGAGCTTTCAAGAATAGCATGAATGCAATGATCCACTTCTATACCACTTAATTTTCATTAATCCAATGTGCTATGATACACATATAAATATCATCAATGTCAACAAGTGGTGACTTCCATATGTCCAATGTAAAAGAAACGCAATATAACAATACAAATGGCAGTAGGAACAATAAGAATTCTGTAACAATAGTAATCTAAATAATTTTGAGGGAAAGATTTGGATTCCTATTACTTAGATTCAAGAGCATGTAGTTGCGCCTTTAACTGTTTGTGTTTACATAGGAACAATTTGATCATTTCAATTCATAGGGCTTGTCACCGTATATGCTTATATTCTAGTTGTAATGAGCTTAATGTCTATTCTCTAAAGTCTTCATAGCCTACTACATGGAATGATATGCTAATAGTTTCCATTATTTGAACGAGAGTTTCTCGTGCCTCCTTCTAGTTGAACATAAACAATGTGTCACTTTCCTCGATAGCTAATAAAGTTTTTGTTGATTAAGTATTTGGGACTCTAACCAATGGTTCATTTTTCTTCTAATGCATCTTTAAATGTCAAGTAATATGCCTTGTTCCTGACTCGAACTTTTCGGATAAAGATTTGTTGCATATCATACACTTGTTTGCCTTCTCCATCTTCTGGATGAACCCTTGGTTACAGTAGAACTAGTATTGCTAAGTGAAACCCCATGTGGTTAGCTCTACAAGGGATCTTCTATGTAATCCTCTTAGCCATAATGAGATAAATATAATTGCAATATGTTTGATTAATTATTTCACAATCGATATCTACACTAACTAAAGACATAAATTCACTTTCACTAATAGAAGACAATCTAAAGGACACATACCACATTGTAATCCTCGTAGTCATCAGCAATCCTACTAGCCATTGAATGTGGTTGTCGCATTACAGGTAGAAAAACGTCCCTAACTGGATTAGCATGTGTAACAGTAGGAGCGGTAGAAGGTGAATAACTTAAGACCGATTGGTTGACAATGTTCAACAAATGTATGTACCCTTGACTTGGATTCCCTTGATCGAAGATCCAAAAATCGTCATATTCATTAATTGTTAGTAAGTTGTCATAAGAATTTCACTTCCACTTCCTTACATTATTAAACGTACATAAAAAAAGACAAGATTTTAGAGAATAAACACTAGAGGGGTTAAAAGTTCCAATAAACTTAGGAAATGAAATAGAGGGAATGCTATAAGGAATGTGGCCAATGTTTATGGTGCAACATGTATTTATAAGCCTAAGGAGAGGGGATGTTGATAGAGCCAACGTAGGGAAGTTGGACATTAGACCCAATATCCTTACATTGACCTCTTACCTAAGGGAAAATTTTTAGGCAAGAAGCTGAATGTTAGTATGTTGTACATAATGTGTCAACGTTAGGCTTCCCACCAAAAAATTTTCTCTTAGGTGAAAAAGCAATGTGCAGTGAAAAAGCAATGTAGGCACATTGTATGGAATGTGTCAATATTGCTAACTTGTACAAGACTAAAATTTTCGCTTGTTGTATCTACTGAATTTTATTTCTATATCAAAAGTTCAAAATGACCTAGTTAACCACCTTAAGCTCATTGTTATCCATCTCCTCATTATTCAACGATCTTATGATAGACACAGCATTCCATTCTTGCACTATTATCAAATTTTCTCCTCTAGATCGATGTAATTGCAAATGTTGTGAAAAGTTACCTATACCTCTACTAGGCTTGCTAGTGAGAAGCATGTTGCACATGAGACATTTCGTAACGTCTTGCCTTTGTATTTCGATGATAAATTTCCAAATATTGCTTTTCTCGTAATGTCCAAACATGTAAATATGTCAAAAATGAATTAGTTAGTAGTACCAAACTAGAGCTTGAAACAAGGATAGTCTGTGTAGTCTTGATCTACATTTGCATGCACATGTTGGACAAAAGAAAATTGATAAATAAAGAAAGTAATGTGACTACACCATTATGGCTGTAACAAAAGGATAAACAGAAATCACATTTCTCAATTGGCAATGTATGGGTATTTACAAGATTAGTCTTGCCATAGATTGGCCTTTGCTTAGACCTTAACATGTCCACATTAAACTCAATGTGTGTCTTAACTAAAACAATGGGTCACTTAACATTGGGGCAATAATGTCCTCACATTGCCACCAACGTAGACACATTGTAGCCTAAAGGAAAAATAAATTCCCACGTTAAGGCTACAATGTGCCTACATTGGTTACAACGTTGGCACATTGTGGTCCAAAACAGTCCAAAAAAAAAAAATCGACATTAGGGTTACAACTTACCTACTTTAAGGCTCATAAGCAGACATTGTTGCCCTAAAGTTGAAAAGCTTTTTGATTGGTTTAGGCTACAACATATCCAAATTAGCCAAGAAAGTAGGCATGTTGTTACCTAACGTACTAACATTATGGCAACATGGGTACGTTATGGCCATAATGGTAATTTTTTTTACTGTTGGGGCTAGCATAGGTACGTTGTGGACCCAATCATCAAAAAAATGCTCGTTGTGGCTTAGAAAATGGCTATATAAAGCCATTCTCCACTCACAACATTCTTACATCCAAAAATAACCGTACTTATGTACCATAATCCTCCATTTCACTTTTTGAATTACTAAATCCCTTCCTAAGGCAATTACTATGGAATCCTCCTCTCATGCATGATCTAAGAAAACCAACCCTAGGAATAAGCATGCTTGATCCCATTCTCCTACAGCCCCTCTACTAGCTCTAATCAATGCCTATGCATTCAATGGTGAACACCTTATAATGATCGAAATGCGTGACTAGTTTAATTGTGATTTCTACTAGCAAAATTGTTTGGTCATGTGGTCATACAATTGGGATAAATTGGTTGATATCAACAACTTTCAAGAGTTGCTTCAATAGATAAACCTCCAACAGTTGTTGGACTTGGATAATGGCACATATCTCAACTTAGTTCATATATTCTATTCGAATGCAACTAGTTTATGAAGGTAATGACGACGAACCATGGAATGTGATAGTTATTGATGCTGGGTATATCTCCACTTATATGTTTGGCTAGATTATGACAGTTTGTCCAAAATAAGTAAATGAATTATTACAACTTCCTCATGGCGGCAAGATCTTTAAGTTTGGAAAATGGTACGATGCAAGAGCTTTCATTCAGGTATTCGAGCTACCCATATGTCAAAGGGGAGAACATTGCTTAGCATCTTCGGCACCTGAAGTCTAGTGATTTTCCCGTTATGCCACAACTTCTCTATCATGTAATTACCAACTCTATCACCCTATGCACCATACTTAATTTTTTTTTTTAGAAGAAGATTTGTTGCTTATCGATGCCATCCTCTACAGAAGATGAGTTAATGTTGGGACCATCATCTGACGTTGCATGATGCGAAAACATGTACGGAAAGATAGTCAACTAGGATAAGGGCGCTTCCTCTTATACGTACTAGCATCGAAGTAATTGATTTGAATGACTATGCAAACAGTAAAGCGAAGCCATTCAAACTAGATATGTTGAAGCAAAAGCTTCACATTGAGAGGAATGAAGAGACAAGTCAATGGTATAGGGTTAGACAAGGGTAACAACAACAACTGCAAACACACCATCAATAATAGGGCAATGATGAGCTTCCTATTAACGTACTCCTTGATTGGCAAGGTCAGTAGGGTAGGATGGGACATGAAGAAGCATACAATCATCAAGAAGTCCTAGATCAAATTTTCCCTTTAGCATGCAACAAATGTACTAGCGAATTAATGAAATGTATGAAAGGGATATCGTTAGATTTATTAGGGAATAGGAGATGTATGAAATGATGACAAGGTACAAGATCGATCTCTAGGAGCTTAGAGAAGAGCAATGACAACAAAGCTAATGTACTGATGAAATTTGGCAACACCAATAGGCATACTACTAGTTAGTTGGCTATGTCTTTCGTTCTCCACAAAAACCACCTCCCCCTGACGGTGACCAATGATAAGGTCAATCATCTACTTCTCCACATATACCATTTGGAAAAATTTAAAGTTTTTATTTTCCCTTTTAGGTTTTTATCAAACATCATGTTAGTCACTTGTAAAGGAAAAAAATCAAATTCTAATAAAGTATACTTGTTCTAATTCTTTTCGTACCTTTTGAATTTTGATTGTTGTTTCTTTTATTTCTTTTTATTCTTTCATTAATCACATTATTACATATCAATTCTCATATATAAATGATATATTAAATACACCACATATATATTATATTATATGAATAAAATTTATATTACTTAGTAAAGATATCATTATATTTATAACAACAAATTAAGTTTTTCCAAAACATAACCTCATGCAAATTTAACGATAATCACCACTACTGCCACTATTGCCACCAACCACTCAAATCACCACCACCACTATTGACCACCAATCTTGTCATAATGAAACACCGATACTGCTATTAATGACACCACCAACACCATGGACCACTACATCCATTGTTGTTTGCTAACCACTACCATCACTGCTACCACTCGCAACCACTGCTATCAAACACCACCTTTGCTACTGATTAGCGTTACTATTATAGACAACTATAGACCACCAACACCATCATCAACCACCGTCTATAGCGGCCAACAATCAACACCATCATTGCTTCCATGTAAAACTACTCGAACTACCACTACCATCGCACCAACATTACCATCCGCCCACAACTACTACCATTGACTATTACCTTTGTTATCGAGCATTGCCACCACTATAAACAACCACGGACCACCAACACTACCATCAACCATTGTCGTTATCCACTAACACCACCATCGCTATCATACACAACCACCACCACCACTACCAACAACCACTAACCACCACCAACACTGACTACTACCATCGCTACCACCGACCACTATTGCCCATAACCACCGACCATTTCTACCGCCATCACGGACAGCCATCGACTACCAAAGCCTCCACATACCACCTCCAACTACCATTGCCATAAGGAACATTACTGCCACCATTAATCATTACCACTAAACACCACCTCGACATTGGTCACCACCTTTTACCACTACTGCCATTAGTAACCACCATCCCACCACCTATAACCAACCATCGACCAATGCCAACCACTTTTACTACCACCGCCACATCCACCATCGGCCACCACTAGCACTGACCACTACCATTGCCCCTACTAACACCATTACCATGCCTCCAACACCACCACTAACTATCATCGCTATCACCACTACTACTACTACTATTACTATGATTGCCTAAGCCGTAGCATTGCCCTTAACACCATCATCAATGCCACCACTATGACCTCCACCACCACTAACACTGTTGTTGCTTTAGCTAATTACTGTCACCATAATCACTAGCATCGTAAATATTAATATAAGTGGATAAATGCATAATAAAATTTAATGTGCTAATACATAATAATAACAATAAAATTTTTTTTCTTATTTAATTTTTTCAATGAGATAATAGTCTCCTTAATTAATGGTTTAATATGTAATAATAGTATAATATAAATAAGTAACTGTTCAGGAAAAAATCTGCAACTTAAAATTATATATATGCCAAAAACTACTGTGCCCATTCATAAGTACATGGGCAATACACGTAATAAATGTGCTGTTGGTATGCAATCACATTGGGCTTAGTACGTGACCACGTTAGGCTTAGTACATGAAAAACACTAGCACGCTAGCTATAACAAGGTACATAGGCTACCCATTTACCATCCTTACTTTGATCCACTAATGTCATAGCTCATAAAGAGCTGAATGCATACATAGCTAAACCAAAACTAAAATGAAAATATGTTTTACTTTCTCAATTTAATTTGGAAATTATCAATTCAATTGAAGATTTATGGTTATTTTAGACATATAACTTGAACTGAATTAAAAAGAAAAAAAAAACAAATTGAATAATTTTAGAAAATAAAGTAATTTTTTCATAAGGAAAATGCAAAATAAGGTTGTGGATTTCTTTGGCTTATGTAAAAAAAGAAGAGACTTAGAATTTACCAAATTTGCATTTAAGGGTTTAAATTTGCAAATTACACTCAATTTAAAGTTTATCTATTTGTGGTTACTACTATCCCTTATGGCATGCGCTAGCGTTAAATTTGCTGGTACTAATACGGTGACTTAACCTAGACTCTTAAAAATATGCTCAATAAATTCAAGCCCTTCTTTGCATAGATAATGCAAATCTATAACCTTAAATACATGCTCAACATATTTAGGTCTTTCTTTAGATAAACAATACAGACACAAGCCCTTAAATGCATACTCAGCAAATATAAGTCCTTCTTTTCATGAATAAAAATACTTTTAATTTTTAAATTTTAAAATCAAGCTTAGTTTACTATTTTTTAAATATGAATTAGTTGGTGAATAATTGGTTTTGTAAAGCATATGGTAAAACATACATATTTACAACAGTAATATTAGATATATTATGAGGATTGGAACTTGTCATCTATAGATATTAGCTAGTAGACATTTAAGTGAGATTAGGCTTTGTGTAGCTAGATGAGCCTGCAAAACAAATGATAGTGAGGAGTGCTAAAGTGTTGTTTAGCATACTTCGATACTTAAGTTAGACATGTATGTGGATAGTAGAAGTTCTCAAAGGTAGAAAGTAAGCTTAAGTGTGTGAAGTATAAAGTAATTTACCGTTTAGTGATGGCCTTGTATTTAAAGTAGAGTAGAGCTAAGCTAGTATTTGAAGATGAGTTAGTAGGCAGAAGCCACGTTTGTAAAACTAGATAGTGGACTCATGATGTCTAACGTGTTCCACAAAAGTAGAAGCTAAAGATGAAAAAAAAAATAAAAGAAAAGAAAGTATTACTAATGAAGATTAAGATATTAATTGTTGATAAATAAATAAGTTATAAATAGATCAAAAGTATATACCACTCTATAATTATATATTACTATAAATTTTGTGTCACTATATTAATAATTATGCTTTATTTTATAATACTTAAACATATTTGATTGAATTTATTTGAAATTTAACTTTTTTATATTCAGAAATGTATATTTATTATTAATAGCTATTATATTTATTAATAATAGTTAATATTAATAGAAAAGATCCTAGGAGTTAAATAAATTCCTATGCATGTACAATGCCATTTTAGCCTACTTAGCTAAGAGGTTAGAGCATTGCATTTGTGATGCGATGGTCATCAGAGGGGGTGGTTATTGACTTAATTGTTTAGCCTTATCCAAAGTAGTCTAGCTATTAGTAGCCTTTATAGTTAGATAAGCTATGTGATAGGCTTGGGTTAAGGTCAACTACGAGGGGAAAGGCTGAGTCTTTAAGGGGCATAGCCTAGGCCGTAAGCCTTATTAGATCAGCATAGGCTTAAGGGGCTTATGTTCAAAAGATCCTATCAACACTTACCCTTCCTCTTGGAATCTCATTACTGCTGTGGAGGCAAGGAGAGGAGAAAAATGGGCTTCTCAAGTGTATAGTTAATCTAGTCCAGAGGTGTTCATACTGGTAAGGTAACATGGCAATAATGTTGATGTGTTGACATAAGGGTGAAGATGTTTGAGCTAAGCTACACAGTAGTTGAGCAGATGTGGTTTATCCGAGCAAGTTATTATTAGGGGTGAGGTAAGTGCTCTATCCCTAAGGTGGAATGTAGGAGGTCTACCTTCCTTGGTCATTAAGGAGTGCCAAGTGGTTGGCTCTCGACCATGTCAAGGTGGAATGTACATTTGTTGAGCTGGATAGATGATCTGAAGTAGATACTCAATGGGCTAAGCTAGGTGATTCGAGTTGAGGTGAAGGTTCAACAAGTAGGGTGCTTTAAACACCAGGGGTATAGAGTGGAGGTGTTGATTATATAAAAGCATTGGATGGTCTGGGCTAATAGGACTGAGCTAATTTGACCACTGTCCTAGTGGCTCCTATTTGGTCATGTTGAGGCATAATGTTGTTGAAGTATCGAATAAGTTCTACCGAAGGGCTTATAGGAAAGCTTCTTGTCAAAGTAACCTTTCAAATTCTTACTTTGCCATACACTTTCAAGTTGCAATTAATGCAATGTAATAGGTGTCTTATCTTTATAGACATGTATGCAATTGCATACGTTTTGTCTTCCGAATGCAATCGTTCGATTGAAACTAATTACATGTATCTAAATCACAACATTTTAGGGGATTTGTACTTATACAAATCTTTATAACCACTGATTCATTTTCAAAATATTCAGCTTATAAATACTAGAGTTGCTTAAAAAGATTACCCTTTCACAACTTCTCGCTTTCTTACAGCAACCTTATTCTCTCTTTTTCAATAACTTTCTTAGAATCTCTTTACTTCTTCATTGTCCAGATGTATACTGATGGCGAAACAAACATAGGTGAGATGCCTTCTAATGCATTCAAATACAACATCATGATCGACTTCAAAGCCGCAAGGAGTGACCCTCCCCATGGAAGAGAGGACAAAGCCACAACATTAGCATAGTTAGATGATGACTCGAGAATTGTGGTAGAGGCACTAGATAGGATAAGGCTCATTAATGCCATCTTAAGGGACATTTATGTGTATGATCCCTTAGTTGAGGCCACAAATCTATTCACCATGCTTGGGATAGACAAAGGTTTGAGCTGTCAGATCAGTAAGAGCAAGCCTTCTGCCATTAATTGGGCCTTGACGAACTTCATGGTTGGATCGACCTTAGGCTGGATAGTACAACTGCCAACAAGGGAAGAGAGGTCGCCCTTGCTATTAGGGAGGCACTTTGTGGTATTTGAAAAATGTTTAGATTATACACAGTATCTCCCCTTGAGTGAATTTGAGAAGGAGCTTCTCCACTTCTACTGGTGTGGTTCAACACAAGTCCCTTTGAATGAGTATAGGGCATTGAAGGTGTTTTAGAGGCTCTATGAATATCTAGTGATAAGGGTTACTCCTAAACTCTTCAATCATTTCTATTTGTGGAAGAGTTTGAGTGGATGGCCATACATCCAGCCCTATCTGAGGAGGAAGCTATTTAGAGGCTTAGTAGATTTCGTTAAAGGTTGGCAATATGAATTCTGGTGGTAGAGCTACCAAATCAAGTTGACGATGGACTGCCTTGGTCCGGATTGAAAGTCAAAAGGAGCTTGGGCTCAGTGATGTTGAGTCTACAAAGGAGATAAAAGCCTTCATGGCCCTAAGGAATGGCTAGGAGATAAATGTTATAGAGTGGAAATTTTAAGTATCCAATCGCTAAGCTCTTCTCTAACACATAGAAGGTTGTAGTGAAGAAGTGGATGGAAGGTATAGTTTCATTTTTCACGAATAGCTTCTTCCATCATACTAACATGAGTGTTGAGAACTATGCTT